>CM048038.1:25367140-25732140 GCA_026259375.1 Verasper variegatus | reverse complement strand
AAATACTCGGATTGACTGTTTCCTGTTTCAGTGATGAATGTCTTCTTTCTCTCCTCCTCCACCTCTCCCTCCCTCTGTATCCCTCATTAAGTTACTGTCTATCCACTGGCCTCCGTTCAACCTTTGTCTCCCCTCTGCTCATCTGTTTTCCACTATCCCTTCCTCGTGTTTCTCCCGTCCGCTCCATCTCACCTGCCTCATGCTGCTCTTTGTTTCGCAGACAGAATATCTGCGGGTATCGTTGAAGAGAGGTCGGTTTGCATGTAAGCCGCGCGCTCCTCTATTGTGCGAGCGTGCGTGGGTGTTTGCGTAACCCCCATAAGAGCCCACATCCACCGCCCGGCCTCTTAGGTAAACAGGACAGCAGCCTATCGTCAATCTAGCAGAAGATTCAGCGGAGATAGACCCTCTTATCTGTTCAAACACTCACGCTGCTTTGTATTACCAGTGTCAGCTCCACTTGATTAAATCAGGCCATGCCCAAAATCAAATAAAACCCCTCCAGTCGAATTTTTGAAGTCATATCACTCCCATTCCTGCTGGTTATGGAATCCCGAGTTTTTGAGAGGCATGTGTCGGACGGGGGATGTTAAATTTGGGTCATTTTGCACCAATATCGCAGGATAATATTTTTCCAGATGCTCTATCGCTCATAATGAAAAACAACATTATCAAAAGGAGAGGGAATCAAATTTTTAAGCGACTGGAGAGCGCGCTCAGGTTTGATCATCCTGCGCTTGGATTTGAGTAAAAGAAAAATCATGTAGCCCCTTTCATCTTTAATTCAGCTGCTTGTAGCCGTTGTCTTTCCGCTGCATCACGGCTGTGATGTTTATTTCGACGTGTTTCCCTCTGATATCCGCCGTTCAGCGGAGGCCTCTCCTGTCTGCCGGCCTCGTTCCGACCACAGACGGAGAAAGTGAATGACACTTAACGCCCTCGGACGGTTAAAAGACGCTTCCTCTGCTTATCTGAATGTGTGCGTCTGTGTGTGTTTTGCGGTTTCCTGTGGTTTTCCTGCGTCTTTGTGTGTGGTTTCAGTTAGTAAACCACCAAGAAGAGGAAGAAAGGCATATAGGGGTGAGAGCGGAGGTGGGGAGAGATATCAACTGTACAGTCCTGAAGAGGGGATTTAAGGGGGAGGTGTTGAGATGGAGGGATGTGGTAAAGATTGGAGGGAGGAAGAGGTGGAGATCGAGGAGGAAGTTATTTGAGTTTTGGGAAATCCTCTTGTGCCGCTGAAAGAAAAGAAAGGACGCCTCGTGTCTGTCATTCAACGTCCTCTTCCAACGCCACGGGTCACGTTTCTGACCGCCCCGGTTACATTCCCCCTCCGACCCCTGACGCCCTTCACCGACACTTATTAGCGACTGGAAGGAAGGGAGTGGTAATGTAGACGTGAATGTTGACGCTCCTCAGGAAGAGAATTTTCCCTCACATCCTGCCCACCTGGACCAGACTTCCTGTGGCAGGCCGGTCATGTTTGGCCGCGTCAGGTCACGTCTCCCGCAGATTCCTATGACCACCAGCATGGAGGTGAAGAAGTGAAGCGAGGAGGAGGAGGAGGAGGAGAGAGGCAGAGAACCCTCATCCATCGTCGGGCTTTCCCAGCCTCCCAGCGCCGAACCTTTGACCCCAAAACACATCGACAGCTGGGCTTGTGACATCGGATCTGTGTTTGGGTTGTCTCCGGCTTGTCTGCCCTGCCACTGTGTGTGTGTGTGTGTGTGTGTGTGTGTGTGTGTGTGTGTGTGTGTGTGTGTGTGTGTGTGTGTGTGTGTGTGTGTGTGTGTGTGTGTGTGTGTAGCCATGCAAAGCCTTGCACTGTGGGTGGGGGGGTTGTAAAGCAAAATCTGTGTTTGTGTGTGAGAAAGAGAGAGAGATAAGACGGTGCAGGAACTTGGGCATGCAGGTATGTACAGTGCAATCTCCCTCTCACAATAACCAACCTCTGTCTTTGTCTTGTAGATTTTCCACGCCAACACGGACCCAGCCGAGGTGGTGCTCAACCGCGTGCCGCAGCCAGTGTTGGCCCGCTTCGTTCGCATCCGACCGCAGACCTGGAGGAACGGCATCGCCCTGCGCTTTGAGCTCTACGGATGCCAGATCACAGGTGCGTGCGGCCTAAACTGTCTCATCCCGCATCACATTTTCAAAAACAGGAATAACGACGGTTTCCTGCTGCGCCCTCCGGCTCCGTTTTCTCGTTCAAGGACATGTTAACGGAGGTGACGAGAGAGAGGGAAAATCCTTTATTTGTCCACTTAGGGGATTTGGGGATTTAATCCAGCAACATTGTGGTCGGCGGCCTGGCTTTCCCATTGTCTTGCGAAGAAAAAAAAATGTTTTGAACGCTAAATATAATTTGCTTTTTAAGACTTTGAACATCAGCAAAAAAAAAAATAGCTTCCCAAAGCCTAAAAGGATACACACATTCTCCCTCACACATGCATGTGTGTTTAGTCTCTCTCCCACGCTCCCCCCTGCTATCTTTTAAACATGGCAACCCTCAGGCTAATTAAAAGAAACTGTGAGTCTTTCATTCTTCCTTCCGAGGCTCCACCAGTGTCATTTCCCTCTCTCGACGCTCTCCCACTTCTTCTTCTTCTTCTTCTTCTTCTTCTCACTTTCTCCGTCTCCAACTCCCACAACGGCGCCTCGCTTTCCCTCTCTCGTGGTTTCACTTTTCTGAAGCGCCCCCCTTTTCCCGCGTGAGCTTCTCCGCGTCTAGAAATGAGTCCCGATCAATCATTCATTCCACCCTCCACCCCCCCACCCCCCGCCCGTTCACTCTTACATCAGAAACTGTGATTCGCCGCAGCATCAACAGCTGCTGCGCTGAAGCAGCTATTTGCCGTAACAGCGCAGGTACATGCACACACCGGCGGCTTCTAAATATAGCAGGTGACCTCAAAAGCAGGCACGGCCTTTGAAATGTACACACACACACACACACGCACACACTCGTATACACTTCCTGTGGCTTTAATTCATTATTTAAATCTCCTGCTTTTGCAGTGACATAACAGCATGAAACTTTGATCTGCGTTCTCTTAAACCGTCAGCACAACTAACGTCTCCCCCACTGCCTTCCTCCTGCCCTCTCTCACTTCCTCCGTCTCCCTCTCTTCCTCTTCCACCGCCCCCTCCGCGCTCATCCGCCTCCCTCTCAACCATCCCTCTCTCCCCAGCTCCTCGAATTATACCTCCCTCATCCCCTTAATCCTTCATTTCCACCTTCTCACACTCCCCTTCAGCACGTTACTTTCAACTCACCCATCCATATCTGGACGAGTTCCATTTCTGCTTCTGCATATATGTGGAAGGCTCCCTCAGCTGCTGGATGTACATTAAATGTGCGCAGCCTAATGAACAGACAGGCTATTGTATGGAATATAAAGACACAACACAAAGAACATAGAGACACAATGCGGTGAACGACACATTTAATAGACCCCATTGTGTTTGTGCGAGATGTGAAGTGCATGAAGTGAGCCCATTCAGCACGAGACTTTACATGTGCTTTTATATCAGCTAATGGCTCTAATTGCGTCTAGTGTTGTGCTCCACGTCTCCTTTCCCTCCCTCACTCACCCTCTCATGTTTGCTCTTAACGCTCTGTGGTGCAAATCCTGTGGCCAAGCTTAACAGCTCCCAGGTGGGAATATGTGTAACGGCGTGTGTTAGGTCATCGTGGGGAAACCCCCCCCCCCCCCCCAACCTCCAGAAGGTTGAAGGTTAAATTAATCTCTGACCTCTCACCCCCGCTCCAGACGCTCCGTGTTCGGACCTGCAAGGCCTGCTGTCCGGCCTGCTGCCCGACGCACAAATCTCGGCGTCCTCCAGCCGGGACATGGTGTGGAATCCCGGCACCACCCGCTTGGTGGCGAGTCGCTCCGGCTGGTTCCCCGCCCCTACACAGCCCCTGGCGGGAGAGCAGTGGCTGCAGGTACGTACATTTTAGCAATAAGCTCATCATGACACGTTTACTTCCACCTATGAAGGCGTAATGGAACACAGTATTGCAGCAGTATCGCCTGAGTGGACCCCAGACAGAATAACACATTATAGCTAATGGTGGTAAAAATGAGTAAATGTGTTAGCGTTATTTTTTCTTTCAATGTAAAAATAGTTCATATGTAACAAGGAGTATCTGTAAATTCTTGCTTCCACGTATTGCTCAGAGCTAAAACAAGACACACAGCAGCAATTAAACCATAATCATGTGTTGTTGGTTGGCACTGATCTAAATCTGATCCCTTCAGGTGGACCTAGGTGTGCCCACGACGGTGCGTGGCGTGATCACCCAAGGAGCGAGGGGAGGAGACGCTGGGAGCGGGGCGACCACGGATAATCGGGCGTTTGTTCGCAAGTACAAAGTGGCGCACAGCCTGAACGGGAAGGAGTGGAATTTCATCATGGACTCTAAGACGAGCCTGCCGAAGGTGGGTGAGGGGCGATGTGGAAAATGATTGTTTGTTTTTTATTAAGACACCAGTTCAGCAGATATCTTATTGCACGTGCAGATTTTCGAGGGGAACACGCACTACGACACCCCGGAGCTGCGTCACTTTGAGGAGACGGTGGCCCAGTACGTCAGGCTGTATCCAGAGAGGTGGTCTCCAGCGGGGATCGGGATGAGAGTGGAGATACTGGGCTGTGACCTTCCAGGTAGGACAAGTATTTGAATGGTTTTATATATGATAATGTGCTGCTTATAGTAACCCTGGCTGAATAATTCGCCGCACACTGTAATAAACTCCAGAGAGCGATCCAGAGCTGAGTGGACCTTGAGGAAGGTGGCTCGCCGGAAAAGTGACAGTCATTAGAGCGTGCCAGAGGGGGAAGGAGACACCCGGTGTTGGCAGAGAAATGGAAAATGATAATACAGTCTCAGATTCCTTACTGATATCTGCAAGAGACTGCGTGTGTTCGACTCCCTGTGAGCTTTTACAACAAGTGTTTGGGAGTGGACAGGGTTCGGTTTACAGGAATGCGTCCCCGCAGAGAGGGAGCGCTGGTTTCCTCGGCTTTCCAGCGCGGCCTGCTATCCAGATGTGGGGTCATGCATTCAGCGACGCATGTTTACCACTCCCTCCATGCCTCTGCAGGACAGTCAAGGCCGTACAGCACAACATGCTCTGCGCAGACACCACACACTCAGACGCTCGCACACGCCCAACAAACCACGAAAAGAGATTCAAGCGTACACTCTCACATTCACACACACACACCACAGCAATCGGGCCTTTATAAAAGCCATACCCTCATTATGCCGTTGTGTGTTTGTGGGTTCCCCATAAGCACAGATGGCGTTTTCTGCTCGGCAGTGGAAGAGAGATGAAATATTAAGAATGGAACATTGACCTCGACCACATCTATATATATATATATAATATATATATGAATGGCAGATGTACATTTGTGTCTAGAGATGTGTGTGTGTATATATTATATATATACACACACTGCTTCTATATGAATTGCAACTATGAGGCGGTCATGACTTATGTGGTCAATTATTGTCTGTTTTTGTCAAACAATAATCAAGAGTTAAAAAAAACACGAGTGAATAGAGCTTTCCATATATTTCTGTATCTTTTATTTATGTTAATGTCCATTTAACGCTTCTTCCGTCACTCTTAAAAACGTTTTAGGAGCATGCATAGTTCTCCCTCAGTTATACGGATATTAGCACGCTGTAATAAAACTACAAACAATGCTAATGTGGAACTGAAATACTGATGTACTTCTTACCTTGTTGAAACCTGCAGGAGCCGTGCACTTAACCGCCGAATGCGCTTGTCATTTAATTTATGAGCAGTTTATGAAACACCTGGCGCTGCTGTGGCTCACAGGAAGTGATGTGTTTTCCTTTGCCGACTGACGAGTGACCCTCGGGGAGGGTGCGGCTCAGGAGCGACCCCGGCCCAAAAGATCGATGCAAAAAACGAACCATCCCTGAAAAACAAACCTCGGGGTTACCACTCGAGTGATTTGAGATAAGAGCGGGAGGGAGGGGGGGCTTCTGCAGGACGAAGAATTGCTGTTGAGGGTCACACATTGTTCGCAGGCCTCTGAAACTCAGCAGGCACAGAGGACGGCTGCTGACATCCTGTGAATCATTCCCCTACCCCCCCCCCCCCCCACCACCACCACCACCCACCCACACACACACACACACACACACACACACACACACACCCAAACGACTCACTTCTCTCTGTCCTCGTTCTTTTGAATCTTTCAGATTTACAACAAAAGGATATATAGTGCAGTTTGAGCATTGCATTGCAGCAGCTCCCATAGTAAAGCAGAATAAGGCTCGTCACTCCCCCCACCCCCCACTCCTACACATGGTTGCAGTTTTTTGTTTTCCCACCCTGAGGCCCGGTGCGTGGCTCCATAAATGTTTTTGTTCTTTTTTCGTTACCATGTCTCCTCTCCCCCCCCCCCCCTTCCTCTGTTACTCATCACTTGCACCTCTTTTCCATGCTCGCTCCGTGCTGTTGGTCCCAACTCCTTCTGTTTCCCCCGATTCATTCACAGCTGTCTCTCTCTCTCTCTCTCTCTCTCTCTCTCTCTCTCTCTCACGCACACACACACACACACACACTCCTACCATGACGGTTTTTCTCTCGTGTATGTGCTCCAAAAATTTATGGGCCCGGGAACAAAAGTTTGAAACTGATCTGTGGGAGAGAAAAAAATGAAAAGACAAATATCTTCCCCCTTCTCTTTTCCAGATGGGATCGTTTTATTCATGGGAGCACTCACAGATACGTACACACACCTGAAATGTGAACTGCAGCTTACACTAGTTCTCTGACATCATACAACAATGGCGGCCCCCGATGGAGTCAGGCAAGGTTAAATTTATTTGCCGGTATATCATTAAAATAGTTCATACCATTATATAGTTTAAAGTTTATATATCAATTCACTGTTGGTTTTGTATTCAAGGGCGCTGCACTGCGGCCATTACAGCTCGAAAATTATCAGGGTCAGCCGTGTTTTGTGTTTGCGCTCGACTTCCGATATGTCTGGAGCTCCGTTCTATTCATACATGTCACGTCTTCTTTGCATCTCATTTCTTGCAGCGTGTGAACAAGGCGTGATCTGAGTATTTAACCCGACAGAATATCAAACAGTGGCCACTTGTCTTTCCCATCACGTTCTTTTGTGGTGTACGTGCGTGCATGCACAGCCATTCATCAGCGTGAGTGTGTGTGTGTGTGTGTGGGGGGGGGGGGGGGGGGGTCGGACTGCCAAGTACAGATTTACAGAAAGGCTTTCTACATAATTGGAGTTTTTTTTTTTTTTCCTCTTCTCTGACATAATGCTGAGTCAGATTCTTCGGGAGTGAGCGATATCTCTTATGCAGAGGGGGTCGGGCCGTCAAACAACAACCCATCGCAAACATTTATCCATGTGTGTGTCTTTGTGGAGCTTCGGGATCATGCACAGCTGCAACTTTGTGTGTATTTGTGTGCGCACCTCCATTATCTCTCATCCCGTGCATGATGATGACTTGCATCATCACCTGCAGCAGTAGACACATTATGTAAGACAACAATCCGCCGCAGAGGGACTTTTCCTGCATTACAAACATGCACACTCAGGCCTTCTCATGCACACCTGCGTGCCCTGCTATGTGACACACGTCAAGGACAGGGGGGCTCGGGGCAAGGTGGGCAGGTCGCATATGTTCGTGCACGCTCTCACATAAACATGCGCACCCCCACAAAACGTACAAGTCGATTCCCCCCCCCCCCCCCCCCCCCCCCGATACTTCTGTCACACGCTGGAAAGGTCAGCACATTTACACTGTGACAAGGCTTGACCTTTTGAAAAGCATGGAGTGCTCGGCAGCCGGGCGGAATCTTAATGGGCGGACTAGCTTGCACGTCTTGTGTTTGTGTGTGTGTTTTAGTTGCATGCACACCGGCGCCCAGGTAATGTGCAGGTGCCGTGTTGTTTTTTATTTTTTACCGTCCAGTCCCGAGACTTGACTGGAAAGGTTAGACTGGAATTAAAAAGGCAAACACTAAAAGGCAAACAAGGTATAGCAAGCGCAAGAGAGACCAAATAAAGAGGAGATGGGGAGCGAGAGGTGGTGTTGCATTTAAAACACAGAAAGGAAGGAAGAGGGGCGCTTCCCTCGCGTTACCTTTCTGGGAGGCCGGCAGCGATAAGAGTCTCATTAGGTAGTTAATGACCGGGAATAAAGGACGTGACATTACCGCTGGGTTAATGTCAGAAGCTGCTGCCCGCTGTGGCCGACCCTTTCATGTTTGCCATTTCACCAGCTGGGGCGCCCTCGTGCTTGTTTCCCCGGGAAGTTCCCTTTTAAGCGGATCAATTGTGCATCACGCCGCGTTTGTTGACCTTAGTGCCTTTTATACTCTTTGAATGATAAAGGCAGCAATGCAAGAAAGAGGGAAATGAACAGGAGGAGGCTCGCATACATGAGATCAACAGACATTCAAAGTGTTGGAGTTGTTTGGATCGGCTTGGATGTGACGAGGCAGGGAAAACCGACAAAGGAGTAGGAAATATGATACGAACCCACATACCCATGTCAGCGGCCATTAATGTCAAATTAGTGCAAATGTGTTCGACTGTGTGGAGCGAAATGTGACAAAAACAAGTCTCTATGTAAACACATGTTGTTAATGACTATGAGCGATGATTATACAGGCAGAAATTTGGGGAAGATCAGACTACACAGTTAATTCGCATGATAAACGTGCATCTCTGCTTCAGACGTGACCCAAACTCCCACAACGCACCAGGGTTGACCCATCTGCTCCTAATAACGCCGCGCTTTCTCCCACTTCACATTCCGGCTGCAGCCTGCTCGACATGTGTGCGTCTGCGTGCACATGTGATGTGTTTTAATGGGTAAACGTTTGACTTGTTGATGCCTTTGCGTGTTGTTTATCTTTGTTTATGACGAATGTGCGTTTGAATAGATGTTAAGGGCAGGGAGAAAATCATACATTTCGCTCCGTGCTTGTTCTCTCGAGCTTGCATGAGTTATGGAGTGAGAGACACACACACACACTGACACACACAGGATGGAAAGGACGGGAGATGGAGTGCATGTGCTGTGTATCGTCCCTGACAGCCAGTGAGTGGTCCCAGAGTGTGATCATCCCGCGCAAGGTCAAGGGGAGTTTGTTAAACTCGTCCATCCATCAGCCTCAGCGCCAGGCTTTCTGCATGTGCACGAGCGTGTGTGTTTGTGTGTGTGTGTGTGTGTGTGTGTGTGTGTTGTTGTGTGTGTGTGCGCGTGTGCATGTGTGTGTGCACGTGTGCATGTGTGTGTGCCCGTGCATCCTGAGCGTCTGCATATTTGAGTCGGTGCTGGACGGACACTGACGCCCGCTCGAGCACCCAGACTGTGACAGGGGGGGCCTCTAGGGTGCTCCAGGGGCTATCTGTGTCTACCTCCGCCTGTCTCTGACGCTCTGGGTGGGACGGCCGTGTGGAGACAATTCGACGAGAGATGCGGTTAATTCCAGACACTGACCTCACACTCTCAACATGTACTTTAATTCACCCTTAATAGGACACATAGACGTGGTGTTTATTGGCTTAAACTAAATCTGGTTTATCGGAACAGAAACTCCCTGATTTCCTGTTTAAAACATGAACCTGAGCTGTTTTGGCATAAGAGATTAGTTGCAGGGGGGGAAGCGTGGGAAACGGTGGACCTTGCCATTTTTACGAGGGGTTATAAGGCGAAGAAATAGTGCACCACCGATGACTGCACCTTCATGCATGTTAGTGGATCCAACAGCTTTCAAAAATAATAATAATCAAGTTTGCTTTGCTTTTGAAATCATGAGAAAAGAAGCAGAATTCAGAATTATTACAAGCACGTAAATACCTTCAGGAGCGTATCAAGGGACTTTAGGGGCCCCAGGCCAAAGTTTCCCCCCTAATAAACATATAGCATTCAAACCACAAAGCTTTTGGCAGAAAGTTAGTGGCATGGGGCTCGGTCTGGGGTCTTGTCTACATGAAGTAGGGGTGCTGAGGGGACTGTGTTACCCTGCTGGTGAGTGGCTGTAACTGCGAGGCAGTCAGCCCATTTAGCCTCCCCTGTAGCAACGCCCCTGCATTGCTTCTCTCTGCCTTTGTTCCTTATCATTACCTCTCCTTGTCCACGTTTCCTCACCCTCCCTTATTTACGACACCGTGAATAACCCCTTAAACAAACGTTAGGTGATTAATGCATCCTCTTTGCGGGTCGTCGGACATGTGAGGATTGTTTCTGACCTGCGATGTGTTGTGTGTGTTTCCCCAGAACCTACCACGCCGGCCGAAACGGTCATGCCAACTCTGCCTCCCGATACTGAGACCACCACTGTCCCCATCACAACTACAGGTGAGAGTGCTTTACATGAAAGCAGGAGAAATACAGGACGAATGACCGCTATTAGGAGGCTGTAATAGGAAACATGAAAGCCTCTGAAAGGGCTGTGTGATTCCCTCTTTATCTGAAATGACTGTGATTTCTCATGTGCACTCTGGCTCTCGCTCTTACACTGCCTTTTTCCTCCTCCTCGACAGCGGCCACCTCTTCTTCATCAGACAGCGTGTGCGACTTTGACCACGGCCTATGTGGGTGGACGCACGACTCCAATGCCCCTCTCTTCTGGTCCCTGCACAGCCACGGTGAGTCTCCTTGCACAAGTCACCGCATCTGTCTGGTTCCGCATCATATTTCCCATCGGAGCTGACAGACAGGGACCTGCAGGAGTTGAATGCAGCCTCTCAAATGTTGTTTTCGGTTTCTGTAGAAGCTTTTATGTATGCATCTGCACGCAGGGATTTCATTTGGCTCCAGAAAATTGCACGGCCACAAATGCATCACGTTTATTTGATCAACTTCACTGGGTCTAGACTCGACTCTGTTTTCTATAATTAAATGGAGTTGTTCTCCTTGTGTGAGCCCCTTTTTTTCCCCAATTTGATTAAAATAATTCCTTAAATTGAAACCGGTTTAATTTAGCCGCAGCGGCATCATGCCCGAGCGAGTGAAAATGAGCTGAGGGAATCGGAGGGAAAGCGCCGCCGCAGTGTCAAACCCACGCCCCCTCACATGTGACACAGGCCTCTGTGAGTCCAACATCTCAGCAGGAAGAGGTTAAGACCCAGTAGCTCCAATTAAGTTCGGAGCAGGAGATTCCAGAGAGCCGTCCCTTTACTACCCCTCCATTACCCCGGGTACATCCCAGTTGGGGCTGTGTAGACTTCCACCTACTTAGACACTCCTTGAAGAAATTATTAATTTCCCCTTATACGTACCCAAGGACCATGACGCGTTATTAAAAGCTACAGAAGACATTTCTTGCTGGGTTTAAGGAAGATTTTTTTATACAGCACTATTTATAATGTTTCATAGGCAGGGTACGGGGTTGTTATCCCAGCCTCGTTTTAAAATTCATTGGTTTTGAGTACTGCTTCTGAAAGATTCAGCGATTCTCCAGCTGGTTTGAATTGAACAAGAGGTTCAGCTTGCTCCCCTTTTTTTTGTTGGATGTGTGATGTCACCTGGGTTATGTTCAGCAGAGCAACAGATCTCAGCAGCAAAGGCAGAGACGGTTTCCTGAAGCGTGACCTATTTAGGTCATAACCGTCTTTGACAGGGGGGGGGGGGCTTCAAAGCCGCGTCTTTCATCACAGCCAGATTGGAAAGGGTTGCGTAGATTAGTCAGGTTGTGGCTTTCATGTATGGAGTATCATTTCCAGCCATTTTTTGAAACGCCACGCCGGCCTTTGATTTTTCCCACTGATGTCAAAGGTCGGAAATCTTAGCCGACGCGGGATCATTATTTGGCCGCTATCGAATCGCTGTTTAATCCTCGATTCCTTTTCCTCATGTGACCCAGAGACTCTGATCTCCTCACCTCAAAGACCTTAGTAATGAAAGCATTCATAAAACACAGATCTGGAAGTAGCTGCTGTATCTTATCTGGCTTAATAAAACTGTGCTAACTAGGCTTCATAGATTGAGTCCTTGTTTGCATCTCTCTGCAGGAGACCGCTGTGAAGTGGATTAATAATGCTCTGTTGTGCCGTGTATGCCGAGGCTGTCTCGATTATGAGCTGTCTGGCAAACAAGAGGCACAACAATGGGGGGGCTCACTGCAAGGCGCCGCGCTCCGACATTAGGCGGAGACAGCGGAAGGAGGCTTTGGTGCACACGTTAGAACGAGCGATGAAACGCCTCACGGTGTCACCACGTTATGTTTCACTCCTGCTCGTCCAGTGTCGTACACAGGCAAGGAAAAGGGCAGAGGGACTCACTGTCACAGGCGACGTCTGAAGTGTCACACACAGGCAGAGCCGGGTGCATGGCGGGCAGAGGGGAGCTGTCAAGTCGGAGGAAGATTTGTCCCTCCAGATACCGATTGTCGGAATGGCTGGAAGGACCGTACACACACACACACACACACACACACACACACACACACACACACACACACACACACACACACATAGGGTGAAAGGTTATCAGCTCAGTTTCTAAATATGTCGTGTATGGCTGCGCTAAAAAACACACTCTCACTGGATGCTACTGTTTCAGGTGAGAGGAAGATGAGACAAAATTTTTGGTTTTACTGGGAAACAAAAAATGGAAAAAAGACACACACATTTCCATGATAAAGCAGGTGATTTAATCTGCAGATTGTTGATACTGGACATTTTCCCACAGGGCCCACTTAAGAAATTCTTCACCAGACGCCTCATTGAGTTCCTCTCTCACACACACAGACACAGAGACACACACACAGAGACACACACACACACACACACACACACACACACTCACACACACTCATGCATACTGTACAGCCAGCTCACCAATCTCACTCCCTCACAATGGAGTTCATGTCGGCATCCAATTTGCAAACTAAACATCCTCTGGTGTAAACAAATGGAGTGGTTTGCATTTTGTTGGACTTTTTTCCATTGTTGAAGTCATTCACCTGGAAGGGAATGAAGAGGAATAGGCCCCGAGGGTCTTGGCTCGAGTTCTGGTTGCGTTTCACATACAGATGACGCTCTCTGGCCGGACCCTATTCTTCTGCGTGTTTATATTTGTCATATCCCCATTGTTTCACGCGACTATTGTGCGATGGCGTTCCTGTTAGCAACAGGTGATTAGTCAAGAAAACAGATTTGTACATGCAGGCTTGTGTTTACGTCTGCTTGTGTGTGTGTCACGATTATAGTTGATGGTTGTGTGTCATCGCAGCAGCATCCATTCACAGTGGATATCCAAAGTCTACACAGCCTCGTTTTTATTGCCTCGAGGGCTGATATGAAGCTCTTTTTTTTTCACCAGCAAATTCAAGGTTAAAACAAAACTTGGCTCATTTGTGCTGAAAATACAAAAACAGCACAGTTGCACATTTTGAGAACCTCCAATGCCATTTGTGTTTTTACTTGGATTTGGGGTCTTTCTTGAGTATTGACCTCTCATCTGTCTCCCCTTCTCCAGAGCTCAACAGCTATCTCTACATGGACGCCAGCCTGAAGACGGAGCAGCAGCGCGCCCGCCTTGTGAGCCCCGTGGTGGCGGCTGAAACCGGGCCCCTTTGCCTCCTCTTCTCCTACCAGCTGTGGGGCGAGGCCCAGGGCCACCTGAAGGTGCTGCTGCGGGACGCCCACAACGAGGACACCCTGCTCTGGACGCTGACGGACGACCAGGGCTCTGTGTGGAAGGAGGGCCGCACGATCCTGCCTCGCTCCCCGAAAGACTTCCAGGTAATAAACCCTCGTTTTTAGCTGAAATAAGAACTTGAATAAAAGTTTTACTGTCTCCCCAGAAACTGAAATGTGCCTTTAATGTCTTTGTCAGAGTAGGTTAGAGTGAGATATATTCTTCTGAGTGCACAAAGGCATTAGTTTCCCTCTCTTTCACCTTAAGCCAGGGTTTGTCTTCATATTGTCCCTGTTGGCTGCGTGATTGTTTGGGGATCGCTGTGCATTTGTCAGAGACATCACAAGCAGTTAATGTTCTCATAAAAAAGTCAGCCGAAGAAGCTTGCAGGGAACGGGAGGAGGATTGCGAGTAGCGCTGAGTGCAACTTTGAAATCACAGGCGCTGTATTAACTTTTTATCCATTTTCTCCTCCTCCTGCTGCCTGTCCCCATTCTCAATTTTCATTTACCCCTCTGCTTCCCCCCCCTGCCTTCATCCTGTCTCCCTCTTCCTCTTCCTACTCTTCTTTTCCAACTTTCTCTCCTCCTCTTCCTCCTCCTCCTCCTCCCTCGTCGGTTGCGGTAGGTTGTGATGGAGGGTTTCTTTGTGCACGGCACCAGAGGACACATCTGGATTGACAACATCCACATAAGCTCCAGCACCCCCCTGAAAGAGTGTACACGTAAGTTACACACACACACACACACACACACACACACACACACTTTGGTGCTTCACATCAATGCATTTCTAAGGACAACTCTTTGACTGACAGCCAAAATCGTCGCCATCCAGGAGAATATTGAAAGATAAACAAACACACACACACACGCATGCATATACACACGCCCATTTGACCCACCAGCTCCATCTGATCCTCTGTCAACACCATCGCCTCATCATCTCGCCCTCCATCAATCTCCCATTCCCTCTATTTCCATTCCACCTCCTCCACTTTTAGCCTTAAGGTCCTTTAACAGTGACACACACATGCAGTGATAAACACCCGCCCACACACACACACACACACACACACACACACACACACACACACACCACCCAGTTCCTCGCCCTCCCATCCCAGTTTCAGAGACGGTCTCTCCTCCACAGAACGAATGCGGAGATGAAAGCAGGGAGGAGTGGGAGGGACAGCGTTTACTCCTTCACAATAAAAAAAAGAAAAGAAAAGGAGAATAGGAAAACTAGGCCATAAACGCCCTGTGGGCCCCGGCGATACTAATCTATGTTTTATTAGATTTCTCTTCTTCTTTTTTCTCCTCTCCTCCCTGTATCGCTCTCATTCCGCCGTCGTATTTGTAAACAGAGCTTTTCCCAGTCCGTCCAAGGGAATTATTAGAGAGGCTGTTTCCCAAGCAAGTTTTTCTGGGTGCCTGGTGTCGAGCCGGGCGCCAGTGCAGCCTCCTTAATCTGGCCCAAGCGGGGGGGGATTTGGCGAGGGTCTTAAACAGATCAGAGACCGAGCCGGCGGTTCAAAGCCAAAAACCTGCCGCACATCGCTTCTGACTGACGTCCAGCGTGTACGAGCTGGACCACAGCGGGGAGAAGAAATGTGTATTTGTGTGTGTGTGTGTGTGTATTACATCCCTGGCTCATGGCAAACACTTTTGCTGTTCTATCATTCATTTCTGCACGTGTGTCATAAGAGTCTTGAGAGAGTCAAAGTAGCGCTGCGGTTTTGGAAAGCAGAGCCGACAGCCCCACACAGACACACACACACGCCACACCCCCCACCCCGCTTCCATGCTGCTGCGTTTCCTCCTTTTGCCACTCCAGAGCATGCTGGGATGTTGCTTATCGCCCGGCGCAGTCGAGTTCTTCACAGTACGCTGGCGTTCCCGCCAAAAGGCGCAAGTTCCCAAGTCGGTTTCCCTTCTTTCTTTGTTTCTCACTCTAACCCCCCCGACAAATCACATGCACGCACATACGCTACACACACACACGCAACAGTTCTTTGTGTTTGCGTTCCAGGCAATCAAAGTGAAGGTTCTGCTCTGTGCATTCGCAGCAAGCCACATGGCGCCAGCTCGCTCCACTTTATCTGGACGCCACAGATAAACAACTTGAAATGTGTGAACCTTTGCAAACACGGACGCACACATCTGCGCGTAGTAGCCCAATGCGCTCCCCAGCATGGTCCATCTCCAATTCCCTGCTCGTGCTCTTCTTTTAAACCGCGTTCTAACCAAGGAGCTGCGTTAAATGCCATAATTCAAGCGAGTTATCCAAGGAATTAACTCGAATTTCCTCAGGAGCAGTTTTGATAGTGGAGTGACATTTGTGTGACATTTGGCTGACTCTACCCTCGTGTTTAAAGTTATCTAACAGCTGCCTTTCCTCTCTCCCTTCTCTTGTCCTCCTCTTCTCTCTATGTCTGCCCAACTCTTCCCTCTCTGTCCTCGCAGAACCCTTCGCTGCATTTCCTCCTGAAAACCCAGGTGAGTTCCACCTCGGTATGACGTCACTTCCTCTCTGTGGTCATGCTTCCTGCTCGTTGGTTTGCACTAGCCTGCGTTTTTTTGCTTGGCAGCACTAAGCTCCCCAAAACAATCCCCCCCAAAAAAGCCAGTCCTCCCAGCGACAACACAAGAGGCTGGAGTGCCGTGATTCCTGATTAATTAAACTGCATTCATTTTTAAATGAGGGATTCATGGCATCATCAGCGGCATGTCGGCATCACCAAACGAATACTAAAAGACTAAAATGATTAAATTCCAGAACACCAGAATGAATTTCGTAATGTGCTGTAGTTCATTAGTTTTACCTTGTCAGTCTCCGCGGAAACAAAGGATGCATCTCGAAAGAGCAAACTGTGTGAGTCAGATATTTGAAAAGGGGTTACATATTCTCACTTCCAGGCTCTGACGCAGCCTGAAGGGTTTTAAATAACTGTTTGCCTCATGAAAAAATATTTAGAGCATCCTGGGGGAGGCTACGAGATTGATGCCAGTGTTTTGGCATCTCATAATGTCCTGCAATAAGATAAGAGCTTGGCTGTGCGAATGGGATGTGTGTGTGTGTGTGTGTGTGTGTGTGTGTGTGTGTGTGTGTGTGTGTGTGTGTGTGTGTGTGTGTGTGTGGGCTTTTTCTCCTCCTCCACGTACAAACGTGCACAAACACACACATTAATGTCGGGGCACACATACACACCAGCATCCCCGGTGCAGAGCAATCGGAGGGACTGTGCCGCAGCGAGCTCGGGTGTCTCTCCCCAACTCGGCTCCGTCTAATAAGTGGTGTGCAGTGTGAAGTAGCAGGAGCACGCACCGTTTCCCTCTGTAATTATGTGACACGGTCCAAAAATCAGGATGTATTCAGCTCTACTTCACTTTCCCTAGTTCAACGTGACACTCTCTCATTCTCAAGTTCGGATGGTACATGTGGGCTCTATTTCTTTTTTTTTTTCTCTAAGTTTTTCAATGTCTTCGGGGGTTCGTTTTTGCATAGCAGACTTGGATAATTGAGTAGAGGCTTCTTGGAAGGTGTTTAGTCGGTTCTTACCAAGAATTTGAGAAGGGAGTTCAAGCCAGGGGCAGCAGCGTACAGGATCTGTGCAGATCCAAGGAGACAGCGCTTGGCTTGAGGAAGAGAGGACTGGCCGGGAGGCTGACGCATGAGAGAAAAGGAAAACGAAAGGAGCAAAAAAACAACCCAGGAACAGGGAACAGGATAAATTATGTACTCCAAACAAATCTGCCAACTCAAGCCAGCTAAATAACAAATCCCAATCCAATATCGGTTCCAAGAGAGCTCTGGAACATTGGATTCTCATGTGGTGTCTGACTGATTCTTGCATGGTTCTGAGGCCTTATCAAGGGGGCTGTTTGTGACTTCCTGTGCCAGTTCGGAACAGGAAGAGGAAGCTCCCTAATTCAATGTGTGTGGGTGCTTTTATAACTAATTATTTTGGCTTTCGTTTCACACCAAATCATTTCATCGGAGCTGTGAAAATAAACATGAATTGCATTGCATTTGATCGGATCAACCGTTGGACTGATTTCAAACCAAATCTCTTGATGATCTTGGTGTGAAAACTTGTCCTCCAACTGCAAAACAAGCTACATGAGAGGAATGGATGCATTTTAGATTTTCTTTTGGCCTTGGAGATTTATTTCATTTTTGCAACTGGCATGCTTGAGCATGCTCAAATGAGGTGCACGCCTGCTGCTCGTATGATGAAGACATAGGGATAGAAATCAGAGAATTAAATGTAGATAATAAACAAAGTGCCACTCCTCTCTTTTCCCGCTGGCCAATTATTCTGTATCTCTCCACCAGGGGGAGGCGTTCCTGTGCCTCCCTTGCCCATCCACTGGTATTACATTATGGCCGCTGGAGGCGCCCTCCTTCTCCTGGCGGTGGCCATCTTGGTCAGAGCCCTCTGTTGCTGCCGACAACACCTGGCCACCAAGAAGAGCCAGCTGTCAGTGGCCTATCACAGCTCCTCGCAGTGCTTCCAGTATTCTAACTGGTCGTCCAGTATGGCCGCCCCAGGGGTGGAGCCAGTCCTAACAGTGAGACTGGACAGCCGGGACCGACACCGCACCCTCTGCTGAAGAGACGCGCTTATGGCTGCGGTCGCGTTCGGCAGCAGAGGACGGCAACTTGTGATGTCAGTGGCAGTGTGTTGTTGTGATGCCACGAGATTGACTGGACGGACCCGTCTCTCCTCTAGTTTACAGTTGCCAGGGTGACGATGACACAGACGTCGTCCTAAACTGCCAAGTGAAACATTTTTGCAAAGAAACACTGTGCTCTCTCTCTCCTCTCTCTCTCTCTCTCTCTCTCTCTCTCTCTCTCTCTCTCTCTCTCTCTCTCTCTCTCTCTCTCTCTCTGTGTGTGTCTCTCTCTTTCTCTGTCTCTAATGGATGTAGCTTTAGTTGCTGTTTTCCTCTTCTGCTCCATGAAGGAGTTTGCTGTTGACATTTCACACTATGCTGCTCCCGATGAGAGGACTGAAGTAAGTTATTTATCTGAACAGCTTGTTTCGGACCATTGAGTGCCGTCTGGCTCCTCATAGCCCCAGCGGTCCTCCCGGAATGACCCCATCGTGGACGCGCACACACACACAGACATGTGTGGACTGGGGGGGGGGGGGTCGAGCCGGTTCCGCTGTGAGAGCCAGCCGGAGCTGCCAAACCTCGGGCTGAAACAAGACCCCAGAGACGCGAGGGAGCTCTGCGGCGCTGTGAGAGGAGACGAGGAGAAAACTGTTAAGAGGCGTTCATTGTGCTCGCAGTGGAGATGATCTGGCAAGCCCCAGAAAATAAAGCTCCTGGTATCTCTGTAATAACAACACGAGATGGCTGCGATACCAGTTGTATCAGTAGTGAGGCTGTTGTAACCGAACAAAAAAAAACCCCTTCCATTGTCCTTCTTCAACAGCATGTGCACATTTAAAAACAAAGGAATGCAAATCCATCATACTTAAAGTCCTGCATCACCAATGGAGATAACCAGCTCGTTTGATTGAGCGCCTCGTCTCCTCCTGATAAAGGCGTCAGTCAGTGATGGATGCGGCCGTCCTCAGTGTTTAGCGTTTCATCTTGATTCTCTGGCGTAATAAAAGCACGTTGTTCCACTCCCCATTTCTGCTCCATACCACCCACTCCCATTGTTCCCCGTGTCTGTAAGCTGCCCAGATGAAAGCCGAGCTGAGCCATGTTGTGTTTTCGGTGTGAATATGTGCTTGTTGTTTTTTTTGGGGTGGGGGGGGTGTAAATAGAGACAGCTGTCTGCCATCACCACTTCTTCCTTGATTTATACTCCTACAAATCCCACAATGCCGCTGCACCAGCTGGAAGCCATAAGCGCAGTATACGTGCACCCTTGAGCAGGATCCAAGACGTGATGGAAACCAGAGCCAGGCTGCAGCTATCGACGCTTCCTCCTTTTTAGTGCCATAAAGAAAAGCATAGAACAAGACATAGCTGACGAACTCTTCACAAACATATCTGGGATCTAAAAAGAAAATGACAAATTGGTGGGGGGGGGGGGTTTTAGAAATTGAGCTCTTTACTCTGCGGCTTAACGGGGCGTGCTCTCCTGATCTGTCACACCAGCAGAAATCCGTCACCTCCCGAGTCCACAGCTCAGCAGAATGCGACTCAATTTAGAAGCTGCACTTTTCTCTCCAGAGTAAAAAAACAACAACCAAGGAAGGGTTTTTTTTGGCATGCTTTCGCTGTGTGCTTTTAAATCAACTTGGGGGTGATTGGATGCCCTATTTCGTCCATCCCGACACCGTTGGCGCTCCAAGCCGCTAATAGTTGTAATTAGTTAATGGACGGGTAACATTTATGAAGGCTGCGGTAAGCACTTTTATCTCCCATCTACCACACCTCCAGCCGCCCCAATCCGCTGCCAACTTGCAGTTGCCCTGGAAACAGTGCTAACAACGCCATTGGCCGTCAAAGACCTCCACATCCAGACGTGTGCCTTGCCAAGTAGTTACTCCCATGCCTGAATGCTTGCCAGGGGCAGACACACACACACACACACACACACACACAAAATATATACAAACAAGTGAGAATAGAACTCATCTAAAGTATAAGTACACTGGAGCTGCCGGCCTCAACTAAAGTGCTGCAGCCACTCTTGCACACATTTACAGAGTGTTCGCGATGAGCGCTACTTAAATGTCATTATTAGTTTTTGTTTTCCTTGATCATCTTATCCACCACTCTTAAACTTGACAGTGACAGTGTCGATGATTTTAACGGTGATAATGATGTTGATTACTTTGATAATGTTTGCATCCTTATTCACGTGGAATGAACAGTCTTATACCATCAGTATGTTATGTGATGACTGTGATTAACAGGAATGTATCATAATGATCTTTTTCTCTATTAATAAAGTCATATTTTTCTATTACTCCCAGACTGGTGTGTGTATGTATATGTAAATATGATGATAATCCAAATGTACGATATAGAAAGGCTTATTATTTTTGAATAGGAGATGAATTTCTTCTGGCATATGATATATAACAGTACTTACATGTAGGATTTTGCTCAATGCTTAAAATCCGTGTGATCTGTGCTTTTCCCTAACAGTACGGAAACCAAATGAATTTGGGGATGGGCGACTTTTCAGCGGCAGAGACCCTCTAGGGGGAGGTAAGCACCTTTTCGTCTGTTTTTCATCATGTGTATAAAGATATATAGTATTCATCTTAGGATACAAGTTACAATCTTTACAAAACTCGTCAAATTAACTTATTGGTTTCCTTGTCTTGCTTTCTCTTCCCCTTCCTGTCACAGTCTTGCAGTTCCCCGAGTGGAACACGGCGTCCCCGTCATCCGACCCTCCTGTCACCCGCGTCTCAGAGAAGGACAACTCGTGGCTCTACACCCTGGACCCCATCCTGGTCACCATCATCGTCATGAGCTCCCTGGGCTGTCCTGCTCGGGGCGGTGTGCGCCGGCCTCCTGCTGTACTGCACCTGCTCCTACAGCGGCCTGTCGTCGCGCTCCTCCACCACCCTGGAGAACTACAACTTCGAACTGTACGATGGCCTCAAGCACAAGGTCAAACTGAACCAACAGCGCTGCTGCACCGAGGCGTGAGGGGAGGAGACGTGAGGAGAGACAGGACCGAGAGGGCGCCGCCGCTTTTTTGTGGAAACCTCTCGCTGTTTTTCTTCATTTCCTCCAGTTTCACTTTAGCCTCAGTTTACTTCCTTGATGGTGCAGACGAAGGAGCCAACGAAAGACTGGGGTTACCCTGTTCCATTGCGGGGGTGTTAAGCCTCAACAAACAAATATCTACACATATCAACTACAGTTTCCTGCTCCACCTCAAGAGAACTGTTTATAAATGCATCATAGATTTGTAAGAGGTCTAGTTTTCGAGGCTGGATACTGTCAGCTGCACACACGTCGTGTTGAAGAGGTGGTAGGTTAGGAACGTGCTTAGAAAGCTTCTGTTTTGCTCACATGTGAACACAGTGGCCTAGAACTTAGCTCCTTTGTGTGGCACGTTGACTTTTTCTCTACTTTTTTTTTTTTTTTTTTTTTTGCATTCCATCCCAGACTCTGCTACCTATCAGCCTCAGTTATCCTCTTAGCTCCAGACATCCCCTCTCTTTCTGTTTTAATGTTTTCATTCTGGCCGATTGCCAGTCTGCCATGGAAGATAAGTAGGAAGAAAAAAAAACTGAGAAAAACGTAAGTGGTGCGGGTTCGGGATTTTAACGCATTCTTTCAAAGGCAGAGAGACGTTATTGTTAGATTTAGTTGTTGCTGGTTCCTGTCAAAGAGAAGGTTGTGTTTACATTGTGGTTAATTGTGAAAAGGTCAAGGAGCTTTGGTCGGTGCAACCTATGGATTGCTGGTATATAAAAAAAAGGAGGGAATGAGAAAGACGATGATTGACAGCGCACTAAAAACAGAAATCCCCTGCCTCTCTCCTCCTCCTCACTCTCTCACAGTGGTAATGTTCTCTCTGTGCTCTCGCAAAGGATTGAAAACAAATGCACAGCCAGAAAAAAAAACGCTTTGAGTGAGTGAGTGAGCGCCCGGACACACGACAAGCCTTAAAAAGCAAAAACTGTTTGCGGAAAGAAAGGATCGCTGAGGCAACACCGAGACATGAGGGGGATCTATCTCTCTTTTTCTTTTTGGGGACCTCGAAAGCCATGATTTAAAGGACCTACCCCCCATCACCCCTGACACATGCACACACATCACACACACACACCCCCACAGACATTTTTTTGAGTTTGGGTTTCTGAGCAAATGGGAAAGAGTCTGGTCTTGCACTTGTTGTGAATGGACTCGTAAGCCATGAGAAGGAGAGGGTGAGAGACCCTCCCATGCGCACACACACACACACATTACTCCACTTGTATGTACAGATGTATATACAGAAACACACACACCCTCTCTCTCTCAGAAACTCTGGACGCTCTGAGAGATGCTACAAATGAAGGGAATGATGGCTGCTGCTGCTGAGAGGTTTATATTTGACACCGTGAAGAACATTGGATTCAACATGTCATCCCCTTGACCCTCTCTCTCTCTCGCTCTCTCTCTCTCTCTCTCTCTCTCTCTCTCTCTCTCTCTCTCTCTCTCTCTCTCTCTCTCGCTCTCTCACTCTCTCTCTCACAAACACACACACACACACACACACACACACACACACAAGCCGTCCCTCTCCTCTGAGGCCCGCATCTCTGGACCCCACTGACTCTCTTCAAAGTGCCTTGGAGCCTCGGGGGGGTCCAGCTTGCCTTGTCGGAGCCAGTATCGGACACAGGAACTTGACAGTGACAGTCGCAGTGCCCCCCCCTCAGCCCGGGAGGACCAAACTAAAGTGTAAAAGGACAGGACGCCACCCCCGTTCGCACTGCTCGGACTGCTGTTGTTGTTGTTTTAAAAAGAGGTCTTTGTACAGAAAAAGCTCTTTTTATGATTGTTATTATAATTATTGTTGATTATTTAATAAAGGATTTATACCATACTGGGGAGAGACTTAGCTGATGTTTATGTTCCTGTGACACTTAATACTTTCTGTCCAATTCTCTGCAAACTCCACAAGACTTGGAGCCAAACTTTTACTTTGAATTGCTTGAAGAATACACACAGGAAATCTCACACACACACAAAAGCTCATACTCCCTCTCGCTGTCTGTCTCACACATACACACATGTATATATATATATATATAATATATATATATATATATATATATAATGCTGTGCTGTGTTGTCAGCCGGCTACACATGGCCTCTAATCTCCCCATGATGTCCCATTAGTCCGGACCTCTGGTGGCCCTCATTTAGGAGCTCCTACATCAAAGCTTTGAAGTGCCCGGCGTCTTAGACACACACACACACACACACACACACACACAGGCTCATACAGTACACATGCAATTACTGTGTTTCTCCTTTATACAGCTTGCTGAGTTTCCCATAAATGGTTCCAATTTATCCACATAAGCTTTCCTCACCTTAATGCAAACCCTGTTAGCGAGTGCAGCCCATGTTTTCAGATCCAGGAGGCGATATCTTTTGCTTTTCAGGCCCTTGTTGGCACCTGTAACAAGATTAAAAGTCCAGTTTTTGTCCATGGGGGTCCGATGTTAACTGTTATTATCATGACTTGCTATTGATATTGCATTTGTTTGTGTTTGAAGACTGATGATGGTGGTATATTAATCATAGCGGTGTTTAACACAAGTTGGAGATGATACCAAATGGAGCCTCCTGCTCAGGTAGGCCATTACGAGTCATTCAATGCATAATGACACGTGTTGTCACCGCACAGCGGAGACGGCGGCGGCTGTTAGCACGCTCCGGTCTGCGGCACAGCGAGCCAATTACTGTCTCTGCAAAAAAACACAGACTATCCCCCAGTCCGCCGGAGGAGCGCGATGCCATCTGCTCGCAGGTTTGATTGATCCCGGCAGAACAGGCACAACCACATCACACGAATGAACGCCGACAGGAAATTACCAAAGGAGCCAGATTGTCATTGTTCCATACCACCTCTTGTTTTCACAACCAGATTATTCTTAATTTTCTTTCCCCCCTCTGTGAGTGTGTGTGTTACCCAAATGTTTTTCTAGTTTTTTTTATCAGTCTGTAACGGCACACTGCAGGGGCCCTTTCCTTTAGCCATCAGATCAGAGAGTTCTCCTGCCTCTGAAGCCGGGGCGGCCTTCAAAGAAAAAGCCCTGGCGCCCTGTAAGTCGATAGGCCAGATTGCGGAGGGACCCCGTTTGAGGGCCGCGCTACAGGAAGTGGCTGAAACACACAGCTAATTAATCTGGGGATTATGTAATGAAGATGGAGGAGGGGGCAGACGGGCAGCACGTTAGTCATCACAGTGATGGAGGGAAGTTTGTTTGCTTTTCAAACTTAATCGCTTAGTATTTCCTTGAGCTCGTGAGGGGAGGCCCGGGTTTACCCGTGAAATCAGCTTGTGACTTCCTCATCCTTGAAATCTTCCTTCCCAGGTTTCAAAAGTCAGAAATCCTTAATTCAGAATTTAAAGAAAAACATTTCTCCTCTTTCGGTGACAGTGTGAAGAAGAGAACCACCTGGAGACTAAATTGTGCCACCTCAAAGCTGCCGTCACGCACTGCAGGAGCGTCGCATATATACATGCACATGCAGAGACTGACGGATTTTTAGACATGTTTCGTGCCACCACCACCACCAAACACCCATATACCAGTGGTCTTCCTGAGACAGGGGCCAAGATAATCTTGTCGGGCCTGCCAGCGGTTCAAAGCACCTATATGGGTCAGAGTGTGTGTGTGTGTGTGTGTGTGTGTGTGTGTGTGTGTGTGTGT
Source organism: Verasper variegatus (assembly GCA_026259375.1). Taxonomy (NCBI): domain Eukaryota; kingdom Metazoa; phylum Chordata; class Actinopteri; order Pleuronectiformes; family Pleuronectidae; genus Verasper; species Verasper variegatus. The sequence continues at coordinate 25,707,091 of CM048038.1, read as the reverse complement.
GGAGGATGGAAAGGGGCTCTGTGGCAACTTGCCTGCCAATGGTGGGCCGACCCGATGACGACAAATGCCTTGCGTAAACACCAGGCGGACCATCACTTTCCTTCCTCCGTGACATTATCCTCTCCCTCGCCACCAGAGGATACGGCCTCTGAAAACAAATACTTGCAGGAAGTGATTGGAATGAGAAAAGAAACTTTCCCCAGAAGCTTCTCAGCTCTGATATTTCCTCCTGTCGACAGATCCGGGGCCATTATGGCAAACCCAAGCATGAAAAGACCCCCCTAAGGAGCTTTTGTTGTGGGCACGCAACAGGACCAGTGGTCCTGCATGGTGGGCCACCTGTTCGCTCCACTTGGGGCCGGAGTGTTTACAGTCACCGTTGCCCTATATAGCCCAGGAAACTTGTTATCAGGCACGGCGGGAGGCCTCCTGCGCCGGGTCCTCACCATCTGTGTGGAGGGCGGGCAGCAGAGTTTGAGAGAAGGTGTTGCGGCTCAAGTGCTCGACATCAGAGACCAATGAAATAGTTCCTCAGGAAGAGAGATTCCTTTGTTCTATCAGTTGTAGATTAACCCTCTACTGCATCAATTATTACTTAAATGGGTTTTCATGACTTAAATGTGCTGAAATAATGAATGATTTGAATGGGGATATATACTAGAAATGTACACCAACATATAATTTGGGTGGGTTATAGGAATTTTTTCTGTGAAACCTGTGATTTAAAGTGGAATAATTTACAATCGAGATGATGTTAGAGTCCAAATAATGGATTTTTCACTTAAAGTGTGATCAAAAGTTGTAAATATATTTGTACATTTGTACAGCTTTGTACATATAGTTTCCATTAGGTAACACATTTACTTTAACATTTTACATGAAAATACATAAATCTAAACTGGTTTTGATGAAAAAATATAATTTCCCAGATAGTCACTCAACTTTTTTCTTGTTTCGAATCTTTGAACAATTAGTCAATTCAGGGAGGCAGCCATAAATAAACCTTCCTAATAACATGACCCATGGTCCACCTAACAGTTATCATATCTTTAAATGAGTTCTTAAAGTGAACTCTGCAACCTGAGAGAAAGGACGGCTAAAAATGTATCTGTCAGTCACAAGTTGGAGTAAAGGAAAGCTGTGAGTGGAGCGATCGCGCCTGACAGGCTGTCAGGATTTGAGGAGCTTCTCAGGCAAAACACCCTCTGTAATAATCTGCCGGATGCTGACAATTCTTTACTCCCAAACCCATCAAACTGATTCCGACTGAGCCAAAGTGCCGGGCGTGTTATTACTCAAACAGGCGTGCGGATAATGGGACGCAAAACAAAAAAGTTGTGTTTTCCTTTGAATCAATTAGCGGTGACAAAAAAAGCGGCGGGCTTTCAAGAAAAGCGGCAAAGACGCGACAATAAACAGCTGCACTCATCACGATTCACGACCGCTGCTGTCATTAAAAAAGGAGAAGAAAGAGCGGAGAATAAGAAAAAGAGAAAATCATCCGAGTCTGTCTTGTGACACTCGCCGTCCCCAGTTTAGTTTGTGGAGTAATTGAAATGGCCTCCTCGTAACTTTCTCTTCAAATACGGGCTCTTTCATTATGTATCCCAGTGAGGCGATAATCAAATTCAATTGCACTTCGAGACCCATCTGTTTTTCCAAATAACTGACGTCTCTACCCTTCGAAAAAAAAAAGATAAAGTCTCATCTGAATCTAATTAGCTCGGCGAGTAGCGTGTGTTTACGAAGCGGCTTTGTAAGAACGCCCGCCACATTCCCCCTTTGATGAAGTTGGTGTGGGATGTTGTCAGAAACCGCAATAAAAAAGGTAAAAAGAAAAAAGCATGGCTCTATTTCTCTTCTCTCTTAAAAGGCTTTAAATGGCTGTAATACGTGTAAGGAAAATGTAAGTAGACGTTTATATAAGATGCATTTGACTGAAAGATTTACCTTATGAGACCTTTTTGCATCTTTTATGTAATTTCTACACAACGCTGATTTCCTTCAAGGCATCAAAAATTGCTCCTCAGTGACTGTGTTTCTCTTTTTTTATCATTGTTTTCCTTTTGACTCTGTCTCCATGGTTTGATCATAAGCGGTGTAAGCTGTGAGGAGAAGGGATGTGGCAGAGGAAGATTATGTGCCAGTGAGGCCAGTGTGTGTGTGTGTGAGACGCCTCAAGAGGGGAGCTCTCTGTGTTTGGTTAATGTGGGATGGAGCTCAGTGCTCTGTATATATCCTAAGTCCTCTGAGTGGGCTGCTGTCGATGGTATGGGTTATGTTTTGTGCTTCGTAGGAGGAAAAAATACTGTGTGTGTGTGTGTGTGTGTGTGTGTGTGTGTGTGCGACTGTAATGTGGTGACATCCTTCTCTCTGTGATCGCTCTCTAGCACGACGCTCTGAGTAACTGCACCCAGGAGAAAGCGGATTTGGCCTCATTCAGCTGTGCTGAGCTCCAGTTAAACATCATTCAAACCGCCAACTTAGCAATCCCTCTCTCTTTCTCTCTATCACACACACACACACACACACACACACACACACACACACACACACACACACACACACACACACATACACACACACACACAGAGAGGTGCTTGTCAAATGAAGTCATGCAGGTAGATCCATGGGAAATGTGCAAAAGGTGTTTTTGAGCTTTATCTCGCCGCATTCCTCTCATTCTTCTGCGCACCTGAATTATGACATGACAGAGGTGGATCTCCCAGTTGCACAGGCTCCCACAAGTCTTAGCGCACCATCAGAAATGTTCAAGCTGTCATATAGGGAGACAAAGAGAGAAAAAGCATTGTATACAGATGGAACAATAGCTCTGGATGTAGCCGAGCAGAGCAGGGAGGGAAGGCCCCGACTTCATTTTCTTATCAGCCCCTCTCAAGCTACAGTTTGGGCCCTTGGAGACACAACGGCATCAGGCCACTGGGGCCCGAGCAGAGTCAAGTAAACACGTCGGAGTAAGAATAAGCAGGCGACACAAAAGGCCTTCCTCCCTTGGCCGAGGCCACGCACAAAGACACGGCACATAAGTTTCCATATATACACAGAGGGAAGAGCAGCAAACAAATCTGCTGCAAATATCAAATCAATATCCTGTTTTTACTTTTGCAAGTGTTTGGAGTTCATCACCGTGGGATTATTTGTAACAGTAATAACCCTCAGAGGATGGGACCAGGGGAGCAAGCAGCACCTGATCACACCTGGAGAGGGAAAACAAGGAGGAGGAGGAGGAGGAGGAGGAATCGGTGGATGCAGGCATTGGGGGTGTACAATTACAACATGGAGGCTACAATGTGCATCTGTGTGCTGGTTCCATGTTGGCTGTGACATGCACCTGCACAGGTTTAGCTCCCATGTGCGTTTTTCGGGGGTTCGACTCCCACCTCCTTCGCCTCCTGTTGTTAAGGCAACAGCATTAGCATGGGTATAGCCCCAGAGAACGTGGCGTGCCTGTCACACTCAGTTCAGCAGGTCAAACTCTACTGTATCTCTCTCTCTGCAGCTTGCCAAGAACAAGAAACTCTTCGGTAGATACAGAAATGAAAATACAAAAAGGTGTCGTAAATTATGCACATATAAATTCACTCCTGCTCTGCTTCTCACCTGTATTTTCCAGCCGTTTGTTGCCAAAATATGATTTCTTTGAACTGGATATTGAGTCGGGGAGAACCTGAGCCCACAGTCCCGTCCCCTGCCGAGATATGACCGGTGACACTCTCAAGAATGTTTCCACTCTTCTGTATGAAATTATATCTTTTCCTGTGTGTGCAGGCGCTTTGCAGTATAAACACTGGGAGAGGTAGCACTCGACATTGCAACGTGTCTGCGAGCATCAGCTCCTCATCAGCGAGAAGATGCTTCCAGAATTCCCATGACCCCCAAACCAAACAAATAACCCGCCCCCGCTTGACATCAGTGAGAGTCCTTGTCTCCAGATGCGCTGCCTCCCTCCTCCTCCTCTTCCTCCTCCATAACCACACTACAGCCTGGAGGAACAACACCGCCTGCATACATACAATTTGCACATGCACATGTTGTACAACACACACACACACACACATGCACATGATGGATGGCCTTCCCCCTCTTGGTAATGCAGAAAAAGTGTTCTCCAACCCAGAGGAAAGAGATGTCAGTCTGCTCCCTCCCTGCCAGTGTCTCTATCGTGTGTGTGTGTGTGTGTGTGTGTGTGTGTGTGTGTGTGTCTCCCTGAAAAGAGAACCTCATAATAAGTTTCGTGATCAAGGTGGAGTTTATTCATTAAGCTTTTTAAATGGCTTGATGGCTTTTTGTCACCATGCTGTTTGGGTTAGAAACTGCATCGAGCTCCAGTTTCAGCTTTGAAATGAAGTGTTAAATCTTGTTTTTATCTTAGTTTAGTCGCTTTATTTCCTCTTTTTGTTCTTGTTAATTCATTTTGGGGATGATTTGGAGCCTCGTAAACCACTGAGCTGCTTAGAGAACATGTTTTTTGAGCACTGCTACATTTTATTCTAGCCACAAAAAAAGCTGTTTGCTGGTCTCTTGTTTTGAATTTTTGGAGAAATCTTATGACAGATGGGTGTAAAATGAAATCCAGGCCTTCCTGAGTATATTTTGGGAATTGGAAACGGCGATTCTCCCCCACGTCACTCACGTTCTGGCTCCCAGGCCCCAGTCCTCCACCTTCGCCTCTCTATCTGCGTGTGGTGGCCTGAGGTGAGGCTGCAGTTGAGCAGCAGTGGAGGGAGCCCCTCTGTGTTTGACAGCAGATCTTATCGTCCTCACAGCAGGAAAAGGTGTCAGAATCACTGTCGGCCGGCTGCCAGGGTCGGGCAGTTCAAACTCAGAGGTACAACATGAAGCTCGGGAGTCGGTCGTGTGGAAACTCTTTCCAAGTGGAAAACGTCTCTGGAGCTGGAGGTCATGGAGCCTGTGTGCCATGGAGCTGGTCGCCCGTTTAAAGGGCTTTGGGTTACATTCATACAGTATCCAAAATAAGAGCATCTCATTGAAACAGGTGGAAAACGTTCTCTTCCGCTGCAGGCAGCCATCAACATGTGGATCAGCGGAAGAGTCCAGATGTTTAAAACACAAAGTTGGTGCACATTACTTTCCCAGGAAATTCTGTATGGTTTTTTGGGGCTCTGGCAGATAAGCTTGTCTCTTCAAAAACAGACATGAAGCTGCGGGATGACGTCAAAATCATTCAACACATGTCTGAACGTAACGCAGCGTTGTGAAGCCATTTGGTTTCTATTCCAGACATGAGAAAAAAAGGCAGTTTCGGTAAATTCTAGCTGGATCCTACAAAAAATAATAAATAATTTTAACAAAAGTAACTTTCTGTACTTTTAAGGCATTAACACAAAGCTTTTACAGTATATTTCCTCTATATGAAAAGCCTGTCTATGCACACTAATGATTTGTGAGTATAAAAGGTGGCAAAGGTCACCTGCTAGTGAGCTCGTGGTAAGAACTGCCTCCCAAAGCCCAATCCGTCAGTGAATACTTCATTCAGGAGAACCGAAAGCTTTATTGATCGCCCTCAGTCCTAATGAGATTGGACCAAGCATTCCTAATACCACTCTTCTCACTAAATTTGAAGGATTAGATTGGCGTAAGTATCCATCTTATCCCCGCCTGCTTACCATCTGTACGCATCAGGCGGCCCCCGACCGAACAAAGAGACATAAAGGAGGCACGAGAGAAAAGGTGGATTGAACACATGAAAAGAAACACCTAGAGGACTCCAAGGGCTCCAGCTGTGAGTCTGTATGCCGAGGTACAGACGTCCCACAAAAAAGAGGGCGAGAGATGAGGGGTTGTGATGGGCAGGTCATCACATCCTCCGGGGGGGACAAAGAAGCCAGGTGACAAGCAGCTGATGGACAGAAGGTCCATTTCCACTCACACAAAAGAAGCAGGGAGATGAAGCAGATTAGCAGCTCTTTATGCCCATTGTGAAGGCTGCAAATGATAAGATGTACCCCAGTGTGTGTGTGTGTGTGTGTGTGTGTGTATCCTGATGGAGTGTGCGTATAGGAAACAGAGAATAGACAGAGCCCAGGAGCATGTGGCATCTTCAGTAGAACCAAAACCGTGATCCTAACCCTTATCCCTAACTTTAACCATGACCAATTCATGCCTAACCCAAACCTTAACCTACCCTACCTTCACCAGGACCTCAGAGATGACATCTTCCCACATTAGGACCTGGGCATTTGTCCCCACGTGGTCGACTAGTCCTGTCAGGGTCAGTGTTTATGCTGGAAAGCCCCTCACCATGACCTTAACCATCACAATTAAATACCTAACCTAACCTAGCCTAAACTCAATTCTAACCCTAGCCCTAAAAGCAGGACTTAACCCTTTAACAACGTGTCCTCACTCATCAAAAATACATAAGCACAAGTACACAGTCTCTCCGAGGAGTCTTTTCTTCATCCACACTGGACGGACAGATGCGACAGCTGCTTCTGAGTCACTTCCCTCCTTTCGACTAAACCCTGCATTTACAGTTTGATGGGAAAAGTTCTCAACTCAAATCCCTCCATCCCTGAAACATGCTCTCATGTTCCTTTTGTCTTGAAAATTACTCTTTCAGTGGAAGACACACACACTCACACACTTGGGTTCTGTTCCTGTCATTAATCACTCGTTCACCGGCCTTAATATAGCAGTTTAATGACACTCTGCTGGCCATTAATAACATGCCGCACATTGTTATTATGTTCCATTTCCAGGAGCGTTTATTTCCTTCACCACCTGTGTGGGGGGGTTATGGGGGTTTTATGAACTATTGTTCTTATGTGAGTCTCTTTAGATACCTTTATATCTAGTGCCATCTAGTGGTCATCTTGTGGTATTGCAGGTTTGTTTGGTTCCATTATCAAACATTTCATAAAATTGTATAGAATTTTTTGTGTATTTTAACTCAAATATATATAACTCTGATCTTTTTAGGATAATAATACAAAATACACAGCAAATTTTTCCACTGTGGAACTAATAAGGGATTATTTTATCTTATCTTATCTTATAATACTACTACTAGTACTACAACTACTACTACTACTAATAATAATAATAACAATAATAATAATAATAATAATAAGGGAGTGCTTCTTTTACTGACTTAATTATATATATGTATATTATATATATTTCCATGTGTCAGTTCCCACTGTCTCCCTCTAGGAGGCGCTGCGGCCCAGGCCATGTAGCCAAACGCTGTTGTGTAAAGTGTAGATTATCGAGTCATCGATCAGCTCCTCGCTACAAGGACACAGCCGCTCAGCAGTTTCAGAAACACACACACACACGGCGATGTCACACTTTACGTGTTAGCCCAGAAGCCGGCCGCGGTACTCACTGTCTCCTGTGTTAAAGCTGATATAGAGCCGGCTAGCTGCTAACTAGAAGCTAATTGTTTTTAGCAGAGCTCGCTAGCTTCTCTGGAGTAACCCCTGTTGAAGTGCAGCGCGTGCACGGCTGAGGAGCGGACAGCACCGGTCTGGTAAATACATCTCATGATATCACTAACAAACAGCGTGTTGTTTAACCTCTGAAGTTTATTTTTATATGCAATGGTAACTGGAAGCATAGTGGTTTAGTCCACACACATGTGAGTGGTGATGGTTCGTAAACCAGCTGAATGCTCAGTCCGTCACAGAGCTTAGAAATAACTGTCATGCTGACTTGAAATGAGAAACCAATGGAGCCCAGACCTCCAGAAAGTTTGATCCCTGGGTTTTGAGGTGTTGCTGAGATGTCTGAATCTTTACAATGTTGTTGAACAGCAGTAACATGTCAGTGATCATGATCAGATACCAATGCGCTCCCAGAAATACAACCTGTGTGGAATCATAATTTCCCTCTTACTTAACTTTAGTTTTAAAACTTTGTGTCCTGCACCTTTTGTGTCTCTATTGAAATCATGTGTCTCTCTCTCCCCCCTAGCTCCAGCCATGGTGTTTATCCAGAGCTACTGTGAAGCCAACTCCTCCATCTCCCACACCTGGGTGGAGCAAGGCATCTCCCCCTGCTTCTACTTCACACTCGTCCCCTCCATCCTGCTCACCCTCTCCTTCTTCTTCGGCACCATCCACTTCGTATTCTACCAGAAATATGGCACAGCCATGGAACCCAAGTTCATCCCGCGCACCTGCCTCTACGGTTTCCAGCTGGTCGTGTCCGTCCTCCTCGTGGTTCAGTTTCTGGGTGGGATAGTGTGGCAGGCAGCCGCTGGAGGGGAGCTCCCAGGCTATGTGGTGCTCTATGGCTGCTTCTCGGCGCTGGCCTGGGCCTGGGCCATAAGCCTGCTCAGGGTGGAGAGACGCAGGGTCCTGGTGATGGACCGGACGAGGGGCCACAGTGCCTTCCTGCTGCTGTTCTGGGCTTTGGCCTTCTCAGCTGAGAACCTGGCGTTCGTGTCCTGGTACAGTCCTCACTGGTGGTGGGGGCTGGAGAACAGTGACCAGCAGGTGAGAGAAGAGGGAACGTGTGTTTTAGGATATTGTACCAGGATGCAGCTTGTGTTTGACACTTTATCTTCATTGTTATCTATGCAGGGGTTAAGTTTGATTACCTAACATTCTCTAATGTTGAACTATGAATGTGCTCTTAGTGTATGAACAGTAATATTCCAAAGGGCACAAAGGTTATTTGTTGATCAAAGATAGGTGTGTTTTATGATGTTTAACTTTTCAAGCGCCACCCTGCCTTCAAGGAATGTGAAAAATGCAAAACACCAGTAGAAAAGACCTGTTGCATTTTGATTAGTCACGATGAGCACCAGACTGGAGCCTTTTTTTCGCTGAGTCATTGCACAGTCTTCACTTTCAGAGCCCTAAGGCTCTGTTAACCAATGAAATCCTGAGACAAGCTCTTGCCCCTCCCACACTGAGTCAGTTGCAGGAAGTCCCAAATTTATGTTTATATAAGGAGGCATGACTTGTGTGTTCTTCACTTAACTGTGGCCTCAACTTTGTATAAGTCCATTTGTCCTGTTTTTACACTCTATGTGATATCTCATATATTAAAACCCCCCCTGAAAAACATAATTTGCAACAGTAAAGTATATAATAACAAAGCAATGTGAATTAGCCTTATGTACTGAGGGGCACATCCACTGCAGTCATCAGTTGTGGTCGTTATATTGATCTTTTCTAAGTGTTTTATGTGTCTCTGAACCCCTCAGGTGCAGTTTGCCCTGTGGCTGATTCGCTACACGTGCACCGGGCTGCTCTTCCTCATTGGTCTCAAAGCGCCCGGGTTGCCACGGAAACCATACATGCTCCTGATAAATGAAGATGAGCGGGACGTGGAGAACATCCAGGTAGTGACGCATCGCAACATGAAAACCTGTGGCACTCTTCAGACGTGCTGTTTTGGGTGTTTAATCAATTTCTCTATGTCAGAGTCTCTTGGGCAGAACCGAGGAGAACGAGTCCACCTGGCAGGGCTTCAGACAGAAGGTCCGTCTGCTCATCCCCTACATGTGGCCCAAAGGCAACATCGTCCTCCAGCTGCTGGTCATCTTCTGTTTGGTGCTGCTGGCAGTCGAGAGGGCCATTAATGTCTTTGTACCCATTTACTACAAGAATATCGGTGATTATCTTTCTTCAGAGCTGGATTAGCCTGAGCCGAGTGGTTCTTATTTATTTAGCCAAGGGCCTCGAGAGACATAGAGTCGAGTTAACCAGAAATTAATGTTGAAAACACACCTAGTGACTTTTTTTGAAAGAGTCATCAACATCACAGTTCCTCAGGATGTGTGATGTGACAAAACTGAGACAACCTTCTTTTGATTTAAGCTTCAGGAGGGCCAGCAAGAGGAATATAAAATACCCTGGCATTAGAGAACACCTCCCAAATTCTACTTATGACGTTTATCATCTTGTTTATCTCCCTTATCTGCTGCGTTTTTTCTAATTCACCTTTATGTCTTTGTCCTTCCCCTAGTGAATGACCTAACCGGTGGCAGAAGCTGGCCCACTGTGGCCACTACAGTGTGCATTTACGTCCTCCTCAAGTTCCTGCAGGGTGGAGGGGCAGGTACGACATACTCATTTTCAGTATGCCACTGATTCAAGGCCTCAAATCCCGTGTCAGCGGCGAGAACGGTCAGTCTACGTCACCCTTCTCCTTGCCTCCTCCCAGGTGCCTCTGGGTTTGTCAGCAACATGCGCTCATTCCTGTGGATCCGCGTGCAGCAGTTCACCAACCGCGTGGTTCAGGTGCATCTGTTCGCCCACTTGCACTCGCTCTCCATGCGCTGGCATCTGGGCCGCAAAACCGGGGACGTACTGAGGAGCATGGACCGTGGCACCTCCTCCATCAACAGCCTGCTCAGGTGAGATGGTGCAGATTGGGATGGAAATGTTACGACCATCTTTAAATTTGAAGATGGAAGTTGACTTGACTGTCTCATTTTCCACAGCTACTTAGTTTTCAGCATCTTCCCGACCATCGCCGACATTGTCATCTCCATCGTCTACTTCATCACATATTTCAATGCCTGGTTTGGCCTTATCGTCTTCGTCTGCATGGCCTTGTACCTCAGTAAGTAGTCGAGCTGCAGGTGTCCAGAGTTCCACTGAACCTGATTAATAGTCAAATAAATCCAATCAAGTTGAAAGTAGGCACAAATAAAATGCTCAAACCCTCATGTGTGTCCTCCAGCTTTGACCATCATCATCACCGAGTGGAGGACAAAGTTCAGACGAGACATGAATCTGCAGGACAACAACGCCAAGTCCAAGGCTGTGGACTCCTTGTTAAACTTTGAGACGGTAAATCGCAACGTTTCCCTGTTCAAATGTGTTGTGGTTCATTGAGAAGTTTCAAAATTTAAAGTTACATTTCAATTCTGTCTGTTTTTACAGGTGAAGTACTACAATGCAGAGAACTATGAGGTCGCCCGTTTTGAGGATTTCATCTTAAAATATCAGGTCAGTCACAGATATATTTATTTATGATACCTAATAGTAAAAGTATTCAAACCAAATGCTCTTATCGCTCTCAAATTTTTTAATTTAGCAAAATATCAAACCTAGAAAATCCAGGAATAATGATTGACATAAAGAAATCAGTCGTAGTGTGTAGCCGTTATTGAAATGGTTCTTGTCCCCTCTGGTTGTAGGCGTCAGAGTGGAAGACCCAGGCGTCTTTGGCCTTCCTCAACCAGACGCAGAACCTCATCATCGGCTCAGGTCTGCTGGCCGGCTCCCTGCTCTGTGCCTACTTCGTGACTGAAGGAAAGTTTCAGGTACCGAAAACACACACGGTCATGCTTTGTATGATAGTGATGTTTTGTGATTTTGTTGTTAGTCCAAAATATTGTATTTTGAAACAGGTTTTTTTTTACCTCTTCTTATCCTTTAAGGTTGGAGATTTTGTTCTCTTTGGTACTTACATCATCCAGCTGTACACCCCCCTCAACTGGTTTGGAACCTACTACAGGTAAGAAGAGGCCGTAACATTGTGTTCTGGAATAACATAGAAAGGATTCAAATGTCTTCCAGTAGCTTTGGTCCTCCTAAAGTCTCCTTTTTTTCTGTTCTCAAAGGAAACTTAATGGAATCTTTCTTTTTTTTCTTACTGCAGAGTGATCCAGAATTCTTTCATCGACATGGAAAACATGATTAAACTATTTGAGGAAGAGGAAGAGGTACATTAGAAAGTGACATGTCTGCATTTCACCGGGCTGTAACACGACCCACTTTTTGTCAATCTCACTGTTTTGGCTCCTCTGTGCAGGTGAAAGATGAAGTAAATGCTGGGAATCTTCTCTATGAACTGGGAAAAGTGGAGTTTGAGAACGTTCACTTCAGCTACATAAACGGGTTGGTTCACATTTTAGTTTATTCTAAAAGTAAAGATAGAAATAAAGAGTTGTACAAGACTAAGTACTTTTCATATTTAACGGTTTTACAGCAAGGAGATTCTCAACGACGTTTCCTTCACTGTGCTGCCGGGACAAACCGTCGCTCTGGTAATCCTGAAGGAGACATTTTCATTACTCTTCCCTCTGTTACTGCATTTCTGCTTTTTCTGTTAAACACTCATCATTGTTTTCTGTGAATCTCTCAATCCAGGTCGGACCGTCAGGCTCTGGGAAGAGCACCATCATCCGACTGCTCTTCCGTTTCTATGACGTTAATGGAGGCTGCATTCGCATCGATGGCCAGGATATATCAAAAGTGAGTGTTTGGCGCGTTTGCTTGTAATTTGTGACATTACACTGTAAACACACACCAGTGGCGTAGACGACTTAATACAGTGCCACCAACTCGACAGGTTCTCATGCATCACAGATCACATCATGTGCAAGTGAAGCAATGAAACAGCTATAAGCGTAAATTAGCCCCTGGTTATGTGTCTCCTGAGATTACTAAAAGCAATCAAAGTGTGTGTGTGTGTGTGTGTGTGTGTGTGTGTGTGTGTGTGTGTGTGTGTGTGTGTGTGTGTGTGTGTGTGTGTGTGTGTGTGTGTGTGTGTGTGTGTGTGTGTGTGTGTGTGTGTGTGTGTGTGTGTAGGCAGGCATATGAGTAATTACTTTGTTCCTTTTCTCTCCTCAGGTGAAGCAGACGTCTCTGCGGGCTCATATCGGCGTCGTTCCCCAGGACACTGTGCTATTCAACTCCAACATCCGGGATAATATTCGCTACGGGCGCATCTCTGCTAGCGACCAGGAGGTGGAGGAGGCTGCTCTTGCTGCGGAGATCCACGATAAAATCGTGACCTTCCCTGAAGGTTACCTATTATCTCACCCTACCATACTTTTTTTTTTTTTTTTTTATCTTGTACATTAAGTATATGAATATGATATGGATTTTGATTTATTTTAGAGTAACCATTAGATTTACTCCATCTACTGTTTTTCTCTCTGGCAGGTTATGATACCCAGGTGGGGGAGCGAGGTCTGAAGCTGAGTGGAGGAGAGAAGCAGAGGGTGGCCATTGCCAGAACCATCCTCAAAGCACCGCAGATCATCCTGCTGGACGAGGTGAGACGGCAAGAAGGAGCCAAGACATCTAAAGCGGTTTTATTGATCTATATTGGGAAACACTGCCAAATTGTTTCTCTATTTGCATATCAGTATTCATAAATCAGTTGCTGCTCAGCTTGTACTTGAATGAAAGGGCTTTCTTGTTTCATATTATTCGGCACTGAATGGCTGCTCCAGTTTTAACAAACTCTGTGTTCCTCTGCAGGCGACATCGGCACTAGACACACAAACAGAACGCAACATCCAGGCGTCACTGGCTAAAGTCTGTGCCAATCGTACAACAGTTGTTGTTGCTCACAGGTAAAAAGATCCATGTTGCTTATGGCTTTTTGTGTTTTTATTTCCTGTGTGTAGAAAAAAAGCTCAATCAGTTTTGTCTGATGTTTTTTTTATACAGGTTGTCGACCATCATCGGTGCAGACCAGATCCTTGTTATAAGTGATGGTCGGATTGCAGAGAGAGGAGGGTAATTATCAGTTATTGAGCTACTCTTCTGAATGACTTATCCTCTTGTACACTGAACTGTAAGTGACTCAGCTTGTCTCCATCACAGACACGATGAATTGCTGCTGAAGGGCGGCTTGTACGCAGACATGTGGATGAACCAGCAGCAGGCGCAGGACTCCGATTCCTCGTCCGACACCGAAGCCAAAGATCGGAAATCTGAGAAACTGCAGCCACCGTCCACTTCTTCAGGCCCCCACGACCACTGAATGTATTTTATAAGAGAGAACACTACATTTAAACTCTTGTTGGTGGTTTCAATATGTGAGAGAAAACTCCGCTATAGATGAAAATGCTATTTATTAGTAGAATTTTTCAAGCTGCATGTGCACTGGCAGATCAGGGAGAAAAGGGAAGGTGACTTAACAAAGAGCTGATATGACTCGGATTTGTTTTTTCCCCCCTCAATGTTATTAGTTATTAGTTTTGTTCATGCTCAAGTTTTTTTATGTTGGAAGAGGAGCGGAAATGTAGATACTCATTTTTAGAATGTTTCAAGCCATAATCACTTTGCTGCAGGGTAATGAGTGAAATGTGTTTTCCGGTGCCTTCATTGGTTGGCTCCCTGTGTTTATACATGTTTAGAGCCTGAGGATATTCTCTTTAGAAGCTCTCATACCAACTTTTTTAATGTCATGTTGTTGTTTTGATGTGTTTTTATATTGAAAAGGCTTGTTTGAAATGTCTGATTATGTAAAAATAGAAATGGCAAAATTACACAAGGAACAAGGGAGTGATAATCACTACGCGATTAGAATGATTTCTGTAGAAAACGCTGTCAGGGATCGCTTTCCGCTATGTTGTTGGTGTTTGGTTGTCAGTTTGAGCTTTACTGTTATTTAAAGTGATATTTTTAATTTGTACGCCTCTGTATACTTTGGATCACTACAATAAAGTGCGATGTGGATGATCATTGATGGTCATTGACCAAAAAAAAATCTTCTGCTTCATTTACATATAAAGTGGTACAGTCCATGTCTGCCTGTTGTTGGCAGTTAAAGACAATTCTCCTTTTCTCCTGGCAGGTGTTTGACTTTGTGTGAGGATGTAACGGAATGGAATCGGTCATTTCTACGCTTTTATATTATATATATATATATATATATATATATATATATATATAAACAATCATATACTTTTTTTTTTCTTTCACTTGGGGGCAATAAAAGGTTTAATCCGACATACTCCTCGTCCATTTTTTATAAAACCTTTTGCTACATACTGAGAATGTTGACTATTTTTCCATGTATACACTAGATCAACTTTTTTATTAACTCCACTACATCAATTCTGTCTTTGGATTTAACTTTTTATAGTCTTTTTAAATATCTTTCTATTCATTCCCACTTTGTTCAGTTTATTTTTTTATACTTTAAATTTGAGTCTTATTTTAAAATGTACTTCTGTCTCTTGTGTTTCCTCATCGCAAATTGGGGAGATGGCGTTTCCTCTGTCCCTGTTGGTAATGGAGTGAAAAGTCCTGTATTAATAAAGTCTGATTGATTAATTGATTGATTGTTGGATTGATACGAACAGCAATCACATGACTTCCTTTTGCATTTTGATTGGACAAAAGTGACATTACAACCATGTGAAGGCCTTTATTAGATGTTTAAAAGTACATAAACATATTAAAGTATGAGTGAAGAATAATGTATTAATTATAAGCAGCATGGAAACATCATCACTGAATAAAAAAATGGAGGAATCCTTTCGCTCACATGTGTTTACAGCTGTTGTGTAACTGCTCCCTCCCAGTCCCAGTGTTTGACTGTGTGTGTGTCGTCACTGCCTGTCCCCGGTCGGTCCGTGTTGTGCATCGCTCAGCGGTTCAGGCGGAGGGGGTCAGGCCGGACTCACGAGAACAGTCGTCTTCCTTCAAACCAGTCGTCGGACCCATGTTTCATTTATCAGACATGGATTTCGACGCGTTGTTCAACGAGAAGACTTTCCAGTTCTCGGACTTCCAGGAGTTCACGGTACGTTGCGGAACCGACCGCGGAAGCCAATGCTAGGCTAGCTGACGGCGGGGCGCCACGCTAATACCACAGGAAAGTGCTAAACGCTCTCTGACTTAAAGCTTAACAAAATGTCGGGTTTACGTTTTAAACACTAAAAATAACTACGGTGACGCTAGCTGAGGGTGTTAGCTACTTACTTACCGGAAGCGACCTAGCATTAGCTCAGGGTGCTAGTGGTGCAGGAAGCATGTTATGCTAACTTCTGCTTTTCAGTGCAGCTAAGCTAACGTCACTTAGCGCTCCACAAAAATTAGCAGTTAGCTCCACCTGGCTAACGTGGCTGTGTTTGCAGTTCATTCCTGGACACCAGAAGTTGACTGAGAGGGTGAAGAAGCGACTGTACTACGGCCTGGACACAGACGTCACATTCGATGCTCTCTCCTGCCCAGTTACAGGTGAGTTAACAGTCAACTTCTGAACCAGGCTACTGGGTCAGTGCAGGGAACTAACCTCTGATCATCATAAGAAACACAGGAAGTACAA
This sequence comes from Verasper variegatus, assembly GCA_026259375.1. NCBI lineage: Eukaryota > Metazoa > Chordata > Actinopteri > Pleuronectiformes > Pleuronectidae > Verasper > Verasper variegatus. The sequence goes on along the minus strand of CM048038.1, from coordinate 25,691,071 downwards.
GTTTTCTCTCCTGATTTGTTGCCAGATCATAGAGAGTATTGTGTTTAGTCTTTTGAAACATGTCTGCAAAGTTGTGCTTTTATAATTCATTTGTTTAGCAATGTCAATAATAGACTTGTCACCTTTTTCTCTTGTTTATTGCAGATATTGCCGTTGAAATCTTCCAGAAATCTGCCCCAAGCCCGATCAGAAAGCTCCAGAAGAAGTACGCGTCGCATGTCGTCAGGTTGGGGCACTTTTTACTCGTGTTTACATCGGTTGAATTCCACGATGTCGCTTCCACGTTGTGTTAAATCTGTTTTGGTCACACCAGGGAGGCGTGTATCTCCCCGTGTGCCATGATGCTGGCACTGGTTTACATCGAAAGGCTCCGACACAGAAACCCTGAATACCTGCAAAAGATCTCCTCCTCCGACCTCTTCCTGATCTCTATGGTATGTGTTTCAGGTTCAGAATGCTTCTAAATATGTCAGGAGTTATTTATAGTGTTTTTACTGCTCACTGCAGAATGGAGTTTGGTGTTGAGGGCCATTCTGCTGATCTCTGTGAGTAAGAGAGTACAATGATGTTGCATTAACAAAAGCTCTGGATTTCTCATTGAATCAGATGGTTGCCAGCAAGTACCTGTATGATGAAGGAGAGGACGAGGAGGTTTTCAACGATGAGTGGGGAGCGGCCGGGAAGCTGGATGTCCAAACTGTCAATAACCTGGAGATGAACTTCTTGAATGCCATTGTAAGTGTGTGTGTGTCTATGTCTGCTTATATTTGGTTTTAGTTCTTTGTCCCAACCTGTGTGTCATGTGTTTTAGGAGTGGAGCCTTTTCACGGAGCCGAATGACTTCTTTGACATATTAAGTCATCTGGAAACCAGGTAGGTTCTCACCTTCACCACTGAAATACGCAAAAATGTGAAGATTTCTAACTCTGGCTTCTGGATCCTCAGCATCGCTGAGCGGCAGGGGATGAAGCGCGGCTGGTTCACCTACACTGACCTCTGTGTGCTGCTGGAACAATCAGCCTGGAGTCAGGCCCTCACAGCCATCTACCTGCACTTTACTAAGGTGAGAGGGGAGCTTTAAATGTCTTTTGTTTTAGCCCTTTATTTATAACTTAATGAATGTCTTTAAAATACTTTTATTTGAGGTTTGATCTCGTTTTGTTTTCAGGTGACCTGTATGCTCGGCCTGGTCTATCTGACCAGCGTGACAGGCCTCATCGCTACCAGCGCTGTGCTGCACCAGCTCACTCTCTCCAGGGCCGGTCAGTCCCCGCTCGCACCCCCGGCTGACATCTCTCCGAGCTTCCTTCAGACCTCAGACCTCAAACCAGAAGCTCCTGCTGCGGCCCAGCGCCCTCCCTGCTGCGTTCCAGCCAACAAGAGCCTGAACCGTCAAGCCAGTACCCCTGAAACTGGTCAGCACCACATACCAAGTCTGCCATCGGCTTCTGCGCAGACATCAGTCTTGTGTCTGTGGGGCTCCCTCCTCGCTTCCATGGGCCACATACATCCTGAACCAATGTCTGATGTGGAAACCTCTCAAACCTGGTCGGCTGCTTCCTTTTTCTGTCCCGGCTGTCTTGCGACCCTCCCGCCTCTTCACTGCGAACTTAAAAACACCTCAGCACTCTTCGCCCGCGGCTCCCCTGACAGCCATCAGCGTCATGCACCGCTGCTGACATCGGACCTCCTCAGGGCCTCAGAACTGAACTCCCGCCTGGGGGCGTTACCCGCCGTACAGCTGGGCTCCTGCCATCCAGCGTCTATGTTCCCTATCGAGAAAGCCCAAGCTCTTCTCATGCCTGGCTAGACACTGGGAAGCACCACTGCTGCCAACCTGTAGTGACAGACTCTGGACGATTTTCATCAACTGCTTTAATTCATTTGTTGTTTATTTTTCCAGGTCTAGAAGACAGGTGTGAAGTAATCTGGCTCATTACAGACACAATTTAGTTTGACAGCACAGCCCAGCGGGAGAATTCACTTATAGCTCAATGCTGCAGAATACACTTGCCATAAGTAAAAACGCCATAGTTCGCAGTAAATGCCCCGCAACTTATTTTTACTGCAGAGAAGGAATTACAGGATGTTTTATATTGTTGTTTTGGCTTCAACCAAACTCTTTTACTACTCACAATTGTTGTTTGAAAGTTCAGAGTGAGGGGGGTTGACGGTAGGACCTTTTTAGTTGGTGTGTTTCGAGTTGCTGAAAGTGTACGAAGGTTACACTGCATATCTGGAGGGTGAGAGTTTTTATTGCGTGGTGCGAAAAAGGGACTGAACCAGTTTATTTTGCATACTAATATTTGGTTTATCCATATTTGCTTAGTGTTCTGTCGTGTGCATTCAGACGTTCACATCAGACGCTCACACACAAGCCTGCAAGCACTGATTTGGTTCACCGGGTTTTTTTTTACACTTGTGTTCTTATTTGTGAAACTAAAGAAACAGTTTGAATACAAACTGTGTCATTGTACCTCAGTGTCATTGGCCAAACATTGATCAATAACGCTTAACCTTTTTATTCTGGTCTTTTTTTTTCACAAACACTCTTTTCTTTTCATAGTAAAACATAGAATTTATGTGGGTGTTGCATAACCATGAATCTGCACTTCTGTAACAGGGTAATGTTCAAATTTGAAAGTCCGAGAGGAAGACGGTTCCTTTTCCAACACAATTTCGAGTTGGTTTCCGGTTGCTGTTTTTGAAGTGAACATTTAAATACAATGTAAAAGCATCTTCGTCGGCGTGGTCTGGAATTTGCACATCTCTCTCCATTCCCGTTGCGACAGCTCACATGGTCAAACACCGGAGAAGAAAACAAATACAAGGACGTGATTGTTTTTCAGTTGCACACGGTCCCCAGGACATTTAACTTCAAATCGAACCTTTGAGCGAATTGCTGTGAGCGTTTGAGTTTGATAAAAGAAGAACAAACGCCTTTTAATTTTGTAAATGCTGTAAAAATGCAAATATTGAAGAAAAAAAATATCTAGAAAAAACAGAACTAATAAAGAACGCATTACTTTGGGACATGTGTTAATTAGTTTTCTCTCTTTTACTGTGCGCTGCCTTGACATTTCCCCCACATACACCTCAAACTTGGGCTAATTCATTACTGACATCTGTCTTGTGTGTGCGCCACACCTTTCTGCAGACAATAAATCGTGGCAAGCTTGTGTCATCCGATACAGCACAGCGAGTGAGTTTTTTTGGCAGAATCTACCGCGTCCCTCCCCCTGAGCCACTGCCTGCTCCTCGGCCCAGCCCCCCGGACACACATACCACCCGGGAGCTCCTAATATAGACCCGAGTGCTCTGCAGGAAAGGGTAAAGACTTGAGGAGCGTTTTCATGGACGCACAACCGAGTAATGGAGCCTCCTTCACAGGTGATGAGTCACTTTGGGATGAGTATAACGTGGGGACGGGTGCTTGTGAGGCTTAAACAAGGAAATGAGTTGCTTTGTGGATTTCAAAATGACATGGGAATGTTTTTCTCGCTTTGTTGCAGACCCCAGGGAAGAAGAAGGGAACACAACAACAAGGAGGTGAAATGTTTGTGTGTACACATGCTGTTGCCTCCTTCCCTGCTCTGGTGCATGTGTGTATACGTGTGTGCTCCCTGTGCTGTCCCTCACAGGCGCTGACACCACAGTCTACATGGATTTCATGAAGAGACACTGCTGCTACAACGCCATTCCAACCAGCTGTAAACTGGTAATATTTGACACCAAGCTACATGTGAGCCTGCAGCTGTTTTCACATCCAGGTTTTTCTTGCACATCCTCACTCTGACATACTGAAGTCAATGGATTTACCTCCACAGGTGAAAAAGGCCTTTTTTGCACTGGTGGCAAACGGCTTGAGAGCGGCGCCTCTGTGGGACAGCAAGGTGCAGAGATTTGTGGGTAAGAAAAACCAGATGGATAATAACAGTCTTTGCAAACTATTCATCACTGGGAACTTACATCCTTTTCGGTCACAGGTATGCTGACAATAACGGATTTCATCAACATCCTCCATTGCTATTACAAGTCTCCTTTGGTGAGTACTTCACTCTGAAGCCTGTTTTTTTGTGACAAGGGTTTATAGCCATATTTGCTGTGGTGTGTTTTGTGCAAGAAACAATATAAAGTATAAGAATAATGTAAACACTAGAAAAAGGATTGTGCAATATGAACACTTACATATTTACAAGTTGAAGTTTGCACAGTACGACCTTTATTAGCCATGGAAAGTCCAAGAGTCACAGTAACAGGTGGGGACATTTACTCTTGACCTGTGGATGAGGGCAGCAGCAGTCTGGGAAATAACGGTTTTTATGGCGTGAGGTTTTGGTCCTGATGTTGAAAATTGAGCCACCTAAAGTAATTTGATGAGCAAATGTGGAATATTTGAGCTGTGAGCTGCCTGAAGAGTGATTCTCCGCTTTGACAGAAGGTTTTGCAGGTTTGCATCGTACGATCGGACCCATCAAACTTGTGTTTTCCCCTCTCCAGGTTCAAATGCACGAGCTGGAGAGCCACAAGATTGAGACATGGCGAGGTGATTCTTCTCGAAGTAAATAACCAACACGGATCTGTGACATTACCTTTGTGCACACATGTCAGTGAATTCCCAGTAGAGCTTGATCCTCCTTCTTTCTGTTTAGACCTCTACCTACAGTATTCCAATCACTTCCTCATAAGTATTTCCCCGGAGGCCAGGTGAGCGCACAGAATGCACATTCTAATTCCACGATCCAGTCAAATACTTAAATTAGTTCTATTTCCTCGCAGCCTCTTTGACGCCATCTATTCCTTACTCAAACACAAGATCCACAGGCTGCCCGTCATCGACCCGGAGTCTGGAAATGTCCTGCACATCCTCACCCACAAACGAATCCTCAAGTTCCTCCATATATTCGTAAGGCAAGCTCCAGTTCGCATATTTTGTGAAATATTTATTGCGGAGGTGTAGTTTTGTTTCTCCTACTGTGGTGTTTTTTTTTTTTTTTTTTCAGGGTAAAAAAGTTCCCAAGCCTGCGTTCATCCGGAGGCAGATCCAGGAGCTGGGGATCGGGACGTTCAGGAACATCGCCACCGTTCAACAGACGGCGCCGCTTCACGAGGCCCTCGCCATCTTTGTGGAGCGGCGGGTATCTGCACTGCCGGTGGTGGACGAACAAGGTATACTCTTTTTAAAGATCATGCATTAGAGATGTACTTCGTTGTATTGATGGCTGACAATATGCTTTCCCAGGTAAAGTGGTGGCGCTCTACTCGAGATTTGATGTAATCGTAAGTACCACAGAGAAATCTTATGTCCTTCATTGTCATTTTATTGTTTAACTAAGGCTGTTTGTGATCTTAAAGCAAAACTATGCAACTTTTTAACCTTAAAGTTGCAGCTTCAGAATCAGGGATCATGGGTAAAATCCACTGTTCAGTTGTGTTTCAGTCCAGTGAGTCGACCTAAGCAGTCAGAGATTAATAGTAACAGTTACATAGTGTTGCTTTAAAGTTCACTGTGCAGCATCAGAAAGTGTCTGTGCTCGTTTCCCGGCAGAATCTCGCAGCCCAGAAGAGTTACGACAATCTGGACATGACGATGCTGGAAGCCGTCCGCAAGCGCTCATGTTTCGTCGAGGGAGTAATCAAGTGCTATCCCTATGAAACCTTGGAAACGATCTTAGACCGCATTGTCCAAGCCGAGGTGGGTAGAGTTTGCAGCAGGCTCAGGATTTGTTCTAAAGTCAAACAGAAGAACATTGTCATTTCCCTCCTGATCCCAGGTCCATCGGCTGGTCATGGTGGACAGGGCAGATGTAGTGAGGGGCATCATCTCTCTGTCTGACCTGCTGCAGGCCATGGTCTTAACCCCTGCAGGTATTGACGCCCTTTTGTCCTAACACCAGGGGGCAAGGAGGCCCTGGAGCCCCCTCTTCCCTCCCACCCTGTCGTCCCTTTGACCCCCACACATCATCTTGTCACGCACGAAAGAAAACGTCTTCCACATAACGTGCAGATGACCAGATCTTGCACCCGGAACACGAGGCATGTGCACGTGCTTCCAGTCACGCAAGCAGGGACCACCTTCCATTTTTTTTGGTCTCATGACTGAGACTTCCAGAAGTCGCCATGTGATTAAAATGAGAGATCACTTCTTTGCCTGTGCTGCTGTTTACATGAATATGATGTCTGCGGCCTGTGTTATACTGAAGCATTGATATTGTGATGAATCTCTGTAGGTCTTCTCCTGCACTGTTATTAGCTGCATTTTGATCAAATTGATCAACATATGTTTACTTAATAGGATATATTTCTGTATTAAAGATTTATAACAAAACTCAGTGGTGTGTGTTTCATTTATGTTATCTAAGACTTAAAGTGCTCAAACTGCTATTATATAATAGAACATTCACACATGTATTTATTGTTCTAGTGCTATGAAAACATGCACAGTTTAGATTATCAGTAGCTGCAGATCTTTACATTTAAGTGTGTCACCTTTATGCAACCTTCCTGCAGTGGTATCTCTGACCACACGGTGGAGCCCTGGAGCTTTAACTCTCCTACAGTAAACAGGAAACACGTGACTAGATTTTCTCATCTGATCCGTCCGCCCATCTGTGCAAGTGTCAAGTTGCCAGAAATGGGGGGAAAAAAACGGAAACTGACTGTAGAATGGCGGTAGCTGTAAACTTAATATATGATTTAAGGCTTTAAATAGAATTGTGTTCTTGTAATCCTCATCTGTTCATATATGCAAACCAGCAAGCACTAAATAAAGTTATATTTTACTGTCGATAATTTAAAGTTATATCTGAAGCCTTTATTGTGTGCTTATTCTCACAGAGGTCAATACGTGAACGTGATTGCATTTTTTTTTAAAAACTTAAAATAAATAAATAGCCATTCATCATCGTTCCTGTTTTATTTTGAAGGTGACAACCGGACGTTTGTATCTGTGCGCCCCGTGGAGCTTGACGCTGCCGTTCCCGTGATCTCCAAAACAACACAACAAAGTGTGGGAGAAACATGGCGAGCGGAGAGGAGGCCACAAGACACCCCTCGGTTCCCTCCTCTTCGGTCGGCCTGGAGTCCCTCTTCCCCGCCGGGTCGTCGGAGCAGGCCTGCGGCGACTTGGACCCGGAGCTCGTCTGCCTGCGGGAGCGCCTCCAGGGCTGGCTGTCCCCGTACGAGCCGCCGCTGCTGTGGCTCCAGCGGCTGCTGGTGTGGGAGAGGCCGCTGTGCAGCATCTCCGTGGCCCTGACGCTCAACACGCTGTTCTGGTAACGTCCCCGCTCCCACACCTCCACCCCGCGCTCAGCCAGCTAGCTGGGCTAACGTCAGCGGGGATATGACGAGGGGGGGCGATGTCAACGTTAATCCCACGTCCTTAGCCTAATGCTAACGCAGCATGCTAACCACTGCCAACTTAATTTCCAGCCTGGTTAAAATGTGTTTAAGCGTTAAACAATATCAGGAAATGCATCATTGTGTTGTCAAAAAAAAAAAAAACAGATTTACATTGAGTTGTTACAGCTGTTAGCATTTGTGGAGCTTCATGCTAGCAAACACTCATGTCATGCTGAGTGGCCCGGGCCCTGGTCACCAGCTGTCAGTGACAACTACAGCCTCATAATGATGAAGATGAACCATCAGAGGCTCCTTGTTGATCAGTTCATTAAATCGAATGTGCAAGATGAGCTAACTGCCTTAATACGTGTGTTAATTGGTGGCTTGTTTATCTGCACAGGCTCCTGTCCTCCACCTCCCTGCGGCCCCTCTTCCTGCTGAGTGTCTCCCTGATGGGACTCATGCTGCTGGAGAGATGGAAGCCCAAGTTGCCCACAGTCACTGGTAATGGGGATTTAAATCTCAGGTTTTGTCATTTAAAGTCATAAGTTAATCCTCTATTAGTCCAGGGACAGATATGTTTGTTGTGTCAGTCAAATATAGAAATCAGGAAAGTAATGCTAAGTAAACATGCAATACTTGTAAATTTAAGGGAACTTAAATGGAATAGAACTAGTAGTAAACAGAATATATACTTTGTGAAATATTGCACAGTTCAGAGAGTTAAACCGGAGTTTAAGTGCAGAGTGAAGAATATTTGTAAAAGATCCTGTTTGCCCAAATGGCTCCAACCAAATTCTAATTTTTCCGCGAACATCTCTTCCTCCTAATTGTGTGTTTTTCCTCCCACAGCAGTTCAAGAGGCCGAGGCTCACCCTGTGCAAAGGTGTGTAGTGTGTACACAACAAGCACATTACCACACAGGGGTTTTTCTAAGAAACTACTTTGTCCAAATTAAACAATTCCAAATAACAGCTTATGTCAAATTCTACTGAACACTGTGAAGTCATTTTAACTAATGTTAGACGACTGGTCTGGTTTCAGCTGTTCTATTTGTGTTCCTCCCTCCGCTTCCATAACACGAGCATGGAATCCTACAACCTGGAGAAATGAATGTGCAGATTTTTGTTCTTTACAATTGCTGATTTTATCTGTGTGTGTGTGTGTGTGTGTGTGTGTGTGTGTGTGTGTGTGTGTGTGTGTGTGTGTGTGTGTGTGTGTGTGTGTGTGTGTGTGTGTGTGTGTGTGTGTGTGTGTTCGTGTTCGTGTTCTTGGCTGCATACAGTGAAACAATGGGCGTGGAGCAGCATCTGCTCAGTGTTCCTGAGCTGAGCCACCACCTGGCTGAGAGCTATCTGCTGTGCTGTCTGTACCTGCAGGAGATGCTGCAGTACAAGCAACAGAACCATGGCAAGGTACAGCACGTTGACTCTTGACAGTGTTTCTCTCTGTTTAGAGTTTGAATCTGTAAAATGAAGTTTGTGTTGGCTGTAAGAGTCTGTACATGCAGGTTCTCTTGTACAGGTTTGATAACAGACTGAGCCAAACGCTGTGTGCAAAATAAACATTGCTAATCACAAACAACAAAAGACTAAAAACCCTATTAAATTCAAGGTTTGCGTTTAATGTAGGCAGGTGCTGCTGCTACAAGAACAATTTTAGACATCCTCTACTGTCACACACAAACACTCAAACACACCACACACATGCAGAGAAGCTGCTTTTCACTTCCTTGCAGTCTGAAAGTGATGTTCGGCTTATTTCTCTTTTATTTATTTTTCTGGTTTTCAGTTCTGTGTGATGATGTGCAGCAGCTGCTTTGTACTTGCCGTGGTTGGACATTATGTACCAGGAATCATGATCTCTTATATCATAGGTGAGTCCTTAAACACCTAAACATTACTTATGTTGTGTAATTATCTTAGTGTTGTATCTCGTCATTCCGCATTCATAGATCAGGTAACTTGATTCTGGAATGCACTGTGCAGTAGCACACAGTGTCCCAATTAGTTTTGGTACATGCAAAGGCCACACAGTTCTCAAATGTTTTTCCCATGTGCCTGTTCAGTCCTGAGCGTGCTGGTGTGGCCGCTTGTGGTCTACCACGAACTGATCCAGAGGATGTACACAGGCTTGGAGCCAATCCTGATGAAACTGGACTACAGCATGAAGGGAGAAACCGAGCACCGCAAGCACGACAAGAGGAGTGAGTGCTGCCGTGACACCTCGAGGTTACAGATTTATGGACACTCGCATAACATTATTAGGGGATTTAAGCATGCAGGGAGCAACTAATCAATGCAGCTTAACCTCAGAGACAAAGCACTGCAAACGCAGAAAGAATATTAGCCATTGTTGCACCACCAGTTACATAACTGTGACAATGCAACCATGTTGACCTTAAAGGAAGTGTGCGATTAGAAGATTATCTGCTTACATTTGTTCCCAGATCACATTTCTCTATTACTGTTTGTTACATTTTCTATTGTGTGTGTGTGTGCGTGCGCCAGAGGTGAAGAAAGAGGTGGAAGAGGGGGACGAGCCGAGAGCTGAAACAGAGAGTGATAGCGAGGAGGAGCTGTCTCTCTTTGCCCCAACGGTATGGACACTGAGCCCTGAAGTGTTGTGTAATAAATCTCTCTTTCAAGTATGACCACATTCTCTTAGCACCACTATGTTAATGAATCAGGACCTACAGAAAACAGTGCCACCTTCAGAATATACATGAAAACTACTGTTATCGTGAACTATGCCTGTATATTCACTGTAAACACATCAGAGAGATGATATGTGTGTGTTATAGTAGCCATGTAATGAAAAAACTGTTGTGTACTTGCTCAGGTGGATGTGAAGACGACAGCTCTGGCGATGGCCATCACAGACTCAGAGCTGTCGGACGAGGAGGCATCCATCTTGGAGAGTGGAGGCTTCTCTGTGTCCAGAGCCACCACTCCTCAACTCACCGACGTCTCTGAAGGTAAACAATCACAGATGTAGTGTTTTGCTTGGGAGGGAGGTCAAAGGTTTGAGTCATTTCAACTCTGGATGAGGTGGTGATTAAAAGTATGTGATTCTATTATTTTCTTTTTCGGCCTTCTACCTACAATTGGATTTTCGTGTGTCTCATCTCTACCTGGACCTAGATCTGGACCAGCAGAGTTTACACAGTGAACCAGAGGAGTCCTACCTTCGAGATCTCCCCGAGTTCCCCTCAGTCGAGGAGTTCCCGTCCATCGAGCACCACCTGCTCCACTTTCCCCTTCGAGCTCCCAGTCAGGTCGACGGCACCCAGGCTGGTGCTCAGTCAGAGGGAGAACTGCTGAGCCCTGCCAGCCTCCTCATCCAGCATCTGGCGTCCCCACTCCACTTTGTGAACACGCACTTCAACGGACACGGACGACCACCCGGGGCCGATGAGGGCACATTGCCAGGGGCAGGCCCACGGGAGGAAGCAGGGAGTCAGGAGGAAGAGGAGAAGGAAGCTGCAGTGACCCAGGGTGCACAGCAGTCCCTGGAGGCCTTGAGCGAGGAGATAGTGAGCACAGCCATCTCCACTGTGGTGCAGAACACTCTGTCGGCGCTGCTGTCGTCCAGCGAGGCCAGCGAGGAGCCCTCCCTGGCCGAGTTCCTTCCCACTGAAACCCCGCCGGGCCATTTGGAGACCTCCACCCTACCTACCGACACCACCGCTGACACTACAGTCACCACAATAGGGGCGCTGGGGCCTGATGAAGAACTGGATGACGGGATCACGATAATCACAAGCACCAGCGAGGAGACGCATGACGACACACTTGTTGGGACCGAGGAAGAGGACTTTGAGCTTCTGGACCAAAGTGAACTGGACCAGGCGGACGAGGAGCTGGACATCAGCTCTGACAGACGGGTGGTGGGCGGAGCTCTGGACACACCTCCATCTCCTCAACATCAACCGCAGTCATAGCTTCTCTATCCCCCCCCCGCCCCTTCCCACCTCCTACTGTTTTGTTTTTATTTGTATGTTAAAACTACATTATATTCATACTGCTATATACAAAACATTTATAATAGAGTTTGGCATCTAACACTGTTGGTTGCTGATCGTGCAGAAGATGGTTGAGATTACTCGGTTCATTCTGTTCTCACAGCCTCACATTGCTGTGTTCGGCCTCGGTGCTCCAGGACCATGACATTGTCAGGATCAGCAGCTTCTATCGGGCAGCGCAGGCTTTGTTCTGTTCGCTTAAATACATAAGAACTCGGCGCAGAAGTGTCGTTAATGCATTTACTTTGGCGTCACACCGCCTGCTGAGCACAGGTTATCGTTGTATTTGCATTTTATATTGACTTCTGCTTTATTCAGCGTTTGATTTAAGCAAAGTTCTTACTGCGTCATGAAAAATCTCGATGCCTTTTGTTTTCTACCTTGGCCGAGCTGAACCCTTCAACCTTGTTTTCACTCAGATGCAGATGTTTATCGAAAAGGTGTTATGAAGAGTTGAAATGTTGGAATATATAACTATTAATAACTATTAATATATACTATAAATTATTTAATTTAATGTCAGTTAAAGTTTTTTTTTTCTTTTCTGAAATGGAGTTAATTGCTTTCCCTTCAGTTGCCCATGATTGATGAAGAGCGTATTAATGATGACGCCATGGACATAAAAAGTAGTCCCATATTCCCAGAGTTAGTTATTCAACCAATAGTTTTATCCTTTTACTTTATTCATGTCTCCGTGGTTATAGTTTTGACCGAAGCATTCGGTCATTGGTGATCGTTCACTTGTTGCCTGGAAACGAACTTAAATCTTTGACGTTTTTGGATGTTGACAAGTAGTAGAGCTAAGTGACATCAGTGTAGCGAGATAAAAAAAGAAATGTTCCTGGTTTTCTTTTTTGTGACTGATGCCTCATGTTCTATTTACACATGAGAATAGAATTTAATTTCACACGTCCATTTGTAATTGAGCCACACGTAATTGAATTTATTCTTGAATCTACAACCTTAATGGAAAAAACGCCGGCTTCTCGATAGATAGGCCCGACTATTTGTACATGTATAGTCATCACTGGGATATATGTATATTAACCAAATAACTTCCTTTGTGCCACAACGAGTCCATGCATGCCATGAATCAAGCATGTATTTAAATTTAAATATTTGAGGTCAAGTTTCAAAAGATTCATACTTTTACTGGAGCAGATTTATTTTTCTTTATTTTTTGAAAGGATGTAAATGACAAAAACAAATTTAACACTATAAGCGGCTGTATAAAGAGGTCCGGTTTTATTTTGTAAGCCACTCAGCATCCAAATCTTAGGGGTGGGTTGTACAAATTGAATATAACAGACTTTATGTCCATTTCCTGACTTGTTGCCGTGCATCGCATTTGTACTAACCTTTACCTTTTTGTTTTCAGTCGACGCCTCCTTGTGTATAGTGTAGAAATGCTCAAAATGAACGTGTATATTCTGCATGTAAAAACCGCACTCTGTTCGCAAAGTTCTCCTTGTCAGTGATAGTTCAACACAAATTTGCAAAAGAAAAAAGTTAATCGGAATGTTTCAGGGTTAAAAGAGCCAATTGAATTTCGGTTTGTTTGATATCGAAATCAACAACAAGGGGAGTAAAAGTTCTGATGTGTCCTTGTTTCAAAGAACTATAAATGGAAATAGGTGGATTTCGAGGATATTAACAGACTAGTTTGTGTATGGTAGTCGTGTGTTTTATGCTTAAAATACTGCTTCAACTATATTAAACTGAACTGTACAATTTAAAAAAAGGAATATATTTTCTAATTTCTCCCTTTTCCATAAAGAACTCAGTTTGATCTTTTACATCTAGACATATAACAGCTGTGGGTGAGTTTCACAAAGCGAGAAAAAGATTTGTTGTCATTAAATCGGTCAAATAAAACTGCAACTCCATATGTGAAACTGAAGAGAATAAAAGAACAAACTGAAACAAACATAAGATGTGGTGCTGGAATTTCTACATCCTATGTAAAACCTGTGTTTTTAATGTCTCAGATGTCCTGCTCATCAAAACCTTCTGATCCAAGTTCTCTTTCCTGGAAAAGAAAAATTGACTTTCAGCAAATTAGAAACAACATATTGTCGCTGTGAAAGTATTTCTGGAGCTTCACAAACCTGCAGGAGTTCACTCGCAGAAACCTGAAGTCTCTCGTTCAGCTCGTAACCAACAGCCACATTAAACAGGGACCATTTATCATCTGTGAAGGTAACTGGAACTGAGAGGACGATGCCATCTGGGAGATTGAAGCAGCCTGCGAGTAGCCAAAAACAATCCCCTTTAAACTCTGGCTTGTCAGTATTAGAGGTTAAATATAAGGAATTGGTGTTTGCCTGTCAGGACAAGTGTTTCTACCTGGACATAGAACACCCAGAGAGAAGACTCTATCTGGACTGCACTCGCCGTTCCAAGCCCTCAAGATTGTGAGGACCCCATTGGCGTTGGACATGGCAGATGCCTGGCAGGTCTTTGCAGCCACAGCTGCACGCTGACATCGAACCAAGTCTTGAAAGTCTGTCTCCAACCATTTTCTGGAGGGGAGACGGAGATAATTGGCTTTTTGGCATCTCCCAGCACAAACAATGGCACAGATATGTCACAGCAGGGTCAGGTTTGGTAAGCAGTATTGTAATGTGATAGTAGACCTGTGTTCGATCTTATCATATGATGTTTTAGCCAGTTAATAAAAGGTAACATCTTTAACCTAGTGTAAGAAAATCTCAAATAACCTTTTATTAATGCTTAAAGTAATGAAAGCTATTAATGTAACAAACCTGTCATGGAAGATCTTCAGGATGGGCTGGGAAAAGAAAGCTGGTCCTATAATTGCCCCATCGAAGTTGTAAACCTTTGTCCTCTGCAGGTCAATATAGAAACTACCACTGATATTTCCCCACACGTAGACATCTGTGATATCTAGAGACGAAGAAAAGGGCAGAATTATTTTGTGAAAAGTGCTTGTGCTGGAATGCGACAGAAGTTGGTCATTTAAATGAGCTACCTGACGCCATAACTTTCAGCTTCTTTGACAGTAGGGACCTTGCTTCATTTTCCAGGTGGGTTGCCATGGCGACAAATCGGTGGCTCTCAATAGAGCGAGCATTGTCCAAAAGGATAGAGCATCTCAGGTTGACAAATGAGTCACCAGACACGATAACCTTCACCTCCTCGTTTGCCCTTGTGTCGATCAGTCGTCCGTACTCGTTGTAGATTTCGGAGATTTCCTTTATCCTCTTCTCTTTCTTTTCCTGCTCATCGGCATTCACTGCATCGCTGTCATAAGACCAGCTCTCATCAGAGCAGCTCTCATCAGACCAGCTCTCATCCAGGAGGAGGATGACATCCGCTCCTTGGAAGGCTTCCTCCAGATCAGTGTGAACGCTCACCTGTGAATAAATATGTTTGAGTGGCTTTGTTTTCCTTGGGATTTCATGAAAGAAAAAGTATAAGTACTGCACCTGATGGAGCATAGGGATTGCCAGGTCCTCCACCGCAATCTTCAGCCCCTGCAGGCCCTCCTCATCACCCTCCAGGTCCAGGAGGTGAAGGCTGATTACAGAAACAAGGGGGAACACCTCAGCAGAGAGCAAGTTGGGGATCAGGAAGTGGCTGGTTGGGCTGAGAGCACTGGAGAGACATTTTTACACCCAATCTGTCAACTGAGAAAATAAGTGAAGCGGAGCAAAATGAATTTATCCAACTAACCCACCTGCAGATCCACAGGTGAAGAGGTTTGATGAGGCTGAGGCGGTGCTTTTCCTCCTCCATGAGGATCATCTTGGCCTCCAGATTCTCTGCTGCAATGCTCAGCATCGTATCCATGGTCATGTCAGATGTGATGTTGTAGTATTCCTACACGATTAAAGACTGATTGAAGAACTTTGCGTGTCTGGATTGTCTGATTTTAGAGGTGACATTACTTTTTACCTGACAGTGCTGAATGAAGTCACTGAAGCCCCCTAAGAGCATCCCTTTGCCCCCTTGCTCCACCAGCTCCCTCCAAACCATAGGGGAATCCTCGTGTTTCCAGTTATTTGTTTTGCAAGTGGCATCCAGCCATTCCTACCAGAGACAGACAGAGGTTATACTACTACTACTAGTACTACTGCTGCTACTACAACTACTACCACTACTACAACTGCTAATAATAATAATAATACCTTCCAGTCATCTGGGAGGATGGAGATCTTATGGATACTGAAGTTCGGCAGACATCGATGCAGAGCGTCCGCTAAAAGTTCCGCTTTGGCATAATAAGGACAGTCTGTTTGACCTGGAGATATTAAATTATAAGAATAAGAAACACGATGGTTTTATATACAGTTAAATTAAAAAATGTCAACATCCAACTTTACCAGCAAGCACGAATTTAGCCATTCTTCCCCAGTAAGGGCAAACTCAAATCGTGGCAGCGAGGCACTTCCGGTGTCAACAAAAACTGCCACTGATATGTAAAGGTAGCTGCCTTTGATGCCACACGATTTGGATGTAAACTGTGATAAACCAAAGGAAAATGCAAAGTTGTATCCTTGATTTATATTCTACATAGGATGGGGAAAAACAGCCGCGGCGTTGGTTGCTAGGAAACGGCGGGTGCTGCGCTTATTCGAGTCCGTGTCGGAAACGCCACAAGAAACATCAACAATAAATACATCTAAATACACAAAGGCGTGCTATTTAACAATTTTAAAAATGTTGAATTCATACAAAAAAAATATAGATCGTATATGTCAAGTGTTTAAGATTAAAAAAACAATAGCTATTTCTTTTATTTTTAGTTTGGCAGTGTTAGCGGCGTACTATGTTTACAGAGGGACCAAATATGGCGGCGCACACAGGAACAAGCGTGTTGTGAAGATGGTCGCTCACTGATGTTGCTGCTTTTTTCTTCGCTAAAGGACTTTAATGATCAAATGTGGAGTTATTATTGACAATTATTTGTACGTTAAGACTCACAAGGTAGGAGGCATCGTTTAGCTAACCTATGCTAACGTGACTAGCCACTTTTTGATAACCCGGAGGAAGGAGGCTGTTGACCTTGTTGCCAGCTCAGTCACAGCACTTTGTTTGACCCTATTCGTACGTATTTATTATATAATATAACAGACTGAAACTGTTAGGGAGTTATTGATGCTAGGGATAGTTAGGGATAGTTGTGTTTATTTAACCTAAACTTCACAGCCTCTACGCACGTTGGACAGTAGCTTCTTCATCCAGACAGGATTCCTGAAATCAACTTGGATGTTCATCCTTTCATTGGCCCCTAAGTTCTCAGAGGACAATGTCTGTGTGGGTGACAGAGGAGGTGATGAGGTGGTCCCTCCGCTTCTGCAGCCGCACATCTCAGATGATGCAGCGTGGTCTCCTGGCAACAGCATCACCCAGAGACACAGCTCACATCTGGGGCCAGAGGCAGACGTGCCTGCACATGAGTTCTGTCAGGTCAGCACGGTTTTATTCGCAGGGGGCTGCCCACACTGAGGGTATGGAGGTGAAGAAGCCGGTCTCCTCTTCTCCACCGGCAGATTCTTCACTATCTGATAAAAGCCAGTCTGTGGTGACCGCCTCGGGACAGAAACCGACGAAGTCCCCTTTCTTTGGCCACCTGCAGCGCTGTGGCTCCCCGTCAGACGTGTTGGACCTCACCTGTCAGTACGCGCCCATGGTTCGACAGGTCAGCAGCTGCCTGACCCACATGTGGACCTCCACCAAGAAGATGACCGACGAGCAGCGGCGCTGCGAGCTGCAGCTGATGTTCGAGCATCCCGAATTTGACAAGCTGCTGCAAATGGCCTTGAAGGAGGTGGGGCTCATGCGCGGTGAAGATGTGGCGTATACTCTCCTGAGCATGGTCAATCTGGGTGTGCCTCAAAGCAGCCGTGTGGTCCAGACTTTTCTCCGAGTCTGCCAGGTGAGCAGTCCAGCAAGCAAAGATGTTTTCCTACTTGTAATATTTTTCTATTGTTGTTGTGTGTGTTGAAATGGGTTTTCTTTACCACTTACAGGAGAAACTGAATGATTTTGATGAGAAGAGTCTGTCCATCTTGGCTTCCTGTCTGGAACACATGGAGAGCAGCCCCAATGTCGGTGCACTGAAGGAGGGCATGAGGTACAGCTAGTCAAATACAAGATGCAAGAGTGCCTTCATAAAATGAAAACCTTCCAGCCTCTGGGATATCCAAACATTATCAAACAAAACTTCAGTTCCTCTTTCTAAATAATAATAGTTTCTTTTTCAGATTAATTCACATTCTTTATTGTGGGTATATCCTAGGCTGGTGGTCGAGGCTCGTCTTCCCAGAATTCAGCGTGTCGTGTCCCTGCAGACCATGATGCGCATGCTGGGGAAAGATGCCCCGCTGAACCTCAAACGGAAACTAGAGGTCTGTTCACAAGTCTTGTTTTTGACCATATTAGGTGCTCATCCGCCTGTCAGTGTGATTCTAACAGTTTTCCGTCTAACTCAGCTGTATATATTTGAACCTGTATCTGACTCTATTCAATTTGTTTTTTGTTTTTTACAGAGAAAGGCTCTATCAATGTCAGACCAGTTCAGCCTTCCCAACACCCAGCACATGATCTCTACAATGGCCACAATGGGCTTCTACTCCAAACCACTGCTGGACGTCTGTAGTAAGAAGATCATAGGTAAAAAAATATTCCAATTTATTATTAAATGCTTCTGTAACTATGGTTACAAAGTTGGAAACCACCTTTTCATGGTTTGCAGAATTGTTAGAAGAGAATAATTTGAATATTGGGACTATTATCTTTGGATGTCTATGTTATAGTCTGACCAAGGTGCTTTCCCACTTTCCACATCTGTCCTCTCATAGAAAACATCCACGGAGTCCCCTTCAACCGATTGTTCGCTGTGCTGCTCTCCTGTCGGGAGCTGCAGTACAGAAACTTGGAACTGCTTGCTGGCATTTCAGACTATGTCACCTCCATGTTTGATATATGGACCAACAAGCAGGTGCTGAAACACACAGCTGTCTCCTAATCCCTTTTTGTTAAATATGTGGTTTGTCCTCTGTAGTGTATTTTATAAACAAGCATCTAAAGACAACTCTAGATTTGGAGCTGTGTATGCTAATTGCCTGTTTCTGTTTCTTTTGCTGTTTTGTTTTTCACCGTTACTCTTTGTACTTCTCGCCTGTCTAACCAGATGCTCCTCTTCCTCTCCGTGTTTGAGAACCTCGCCTTCTCTCCTGTGTCCTTAATGGAGGCATTTGTTGAGAAGGTGATCGCCCGCCCAGATGACCTGACACTCAAAGACCTTCTCTGTGTCCTGAAGGTGTACTCGTCTCTTAACTACGATCTGCACCAGCACAGACAACAGTAGGTCACTCACATGTCTCCATCTTTCAAATTTTATTTGACTATGTGTCATTCACCACATTAATAAAGCCAAGTAGTACTGAATTCATTATTTTCAATTTAAAAGATAGGATTACGGTAGTCCTAATAATCATTGGGGAATTATGAAGTGAATTTTGTCTTTAGTGAAATCAATTAATTAACAGAAAAGGCAACAGAAAGCAAGATATTCAAATTTGCTACAATATCTGGTATCAGTTGAACACCATGGTTTAAAGTAGCAGATGAACAATCCTATAATACTTTATACATGGTTTAATGTGTATGTTGGGTTTCACTTTGCTGCTCCAGGTTCCTGGATGGTCTTACTCAAGTTCTGGAGTCCTATCTGCCCAAGATGTCTGGGTTTGGGCTTTTAAAGGCTGTTTTCCATCTGTGTCTACTGGGCCACTTCCCCTCTGCACCTCTGGAGCAGCTCCTGCAGAATAGCACTGATGGAGCAGTTCAACACTACACGTGAGACACTGAACACACGCATGCACAGTTTATTGTGGGGATGCTGAGTCAACACTATAATTTTCTTGTTCTCATCCTATTCATGGTTCTTCTGTATATTTTTCAGTTTCTAACTACTCCCACATACCTCTCAACCGATTTCAACCTTTTAAACATCAATATTCCCAGTGTCATTTAGCAAAGTATTTCATTTTCAGCATTCAGGAAAAGCCAAATCATTTCCGTTTCATTTGAATTGTTTAATTTCATCCATTTCAACTTCTTCTATTTCTCCCCAGCGTCGAAAATTCTCCCGAGCCAGAATAGAATGTTTCAGACAGTAGACCTGTGCCTCCGTCTCGACCGTCCCCCTCTCCCTCGTCCCCTGACTGTCCCACCATCCTTACTGGGAGACCCCACTCCCTGCAGTCCGTCAGTCAACCAGTGGCTCTCGCAATGTTTGCAGAGTGTGTTGGAGGACCAGGCTGACACGATGCTGCAGGAATCAGTGATGGTGGAGAACTTCTACCTCATAGGTAAAGAGGATCTTCGTGATGCAGTGAATCCATTTTCTGTTTGGTGATGTAATTTTGTTCTGTAACTTCCACTATGCATTGATTTTCATTACAAAATGTGTAATGTGTGTGTTTTGTATCTCAGATGCTGTGATAACCAAACCTCTGTCAAACCAAACCTCGGTGCCTGAAGGCATTAGTGGAGGAGAAGTGTTGTCTCCAGCAGAGAGCAGTCAAAGGTAAGAAATCCGCTCCGATGTCAGAAATGAACAAACGCAGCAAATCTCTGCAGTGTTTTGTTCCATTGCACTTACAAAGAGGATGTGTGGAGGTTTTGTTCTGATAATATCAGGCTGTGACGCATGGAGCTAACTGGATATGCGACAAAAAAGAAAATGTAAAGAGCTCACCAGGGCACTGAATTGTGTTTTACATGTAGACTGTTTTTAACTATTGTATTATTATTATTATTAACTTGTACTACACCTGCTCTGGGATTTTAAGTCCTGTTTTACAACACACATATTTTCATCCTGTCTTGCCTGTTCCTAAATTAGAATGTTGAGCCTTTTAAAAGCTGATAAACCCTTTTTTCTTCTTCTCCTAGATTTGCAGTCATTTACGCACCAAAGTCAGCTTTTTGCTACAGTACCTCCAATCCTCGTGGTTCCCTGGTGATAAAGCTTCGCCATCTGAAGATCTTGGGATATAACCCTGTTCTGGTGAGACTCTGAAATTATCACAGTTTGATTTTGGCTAATTTTAGGAATTACAGAATCCTCATATCTGGATGGAAGTAAGAATTACAGTTGCAAATTTTTGTAACCACAAACATTGCTATGGATTTCTGCAATGTCAGTGTGTTGACTGCATCTCAGTGATAACAAGATTTAGATTGTTTTTCCAAAATCCAGGTATTGGAGCATGAGCTGCAGTCTGTGTCTGAGGAAAAGAGGATGGAGTTCCTCAGGGAACAGATTTATCCAGAACACCACAGGTCAGACACACAACTACAAATGGAGCAACTACAATCCTGAAGACAGATGTTGGTGTTAAATGGATGCAACCATCATAAATTTACATCTTATTGCTTTGTAAACAAGAAAATAAATTAATGAAGTGTATAAAATGTACGTGGTCTCTGGAAAACGTAATCTGAAAATACTGAAAACCTGTGATTATAGTATAAAAAGGACTGTTTGTATTCCTAAAGCGAGACAAAAACTGCTTGAATTTCAATTTAATCATGCGCTTCATCCATAAATTCAAAATTAAATGGATTATTTTAGACTGGGATTTGTTTTTACCATTAAATTGTCAATACCAGTGATAAGAAGGGGTTTTAGAGTTTAGAGTTACGAATGATGGCGTGGCTGACGACAGTGCAGACAAACTCATCTCAGCTTTCCCATCTTATCAGACAGGAGCTATGCCCCAAAAGTCTAAACCCATCCACTGAGCTGACAACATCCTGATTATAAGGGTATATAATAATAGGTTGCAACTCTGAAAAGTTGAGAACCACTGATAAAAAATAAATAAAAAAACACCTCCTGATGAAGGCAACAGATCTATTGAATATTCCTCCAGCTTAATTGGAGGAGTGACTTACAATATACAGCTAAAAATTACGGCTAAAAATTCGAGAGAAGCAATACGTCAATCTTGCTGATGCTTTTTGCAGCAGATAAGTAAAACCAATGGCGCTGAACGAAACCCCAAAAAACCAGTGTGCGCTTGCAGTAGCTGCACAGAAACTGCAAGGTGAGCAAGGTGTAAAGGTAAAGTCCCTTTGATGCAAACACATTTGCAGAAAGTACGAGAAGGGGGATGGTAATATGTGGAGGAAGACAGGAAGTGGTGCAGATTGTTGTTCTTTGATGTGTTCGCCTCTCGTCGTTGTTTATCTGATTCTCATCAACCTCAGTGACGTTGACTCTGAGAAAACACGGTTTACTGTTACTGTTTTCACAGATATAAGAGCATGGAAAAAGTGTCAGGTTGATGGTAATTTCTGTTTTTTGACACCGTAGCTTTTAGAGGCCCTCTGGTGTTTTATATTTGTATTTAATGGTCTCTGATGCACTCACATTTACGAGCTGAATGAGCCGCTTGCGGTTTAAATCCCCTCATTCGCACCGCTGTCTACTTTGACCACAGAGTTGGGGGTTACAACTAGAGGTGTGTGTGTGTGTGTGTGTGTGTGTGTGTGTGTGTGTGTGTGTGTGTGTGTGTGTGTGTGTGTGTGTGTGTGTGTGTGTGTGTGTGTGTGTGTGTGTGTGTGTGTGTGTGTGTGTGTGTGTGTGTGTGACAGGCAGAGACAATGAGGGAGCAGAACAGGAGGCAAGCGAAACCAAAACAGTATTAATTTATTGGGTTTTTTTTACAGCTACAGCTGCAAAGGGAACTTCTGCTTTTTGCTGTGAAGACACGACAAGCGTGATTTACACAGAAAACTCCATCACAACAATGTTCTTTTCAGAACAAACTACAAGGACGTCACATCTTTTTATACATAAGTAGTGGACATAGTTGTGAAAATGGTCAGAGGACGTGTGTGAGATCAGAAGTGTTGTGGTATTGGTTTCTGAATCCCTCTTTTCTTCCTGCCGTCCCTCATTCCTCTGGGTTTGGTGTTCATGTAATCACTCTGGGAAGCTTCGTTTCTCATCCTGACCTGGAAGACACATGAAGAAAACATTCATGACGTATCTCAATGTTGTACCAGTAAGAACCAAATATTCCACAGACTGAATTTCCGGCTCAGGGGAGCAGCTCCGGCTCATTTTTAATACTCCCACATCTCTATTTATTTCTATTCTCTTTACTCTTCGGGAACATTACCCAGTGTATAAATTAATTGTATGTACTTCCTGGTATATATTTTATATTTCAAACTCCTCAGTGTCAGAGGAATATCATACCCAGATGACGATGGTGATGACGGTGACAGTTCCGCTGTAGATGCTTAGAAGTGCAACCAGCAGAATCCAAATCCAGTCAAAACCTCGGCTTGGATTATCATCACAGATACTGCTGTCTTTACTGGTGTCTTTCTTGAACCTGCAGGGGTGTCCTGGAAGAAAGCATTTCCAGGAAGTATCCAGTGTACCGTTATTGTGTGCACACCAATGTATAAACATGCACTTTCCATCAAAACGTATCTATATTTACCTTCTACAAGGATCATCACAGCACTGGGTACTTTTTTAAGGGGAGGAGGGAACATAATGAGGCCCTCACATCTGTAGGTTCCATGGCTGCTCTCAGTTACTCCAGTGAGAACGAAATCCATGGATTTCTGCCATTTGTTCGCCACTTCCACGCCAACCCTGGGGTGCAGCGGCGTGCATTTCAGCGTGTTGTTTTCACGGGTGCATGTGACATTGGAAATCAGTTCCTGCTCCTTGAAAAGTTTGAATATAATTTCGTCTGCAGTCACGTTTGGGCACGTCACAGACACGTTTTCTCTGCCGGGTACGCAGACAGCCTTCAGCTGCACTGAAGAGGAAAAATATGCGATGTGTCACTTTAAGACATTTTTCCACAATATAATGCAGCGTTGTGTTTGCTGTTGCTGTAAACAGAGTCAGGATAAAACCTAGGGCCAAACAACTTTTCAAAGAAAATGGCTTCTGACTGCTGCATCTGCTGATGAATTTACTTGAATTTAATTCCCCAGAACTGAAATTCAGGCTTTGAAACTCGTCATTTCACAGCAACCCACACGGAATATATTAGACAATGGTCTGATCACGTTTAGTTTACCTCTGTTAACCAGCCTCACTTTCACACATTCACATGGAAAACTGCCATTTGATTGCCATATGACTCAGAAGGTTGTGGTTTAGGTGAGGCAGTACCTGGTTTTGTGTGTTTTAGTGTTGAAACGAAGGCAACGGGTTATTTGATATTCCTCTGTTGACCCACATATCCATGTATTCAGGCCATTTTAAGTACTAGTGAACTGGTTAGATGTGAAGATATGTTCATTGTAAGCTAAAGAGAAACACTGGTACTTTCAGCTCTAACTTTTCATGTTGTATGTGTTTAAACTTAACCAAATAGCAGTTAAAGTACAAAATACAAAATACACGAAATACACTAATCTGCCTGTTCACTGTGCAGACTGAGAAATGCTCACCTCAGTGTTCACAAACAAAACCAAACTGCCCCACGCATGCACAGGAAATTCTCTTGTTTCTATACACTACGTGTGCAGTAAAAACTTACCATTGTAGGTACATGTGCTCGGAGACTCATGAGTGGCACATGATAACCTGCAGCCCAGCAGCATCAGGAACGTCCAGCCAACGCTCGTCCTCATCTCTCGCAGCGTGAGTGTGAACTTGCCTCCAACAGAAGAATAATGTCCCACAAGGCTTTTCCCCTCATCACATTAAAACCTGAAGATCATCCAACAGCAAGCTACACGAGCCATTACTCTGATACTCTCCGCCCTGTTGCGGTGCATGCGTCCCCACTGACGGTTAAACATCGACTGAACCCTTGCACACACTCTCTCTTGAGGGAAAACATCCTGTTTAAGAAAACTCCTCCTCTGATGAAGTTTCAGTTCTCTCCCAGTGTGACATTTTAATGTGAGATTATAATCATATCTTCATTTACCACCAGGGGATCCCAAACTTTTTTCCACCTGATCCCCAAAATCACTGCACTGTGTTGCTGATGCTGTCACTAGTTTGCCTTATGTATCACCTTATGGGTCATGTGCGGATGAAAATCAGAAGGATACCAACATATTTTGTTATTTGCATAGCTTTATTTTATATTTAAGTACAAGTTCTTTCCGTTTTGGTAACAATTGTGGCTAAAGAATGTCTTGCATGTTGCAACCTTTGCGAACCACTGATTTACACCACAAGCCCATTGCTGGATAGTTCTGTTCCTATTGCTGTGCTTGTGATTTAAGGCTGTTTTTTGTAAGTTGGGGTAAAATCTCATGCGCTTTATATTTGTAACTAATGCACAATGGTAATAGTAGTTATTAAGCAGATTTGTGCAGTAAAACAACTTGGAATCATTGTGAATTTGTGTTTTTGCACTGTCTATGCCTTTCTGTAGTTTATTTTATTAAGCTATTATAAACCTATTTTAAACAACATTTTAAAACTCCTGGTTTCCTGTGAATGCATGAACTATAATTTCAAAATACTGCATGTAAGAGACAGAACCTGGTCGTAATTTGTCACTGTGAATATGTGTATTTACTGCTGAGTATCCTTGTGAGGAGTTGCTGTCCCAGCTGGATGTGGAGTGTGTGACCAGAAGTGCGATGACCCGGTGTTCCAATGCAACCGAGCAAAGTTTACTGAACACAGTGAGTGACGAGTGCTAAACAGATATCCAACAAACTGGTTTCAAGTTACATTTGCGTGGCGGCCAAAAGTGTCACCATCACGTCACTAAAACAGTTTTAGAGAAGTGAACGAGAAACAGTCTCACCACTCTGAATATGAGTCAATCAGTTAGGCATCATTATCTTTTTAAAAAAGCACCTAGAAGTATCTTCACAATGGGTTTGAGAAGAAAGCGCAATGTGTGTCTTGGTCCACTAGATGGCAACAAATTGTATTTTGACCAGTCTGTTGCTAAATTGCTATAAAAGCAAGAAATCAAGAAAGTGTTCTTCTCTATGATTCTTACTAGTTCTAGTTTTGTGCAGGATTTCCAGACTAAGAGCAGGGATTAGAGGCCATACAAATATGAACTTTGTGTGGCAACACATGGTGACAGATTCATTGTGAAGTGGGGATTATAACATTCCCCAAAAAATGTCTGATGAAGGGGATTGTCGGCTTCGTAATGCCATGTGTCCATATGGATAACACGCAATAATCTCTTAATCTGGTACATGTCCCTTTTGTCTGGCGGTGGGGTCTTCAGGGGACAGTCTGCGATAACCCATCTTTAAAAAATATATATTTTAAAAATGTTATTCTTAAAGGAATGATAGTAATAATGATTAGGGATGGGCAATACAAAAAAACCACCAATACACATCAATATAAGGCTTTTGCTTTGTGAAAGCACAGTGAGGAGGATTAATTATTTTATAATTGAACTATATATTAAAGGTTTACATGATTAATCTACCTCAGATTTCTTAAAAATGTGTCTTTGCTCATAATAAAGAGTTTAGAAACCAGAACCTTCACCTAGGAGCAAATATAAGTATTTAAATAAATAACAATAATGTGACATTTTTAGTGCTCAATATCGATATCGACTGACAGGAACATTTTATCGATATCATTTGATTTATCTTTATCTTCCCTCCTCTTTTTCCTCTTCTTCTTATGATGATGATGATTATTATTATTATAGAGGGAATAGCTGCTGGATGTTGATGCTGCAAGAATTAGAAAAAATCTATAAAATCAAGTAAAGATAAACAGAGGCAGTAAAGGTGACTAATAAAGGATTATCTTATCGTGTGTGATTTATTTTCCTCCAGCTAATCAAACTAAAAATGCTTTTAAAATTAAAATATGTGATCAATTTAGTAGCACTTAAATGGCACTTACTTATAGCACTTTGTAGTTTTGCTTTTTTGAAGAAATTGTACTTTATCGATTTCTTGTTGTTCTGGGTTTGTACCCTCATGGTTGCACTTATTGTAAGTCGCTTTGGATAAAAGCGTCAGCTAAATGTAATGTAATGATCAACTCTGGTGAAGTGTCGTTATTTCCCACGGGCCGTGAAGGCAGCGGCGGCTCCTCTGGGCTGGACAGGAAACGACGGAGCTCCTCGGCGTGTCTGCTCCGGGAGGGAAGAATGGGACACGGCGACGGGACGAGGCAGCGTGTGGCGACATGAAGACAACGGGCTGCTTCTAAAAACCAAACCCGGCGTCTTTATCACGACAGATAAAACGCACTTAAAACCCCGGGACCTCTCCGCTATTCTCCATTAAACCCGAGGGCTGGAGGGAGATTTCGCTCCCGTTGGAAAACGCAGCCTCTTCTTTGTGGACTCTCATTTTTCCCTGTGAGTACGTTTTTCCCGTTAAAAAAAACAAAAATCCCTCTCACACCTTTATTTGTCTTTTCCACACTAATTTCACACTCGTGCTTAAAATGTCAACACATACATGTCGAGATAATCATGTGTTAGTGCCTCAATGGAGGGGGGGGGGTTGCAAGTTTAGGATGCTAACGACGGGGCAGCCCACCCATCTTTGATTGGGAAAGTGGATGTTTGTGGCCACTAACTAGCTAAATGTGTGGTGTGTGGGTGTATTGAGGTGGGGGGTGTTTGCATGTCCCCCCCCCCTCCTCTATGCGGCCATTGAACAAGCCCTTTTCTTTTGGGGAGGGGAGGGGGGAGCTTTACATTTGAACGTGAGCCCATTGTTGTGGTGTATTTGCCCCCCCCCCCCCCCCCCCCCCCAAAAAAAAAGACCAACCCTGGGTCCGGGTGGAGGTCTCTCTTCACTCCCCTCCTCTGCCTCCAGCTCCAGGGATGGACGCAGCCTCCACCCTGTGCAGCGGCAGCAGCCTTCGGGTAATGGCCGATGGTTTTGTCGCGGTTGTGTTTATACATCTCACAGGAAACACCCTCTTTTTTTTTTTTTAAACGCCTTTCATCGGCCATGTAAGATAAATGCTTATCTATGTGAGGTGGGGTTCGGTTGAGCTCGTTATGCGCTGCCTTCCCTTCCTTCGCAGCGTGGTTCGAATCCCCTTTGTTGGACGATGACGCCGGCAGCATCCAGTCTGACCAGTGGCCATCGCCAGTCCAATGCTAACACCCACCTCATGCTGGTCGAGCTAGCTCTGCAGTGTTTTTAGCTTTTCTGGGTTAAAACCACCTCCTTGGTGCAGCCTGGTGGGGAAGTCACTGCTCAAACATGTTGTGTTTACATTCAAATCATTGTAAATGAGTGGAGGGAGCTCAGATGAAGTGTCTGCCCGCCCCCCCCCCCCCCCCCCCCCAGACAGTAACACAGGCTGGATGATGACCCCTCCATTGACCGTGGGGTTCAAAGGTCATTTAGCAGAGGAGCTGCACACCATGCCACTGTCTGGCTGTTTCCCACATGTGCCCAGCATAGACCTCATGGTGACCAACGTCATTTCTGAGGTCCTGGTTAAGGTTAGAAGTGAATTGGTCATGGATAGGTTCCTGGATAAGGTTTTGGTTGGGCTGTCAACGAATGAAGCTCAACGCAAAGTCCTAATAAGTGTGGTTGTGCATACCTATGTGTGCACATGCTGGTTTTTGTTGCCTCTCAAGGACCTTTTCCATCATAAACACTGACCTTTTCCAGACCAGCAGTCCCAGTTGAGACCAAAATCTCCTTCATATGAGGTGAAAGTAAATGTCTGAGGTCCTGGTTACGGTTAAAATTCAAATGTAAATGATGATTAGGTGAAGGTTAGGTAGGCATGAATTGGTCATGGATAAGTTTAAGGATAAGGATTTGGTTAAGCTGTCAACGAATAGTAGCTGTGCAACCCTGGGGTGTGCGTTCACGTTTTTGTTGCCTCTCAAGGACCTTTTCCATCATAAACACTGACCTTTTCAGGACCAGTAGACTTCATGGAGACCTTGTCCTAATGAGGCCAAACTACATTTCTCAGGTTCTGGTTGTTAGGGATGAGTTGTGGTTAGGCATCAATTTGTCATGGTTAAGGTTGAGCTGGCGTTAAAATGCAGCACTCAAAATCCAACCATAGAAGGAAACAAATAAATCAATAAATTAATAATCTAAAATATATGAACAAACTGATTAAGAACATCTGACAGTTAAGGACTGAGGGAAGATTAGGGATAAGGTTTTGTTAGGCTGTCTACAATGAATGGAAGTTAATGCAAAGTCTTATTAGGGATGGCTGCACAAACCTGTGTGGTTATTTTGTGTGTTTTATTTGCACTACCAATACCAGATTTTAGCTCTATCTCTTCAGTTGAAGGGTGAATACAGCAAAACAAACAAAATGTGCTCCTAAGAAGCCACTTGTTCCGTCCTTTCTTCCCCGCACTGTGGTGTCATAATAGACCCTCTGTGTCCCCCCCGGGCCACGCTCGATTTGCACCCACAAAGCACCAGATGAGGAGCACATTATTTCAGGCATCGAGACAGCGCAGCGACAATGCGACCCTCTCGCTTGCCTTGCAGTCAATGGGTTGAAAATAACCACTGGCCTTCTGGTCGCCCCCTTCGCCCTCAGGCAGATGCCTTTTAAAGCGTATGTTTTTTTGCAAGAGGGTTTGGAGTCAGATTTCCCCAACTGTCTATTCAGAGACACGAGATGATGAAAGAAAATGTACGATGCCCCAGAGCACATCTGGAAACCCCGGTGATGCGTTGTTTTTGTTCCTTTTGGGCATTGTTATACTGTGGCTTGGTTTCCTGTGCCGTGTCCCCATTATGAATGTTGTTTTTTAAGAACCTTAATGATCATACTGGTTTTAGAAAAGGGAAAGAAAATATTTGCTGTTTTTGATGCCGGAGGCTTGTTTTTGAGTTTATTTAAGGCCTGTGGCTGAATTCCAACAGGTAGTTGAAGCAGATGTTTTTCAGCATCATCGCTCTGTGAAGGCGATCACACCAACACGTAAACAACTTGAAAGGTAGGGAGAGTACAGACATGCAGTATATGATGCTGCGTGTAATGAGATCATACAAAACATCTGAGTTATCCTGAAGCTGCTGCATTCAGCTCAGTCATGGATTACATTTCTAGCCTCAGAGCTAAAACATATGTTCGAACAGAGCGTGTCAGTCAGTTCACTGCCCCTGCTTTAAAAGCACATGTAAAGAATGTTTCAGCTCCTAGTGAAAAGAGAACCCAGGGACGAGGGAGGGGTATCCATATATATTTTGGAAGAAGACTCTGCTCTAAATACATAACCAGTAACATGGTTTTCTCATTCATCCGCTCTCGTCTTGTTTTGCCAAACATGGAATGGAAGAAGAAGAAGGAAAAACCCCATCTGCTTTCCTCCTTCCATTCCTCTGCTTCCATTTTTTTCTTCCGCTTGATTTCCTCGGGATGTAAGTTGATTAGATGTGAAAAACAGTTGTCAGAGAAATTTTGGACTTGAGGAATGATCCCCAGAGACTGTGTATGTTCGCAGAGGGATTTGAAAGCTATTCTCGGTGTGTGTCTGTGTGCGTGCTGCTCCGTCCGTCCGTCTGTCAGCGCTTTCCCCGCTCTGCTGTGCAAGCTGCCATGTCTGACCTCTGCCCATCCACCCCAACCCCTGTCTCTGGGCATAAGACAGTGCCGTACAAAAGCTCAAAAGATGAGAGGCTGGGGTGGGGTGGCGGGCGGCGATGGTGGTCGGTGTAAGTTTACAGGTTGTGTTACAGCTGCCGCGGGTGTAGGTGGGTAAAGGTGGAGAGCACGGGATGGGAGGATGGCACTTCAAACAGAGCTTTCAGACGCACCGGAGGGGAGACAGGGTAACCTGATATATCCACAGTGTTAGGAGCGTCTTGGACTTCTGGTCGGGGGACTGTAGAAGATAAAGGCCACCAGCTGCACGTGTGTGCGTGTGTGTGTGTGTGTGTGTGTGTGTGTGCGTGTGTGTGTGTGCGTGTGCGTGTGTGTGTGTGTGTGTGTGTGTAGTATCTGTGTGTCATTCCACCTGGGTGTGTTCCACCCCCACCCCACACACTTGTCGCAGGCACATGGTCCCTGCTTGTATAGGGCCTTGTTCTGGTAACATTTTGCTGACCTTTGGCGGCAGCTGCCCCTGCCATTTGGAAACAAAGACAAATGGTTAACCAGCCCGTCTGTGGCCTCTGAAGCCTCGCCTCCTCCACATAGCATGTTGCTCTTCCTGTTGGCCTTTTCATGCACATTTAGAAACTTGCACAAATGCCCTCAATTACAGGAAATTGATTGTTTAAAGTGTCATAATGCAGCCTTTTCTTTCGTGGTGATTGATTTCTGGTCCTCTGCAAGGGAGACTTATTTTTCACCAACCCCACGTACACCCACATGGAGGCGTGGTGAATCCGTCCCCTTGCTGGATCATTCGCTTGAGCTGTATCAGTGTATGGACGAGGCAGCGCCCATGCTCCGCCTGCACCGCTGATCGGAGTGGGCAGAAGGAGGGCATGATCTCGGCCCTCGCTCAAGTGCACAGGGCATACACCGCTTTGCAAAGACAACAGAAGATACCAACGTGGTGATTGACCTACAATTGGATCTCTTTGCCATGTGAGTTTTTCATATCTGTGCCAGAGGGCGGTGATAGTTCTGTCCCTTTACTCTTCGTCCTCTTGTTCTGGCTGCATTGCATCTTGGTCCATTGTGGCTCTTGTCATCGGGTGAACTGATCCTTCTCCGTCTTTAATGTTGGATTTCCCTGTGTGTGAGTATAATTCGGCACTTGGAAAAAACTATGTGGGTCTGGAAATAAGCCCGTCAATTTTTCAGGCTGTATTTACAAACTACTTCTTCCATTACTTGTTTTCCTACATTTTATCTCATCTGTTATGATAAATTTCCAACCTGTTGTAATATTAATTCATTAGCTGTCTCTTTTGTTTGCTGCTGCTTTCACTGAACAGTTTGTTTAAGCGGCTTAGGTAGCTATTAATCAGTGTGACTTTGACAGTGGCAGGTGGCTGACTCTCATCGCCTGGCTGCTACTGTATTATAGAAGGTCTGTTTCGTTCAGTGCCGCCAGGGGTCTTTGTTAATTCAACAGGAAATGGAGGGTGCTGTAAAAACTACCTCTGTGGTGGAGCTGTTGCTCGTAGTCATGCAGTCCAGCATGATCAGCACCTGTGACTGCCACAATGCCTCCAGGCACTTTTCCCCTGTTTTTTGTGCTCCTATCCATCAGTTAAGTCACCCACAGTTGGGTAATCACCCTGAAATTGATCCCAACATCCAAGGTGGGGAAGGGGAATCTCATCCCAGTGGGAATTCTCAACCAGAATTCCTGCAGTGGCATCAGATATCAGCGAGGAGAGGGTGGAGCGGAGGAGGTGATTTATGGTGTTGTGTTTCTTTCCCTGCGCCCACAGCAAAGTACAGTTGCAGCTCCACCGCAGAAGTTACGGGACGGGTTGATGGATGGGACGGCCCGTCTGCGAAGATGGACAGCCTTTAGAAGTGAGCCACGGATAATGGAGAGCACACACAATGCTAAAGGCAGGCAGGAGTGCTTTAGAGGGAATATTGTTATGAGCCCACAAAGTGCTAAGTCACAGGAAATGCACATGCGGTGCCTGGCTGCTGCAGCCGCGGTGTAGAAAATGTGCAGTATCGACTGGGGTGATGTATGATCTGTCGTTTGTAGGAATTCCATATGCAAGGAGAAAGCTGATTAATTTCCTTACTATCGTTATTGCTTTCACGTGCACTTTTTTGCTCCTTTTTAACTGAATTAAATAGAATTCCCAGTCCTTTGCAGGCAGCAGATCATAGCCATGGTTGTAGTCTGGGATAAACATGAGCGAGTGTCCTCTCGGGTTCCCTGTCTGATCAGAGTTCAGCCGGTTCTCATGAAAACATAACAGCAGATTGCGTGTCTGTGTGCGCGGGGTTGTTTATGTTTGTCTCTGGTAACACTTACAGTCCAGCATAGCGAGGGTTTGAGGGAGAAACGCACCACACACACAGGGATACAAATAAATTTAACCCAACTGTTTCCCCTCACCCCACTGTGAAATGCCTGCCTCTTGGCTTAAAATGTTCAGGTGACCCCTGTTTAGACGAGTTTATGGCTCTCTAACCAGTTCCATTCCATAGGATTCAGTTTTATTTACTTCCCGGTGTACACAGTAACAATAGTGACATTAGAAGACTATCAGAAAACGTCAGGGATGCAGTGATTGCAGCATTCCTTCCTGGCATCACATTGTGTCGGGGGTGTTGTTTGTGTGTGTGGTTACAGAAGCAGTGGCATACGCCTGAATCACTGGAACAAACAAATATCTTGGCATGCATGGAAAATAGATTCCAGACCTGAGGATACACTGGATTTAAGTTGTCATCTATATGAATTGTAGCCCCAGAAGGATTCCTTTAAATCACATACATACACTGACGGGAAAAACAGACTCGTCCCTATGTGATTTAAAAGCTCCAACTGTTTCTGTTTTCATTTTAAGCTTTGAACAAGCAATACAGAAAAAACTAGCTCTGAAATGTCTTGTTTTGTCATTAAATATGCACTTTATCCTCCCCCCCCCCCCCCCCCTCAGATCTTTAACTACAATCTAACCCATAATCATGAAAGTTGCTCATGTAGCTACACTCTCCAGGCAGCATCTGGTGAAACCTCAAGCAGTGGAAACGAGAGGGCCTGGAAAGCAGCCCGCCCTCATCACATTGCCCGCTCAGTGCCTCCCAAGCCAAGAACCGCAAGGTTCGACACACATCGCCAGGTCACTGGTGACCGAGCTGGCTGCCAGAAAAAAAGTGAAGGGGGAGGTGGAGGAACACCTGTGAGGAAGAGGGTGATAATGTGAGAGGTTGAGAGGAGGAGGAGAACGCAGGAGAGACACGTTTATGAGAACCAATAAAATGTTCTTCTCTGCTGTTGATGTCATGTGAAATAAAACGAGGTTTGGGAACGCTGAGGTCATCCTTCGCTTTTCCTCCACCAATGTCCGCACTTTTTCACAACACTTGGCTTCAAGCTTGTGTTCCGCGTTTACTGTACAGACCGATGCTGCCAGGATTCTCCGTTATTTTCCATCTTTTTAACATCAGGGTTCATGCGGGACACTGAAGGAATGTAGGAGGTTCAGACAGTCACTGCAGTGACCTACAACGCAGAGAGGATCCAAGGAGAGCAGCCGTCGTAGTAGTGGATTGACACATCTTTTTGGGAGAGAATCCCCTGTCAGACCTTCAGGCCTAATCTCACAAAATAGTGCTCTGTGTGTGCAAGTGCGTGCTTTTGCCAAATCTCATTCACTAATACCCTTGCAGCTCTCCCACTGAGCCCAAGCCCCTATTGACTGGGTTAAGTTAGTGGCTGAGTAGCTTGCTAATCTCTCTGCTCCGCTGATCTTCACTCTCTAGTGATTCCTGATTATTTCGGTCCACGTGCCACACAGGCAACTCGGTGACTGAATTGACATCTGCCCCCGAGTTTGGCACCATGTCCAACTTTAATGCTGTGGGGAGCCGTCATTAGCATATTTGCGGCCAGCCAGCTTGACCCCTCGCCCCTAACTGCTGTTACAGAACCAAACGATGTGAATGAGATGTGCGATTTCATTTCTGTCTTTGAGCTGCTGTGTGCGAGCCGTGCTAATGAGTCGTGGTGCTATGAATGAAAATGGTTCAAAATGCTGCATCAAAAAATACTATTTTGATCCAACGCAAGAGCAACGGGTCCAAATGTGGACTAACACAAGAGGCATTTGATCACGTAAGTTTGTATGTGTGTGTTACATTACCCATGAACCCCACCGGGGACCCCCATCAGACCCCACTGGCCATCGTGGGAACATTCCTGATGCAGCATTATTCCATAATTCCCACCATGTGTGGTTTTTCCAGAGCCGTGTGCTCCCTGCCCAGACCGTGGAGAAT
Organism: Verasper variegatus; assembly: GCA_026259375.1. Lineage (NCBI taxonomy): Eukaryota > Metazoa > Chordata > Actinopteri > Pleuronectiformes > Pleuronectidae > Verasper > Verasper variegatus. Next base: position 25,656,848 of record CM048038.1, on the reverse strand, counting down.
CCCACTGAGGAGGGGAGATCAGCTCCTTGTAATTGCAACCAGACGTCACTGTGTGCGAGTGGAAACAGCTGAGGTAGTCTGTAAACAGAGGGTTAGTTCTGTGACACCCTCACCACAGGTTAGAGCTAATAAAGGCACAGACACTCAGTTTTCATATGTACGATTTCCTTTATTGAGATTTGACATTTGAAGAGGACTTTCTGAAGAGGTCAGGCAGTCCACTGTGGAAGGATTGCTTCTTTCGAGTTGCACTTGATTTGGTGTAAGAGCTGATCAATACTAATGCTCCTTCCCTGTGAGGAGGGGTTTTGTAGCTGTCTATCCTTCAGCTGACTGATGCTGTATCTCAGTGCCCTAACGAGCATTCAGGGTCACTGATAAGGCCTCAGCCTGCTCTGAAACCGGATTAAGAGGCTGTTTGCCGCTTAACCAACAATAAATCTCGCTGCATCCAGCCGCTGTTGTACAGATCGGTGTTGAATAAGGGAGCAGATATGTTTCCTGTTGTGAAACAGAGGCCACTAGCAGATTATCACGTCAAACGGTCTTTGCCTCACCGTATCACAGAGACGCATCACATATCCAGATGTGCAGCAACTCAAGAATGAGAGGAATGCATCTCTCGCGATTTATCTCATGTTGCGTCATTATAACGTGGTGTTTCTGCTTTTTTGTGCAGAACAGGCTTCCATCTCTGTTTATAGATTATGTGGTTGTATGTTGCCGCAGTGTTATATTACAGCAATATTATTTAGTCTTACATTAATACAATACTTTTCTACCACCTTGCATGATTATGATAAATATAACTATGGTATTTTTAAGGTTACTGTTTGTAGGGTGGTACAGTTTGTAATGTTTTAAATAAGCTTACCTTCCCATGTGTATTTTATTGGATTGGATTCTGCTGTATGGTCCTAAACCCAGGTTTTACAACTGGAGTCTTACTTAGACAATCCCTCTTATTGTTAACTGAAAAGAAAAATATTTTATTTTATTTTGGCACATTTGACTAATACCGGTCCATGTATTACTTTCTGTATGAGCACCTTATACGGTATATATTTGACAAATATATTGTGCATGTAGCTCTGTCTGATTCCTGCTTACTCATTCGCTGGGCTTTCCCTACAACAATCCTGTCTTTCTTTTCCCACTATGACATCATCACCGCCCCCTGCCCTCCTTCCCACTTCCTGCCCTGACAGGAAATGAGCCACCCCAAAGCTTTGCCATAAATGGGGGGGGGGGACTGTTCCTGGACAAGGACACACCTGTGTCCTCTGCATAGGTCCTGTGTTTCCCCTTGGTCTGTTGTTGAAGTGGGGCACCAGTCTGGGCCACATAAAAAGTCTGTTGAAACTAAGCGTTGTAAAAACTTCGACACACAGGGCACCTTTTGGGCAGTTGTATGGTTTTTTTTGTCGTGCCCACAGTCGCTCTCTAACCAGTTCTAACCAGTCGCCTCAGAGCAGTAACAAGGGAAAATATTGTTTCCAGGGCATGCTCCTCTCGCTACCTTTTTGCAGAGGCGCCATGAACATGTATCTGAGCATTTCTACTTCTCATACCCAAGTTTTTGGCAAGAACTTTAATGACGCTACAGAAAAAGATCTGAAAAATGGATCTGGATATTTTCCTGATCAGGAGGCAGGACATGACGTAGAAATTTCCCTGCAACATGTTAAAAGCTCGATCAACACCACCACTTGCTCGCTGTGAATTTTCCCAGGAAAGGTTACCCTCACACGGGCTCATATCTTTCTCTGGGGGGCTGGCAGGAAGAGTTCTGGAAAATGTCTGGAGCAACTGACTTGTACATTTACGTTCTCACACCCAGCAAAATCAGGAGTTCAGTGAATATCTACTTCTACTGTCTGGAATTTATATTTTGAAGTGGAAGCATCTGGAGAAAAATGTGTGTGATGTTTGATTTAAGGCTTAAAATGAAACGTCCTCTCCCTCTTTGTTCAAACGGTGGTAAAGAGTCAGTCCTGTTTATCTGTGCATGTGTCGCAGGCCTGCCTTTGTTTTCAGCCCCGAACAGCAGCTGCCGCCGGCCTGTGTGCTGTTGTGACTGCAGCAACTGTGTTCCCTGCAGCTGCACAGACCCATGTGTCACTGCCACACCTGCTCTATGGCCTCGTGTTGACTGAGTGATATCACACGTTAACTGTGTGCAAATTACACTGGAGAGAGAGATGGTGGTGGGGGAAGGGGGGGGGCGACCTGTAATTCAAACAGGCAATTGTGTTTTAAACACACATGTATGGATACCATGCGTGTGCACAACCACAAACAGACCTGTGCTCTTTCTGACACACTCCCTGTTACAAGAATCTATTTGCTGTGAAAACACGCACTCACACACTTTTTTTCCACCAGGGGAAGGGCCACATGCTGAGGCTGAACAACAGTTGGTTTGTCGAGAGATGAAGGAACAGCTGAGGCCAGCGGGAAAAGCCTCCTCGTAGTTAGCCACAACATCAGCTGCCTACCTCGCACACAGAGTAAACACACACTATGAGGAAGTGGCAAAGTAAACACACGCACCGTGACCGAATCATCGCATTGATATGATCCAGCCGGCTCAGTGCGATAAAACCTGACATGCCTATATTCTATTTTATGGCCAGCCTATGATTCAGCATTCACGTTGTTTGAGATAAAATAAGGTGATGCCGGTGTGAGTCAGCATTGAGTTGATGACTCGCCGAAATGTTTTACCGTTGGTCAGTGTTGTTGAAACCTGATGGCGTTCGGTGAGTCACAGATAATACGCGAGTAAGAGTTTTGCCTTGGTTTGAGTTTCTACTCTGACTCACGTTGGGAAATTATTAGCCTGTGGAGGTTAGCCTGCTTGTTAAGCGGGCCGTGTGTGTGGCTCTGAAAGGCTTTGTAGTCAAATGAAGACGGCCTCTGCAGCTCACGTGGCGTATTCTTAATCTCGCTGTAATAACGAAGAGACTTTATAATGAAGGGAGAAGTGCACTTGATTGCTTTCAGAGCTGTGCGATAAGTGTCTTTCTGGCTGTGCGTGTCATTTGGTCTGCGCTTAGTTAAGTCTCTTCACTCAAGCACCCTCCGTCGTTAATCCTCCGCATTCTTGTGACAGTGAAATCAGTCTGCTCCCCTCCAGCTGCCGACCGCCAATTCCCAGAATTCTGCAGTGCAGTGAGAGCAAACACCGGGGATACGTACGTTTGACCGAATGGCCTTGGATGGGCCGATCAAAGCAGGGGTTGTGTTTTTGCTACTGCAGCTAGAAATATTCCCACCAATTAACACGTGATGGATTTTGTTCTTCCTCTCTCTTACTTCCAGGTGATAAAGTACCCGGTTGCAGAGTGGAGTGGAGGTTTCGTCCGACCTTAAACCTCAATAGGAAGGAGATCAAGCCACTTCAGAGGTAAGACTTCCTGTAAACCAGAGTGAGTAAACGCTGCTTTGATGGCATTGACGTAAGCCTCGCAAAACTCAGGCTTCCTTGCAAAATGCCACAGAGATTATTATTTTGACACCAGTTGCTGTTGTAACAAGCTGTCCAGCAGGGAGGTTATATTTAAGCTGGTCTCAAATGCCTCATGTGCTCACCCCAGCTATCATCTGTCATCTCTTTGCTTTCAAATCTTAAGTTAAGTTGACAGTGTGGATCCATGTGTTTGCTGTTTTTGAAAAAAAAGAGGTAACTCCAGAGCTGGTGGAGTGTCGAGAGGAGGCTTCACCCCCCCCTTCATCAAACCCTCAGTCGGGAGGCCTTGTAAATCAAAACCAAATGAAAGAGGAGTCAAGCCTCTGAGGATCTTGTCAGGGGAGAGTCTTTTTCGCCGAAGGAGATAATTCCAGACTAAAGTGGAACCATGTGAGTGTGAGCCATGTCTGTGGTCTGCAGCAACAAGATGCTCCTTCCAGTGAACCTTTTATTCTCCAACTGTCACAGATCTGCATTGAATTTGCAGCTCCAGACACTCGAAAGGTTTTAACTTTTATGTGAACAAGAGAGGCTGACTTGCTTTTCTAGCAATTAAGTAATTAATTACAGGTTGAAGTGCATCTTTAGAGCATCAACTTTTCTCTGTGTGACGCTGGTTTTCAAAACCTAGATTCATTCACGGTCAGATTTGCTATCTTGAATTATATTCTCAGCTCACAAATAAGAAAAAAAAAGAATGTGCATCTCCGCAGCTTGATAGATGGGGCTTGTATTGGCATCATATATATTTATTTTCCTTTGAGTGCAATGTGGAATGACGCTTGCGTGTGTGCATGTGAGCTCCAGCAGAGGTAGGCAGTTTGACCAAGGAGCAGCATGCCTGGGGCAGGACTGCAGAGAACATAAGACATGAATTCACCACGGCAGATTTGTAAAACTCAAACAATAGGTTTCAATACAGTTTTCATGCTCTCTGTATGTTACAGCAAGGATGTGGGATGGAACAGGGGACCCCAGTGGTGTCAGAGCCTGAGGGAAGGAAGCCTTCTCCCCTGGACTCAAACAGTTTCAGGATGTTTCAGGATGCTTGTGTCTCTGGGATTATGTAAAAGTTTGCAGATGGCGGCTCTGTGGCTGTAACTGTTGTGTTTTCTAAGGAGAGGTTGTTGAGCAGAGACGCTCACTATCTTTGACACCGGCCTGTCAATATTATTCAGCATGTACATCACACACACGCGAGGCCACGGCTTACATGTCATTGTTCTGGGATGTGGTTACCATAGCAACTGTTTCATTCATGCGTGTGGGCTTTCTTAAAACAGACTGTCCTTGGAATGATCTCCCCCTTGTTGTTCCCTGAAGACATACGAATTGCAGCCACAAGGATCTTTAGGAAATGAAGAGTGTGTGTGCATGTGTGCATTCACTTGTGCATGGGTGCGTGCATGGGTGCGTGCATGCATTCCACATTTGGGAGGATGGCAGTGTTGGCACAGCAGGAATGCTGGGGGGGTGGTGTGGCAGGAAACAGACGGGCACATTTTTGTGTGTGTCTGTCCGATGAGACACACAAACACAATTTCATTTGCTTTCACATTCAGCCTCACATGAAGCTTCTCAGCACAAGCCAGTCACTTTAGCTTAGCAAGGGGGGAGATGGGAAGTGTAGTAAACAAACGGGGGAAGACATGCCCAGCTGCTTGTGATATGTGATGCATACGTGTTTCTCTTTGCCTTTTAGGTAGGACACATTGTACACGGCTGGCTTGTTGCAGCAGGAATGTGCTTTTTGCGCACAGGTCGTACGATTGTGTGTTTGTGTTGCCCACTGTGCTTTGTATTCCCTAACAGGTGGCAGATGCAAACCCGCTGTTCTGCTAGACCAAGCAAAAAGCCATGGAAAGTTCTTCCTGTTGGCACATAATGATTTTATTTATCCAGAGTAGATGATAACACAGGATGAGATGGATTGAATGTTTCCATGAAGGCGAATCTACTTAATTCTTGATCTAACTATGACACACATTTTTTTTAATCACAAACAATCTGGAATTATTAAGTGACAAAGATACGAAAGAATCCTTTGGTCCGGTGTCCTAGATTTAACCACAACCCATTCTGTGGAGCTGCACATTCATGGTGAAGCAGACACAAAATTAGCATTAGTTCTGCAAGTTGAATAATTTTACTTCACAGGATTTTGGCTCTTTTTACTTTAGCAGAGCAGTAGGCCTCTCATCTTCTTCCCTTTTTGGAATGTCTTGCCAGTCCTGCTCGGCACTCAGCCTCTGTTGTCTGCTGCTGCTGCTGCTGCTGCAGTGCTGCATCATGTTTGAAAGTGTGTTTGTGAGAGAGCACTCACTGCAGCAGACCACCTGAGCCCCTGTGTGGGTGTGTGTATATATATATATGCGTGTGTGTGGATGTAACCCGAACTCCTAAGGGCAGGGACAAGGCTATTGATTTCACATTTGGACTGCTGCCCTGCAGGGAAGCAGAGAGGCTGACACATCCTACGTCTGTTTGTTCGCAAGAGAGAATGAGCGATTAACGGTGACAGGAGTCGTACCATTTAATGAATTATTGGGAAATCATAAGGATTCCAGGCAGATGTCAGCAGAAGCCTTGGATGTGGAAACATCATTGCACATGTCAGTTATCTCCGAGGATTTACGCCAAGCTCTCTGTGATAGCTGCAGGTCCATCTGTGGAGATGTGCACGTTTGTTGCCATGGCGATGCCCGTTAGAATAGATGCAGGGCAGCTGAAGCTTAGCTCCCTCTGATATATAGCTTAGTACTCACACCTACCATCCACTAGTGTGACTATGCATTTTCACACTGCCTCTCCTCTGTTTCTCCTGCCCTTCTTCCCTCCTTCCCTCCTTCCCTCCCTCCCTCCCTCCCTCCCTCCCCTAACTCCCTCTCCATCTGTCCACCTCTGACATCCTCCTCATCTTTCTCCTCTCCCTGGCCCCTGCTCATCTCTTTCTGTGCCCCTCCTTCCTAATTGGCTGTATAAGCTACAGTGGCTGCCTGTGTCACGCTCTGCTTCAGTGAGCGTGTGTGTGTTTTGTGGATCCATATGTACGTGTGTTTGTGTACGGGTTCCTCTGCTTGCAGGCTGTTGGTAATGCTTGACTAATGACACTAGAGCTGTTGTTTTGGCCATCAGGACCTCCCCTATATTCACAGCCTAATAGCCGACCCCCTCCCACCATTATAGTACCTATCCATCATGCCCTCATCACTCTCCCTGCTTCCTCGCTGGCCTCCTACCAATCTCATCTCTCTTCCCCAATCAGTCCTTCCCTGCTTCCTTCTCTGCTGTTCTGTGGGACATAACGTTCTTCATGAGAATATAATAAAATATAGAAAACCCTCCTATTAATTGCAGCAGCCCTTAGTCTGCAGAAGATGGTGTAGTTGTTATCTTTTTTTGTACTGCATGTCCAGGAGTGCTGACTAATACCCACGTTGCAGAGCCGAAAGTGTAACAGTATATTTTTTACCATGTAGCCGCCAATTCCAAACACTATCATTAGATTCCAGCCTGAAAGCTTTTTGTGAAATGCAACTTCCAGCCTAAAATGTTTAGGACAGCTGTTAGTCATTGCAATGATGGACCTGTTGTGTTTGAGAGCGTATAAAGCTAAAATCATCCACGATAAGGCTGAGGCAGTTGGATATGTTGACAGCCAGCGTGGCACATTAACACGAACGCCGGCTATGTTGTGTGTCCCGAGCATGGAACCGTGACTGTTGTGATCGTGCCAGCGTCAAGCTGACCGTCAAGTGTGACTTGTGAGTGCAGTGTCAAAAACATGACAACAGCAGAGTGTCAGCATGTCAATATTTGTTTTAAGGCTAAAAGCCTTTAACCTTTTAAAGCTGCATCTATCCTACATATCTAATTCACAGAGGAAACACAGCACACACACACACACACACACACACACACACACACACACACACACACAGTATTACGTAATTCTTTGCGTCAGATGTCTGTGGCCAGTGCAGGTCAACCACACCCAGTCAGACTTTGGATAATGGCAGACAAGCTGCTCCCAACTTCAAAGAATCTTTCCACCAACAGTGTTGCCACAGCTCACAGCCAATTTCCTCGGTCCACTTTTTAACTTTTATACGTCCACGTGAGTCAGTGACGCTGGTTTGTGGTTTCCCTTCGCTCTTCTCTAGGTGTAGCGCCCATAAGGGAAGAAAGGAGGGATGGAAAAGGAAATGAGCCAACGACTAGACTGTGCTGAAAGCCTGGAGATAACCATTATCATAACGCTCACACAATCAGGTTGCATCTGTTTTATGTCTCAAAGGTGTTAAAACCAAGCAGCCGTGAAGAGGTGAAGTGTATATTGTCTCCAGTGTGACACAGGCTGTCATTACGATATCCTGACACTGTGTCATTTCACTGTGTGTTTTATAGCTGGAGTATTCTGGGCCATGTCGGCTATGATGACAATCAGACACATGTATGTGTAAGAGGTGATTCATAGTCTGTGGGGGGGGGGGGAGGGGGCTGACACGAGAAGGAGACAAAGGAAAGAGGAGGTCAGGAAGAGATTAAATTGATGTGTTATATATTTAAGAATGTATTGGTCATATATCACTGAAGTTATGTTGTGCACAAGCGTAATAACAAACCAGACTGGAACATTTGTAAAAACATTATATGAAAAACAATAGTTTGATATATTCAGTATTGACAGTATTCAGTGTTGGACAATGGACAACACATCCATACTTCTTCCTGTTGTACAAAAATAAAGCTCAAGTATCCCACGCGATCGTGGTGTAGAGCTGCAATATCAAGGTCCGAAGAATTTTTAGGGCTTAGTTGATTTGAACTTTAAGCATTTATTTTTTTAGTACAGGGTCATACAATGGCCTTTTCTCTTAAGACATTATATAGCTGGGGCGCGCCTCCTAGTTTCCCCACTCTGCGTATTGCATCAATGGCCCATTAAGCATGTTTCTCCTCAATTTGACCCCACGCACCATTCCCTCTTGCTTTTTCTCACACATAATTTCCCCAGAGTCTGTCGGTCAGTGGTATTCAGAGTCTGGGGGGGGGGGGGCACACATAGTAGCCAGGCTGCCCCGGCCATGTTTGCAGCTATTCCTAGTCATGCGGTTGCTAAATGTTTTACGTGTTCCCTCGGTTTGAGCCTTTGTCTGCGTCGGCCCCCGGAGACTCTTGTCACTGCGAGCATTTGTGTCCCACTAAACTCTCAAGAATTCCCACTCGCTATTTGCGGCCAATTGCCATTGCACTATATTCATGCTTCATCAGAGTTCACAGTTTGTTTAATTGCCATGTTGTTTACTCACCCTGAGCCCGATCATTTCCCGTCCCCTTTTCTTCCAAATATTGTCCCAGTGAAGTGTGACGCTGAGATTATTTTTAGAAGAGAGGTGTCAGAAATGTGCAATAAGTTGTTTTCTTTTGAAGATCATTTAAGAGTAGAGGGAAAGAGCTGTGAGGACAGGGTGGTATTTCACAGTTTTTCCGAGGCAGAAATGATGAGAGCCAGACCACTGATGCCTGGTTTCATTAGTTCTTATTGCAACATCATAAAACTAACACAGGCGCAGGGTAGGTGGAGTGTTTAATCCCAAAATAGTCTTATTTAGAAGGGCTTGATGGAAACATCCAGTCAGTCACCAGCAGCAGAAGTATCGGACCACAACGGTGTTTACACAGCGAAGGTCATGTTCCAATACCCAGCCCTCCTACTTCCTCTGTGATTGAAATGTGAAAGGATTTATTTGTAACTCAAATGTTGGGAGCGATTCAGGATTTGAATATCAACCTGGAACAGAGCAGGTGGAGCTGAAGTTGTCGGTGAAAGGATGTTTGCCCTTTCTGTGTTGATTTAAATGAGCTGGTATTATTAAGGACGTTATGTTTTCACCCCCTGTCCCTTTGATTGTTGGTTTCTCAGCAGGATTATCTAAAAACTATTGAGCTGATTTCCACGAAACTTGGTGGAAACATGGGACAAGAAAGAACCGTTCAAAGGGGCAGATCCATGAATTATTATTATTAATTTTTTTTTTTAAATTTTACAGATTTGCAATATTCCATTCTACTATAACAAGTGATTAACAGTACATACAAACCACCAAAAACTTAAAGTTCTGCTCCTCCTCCATCCCAGATGTCGACCAAATGAACAGCAATGCTTTGTCCCATCATGCAAACTGAATTAAGAAGGAGCCAGCCATGGAGACCTAATCTGACCTATGATGTCATGTTGCACTCTCCCCTTCTCTTTGTCACACCCAATTCCTCGTGTGACTTTCTTTCATTTCTGTCTCAAGCAGGAATGGGGGGGTTGGAAGTAGTTTCTCTCTTTTCTGTAATCTCCTTGTGTTCTCATGGGATTTCTCTGACATGCCGGCCATTATCACTGACCAAGTCACCGGCCTCGGAACTGGTCCAAATGCAGAGGACGTGTTTTCCCAAAAGGATTAACATTGTGCGATTGTATTTTTTTCATATAGCTTGACTGGAAATTTCTGATACTGATACTTATGTTACTGATCCAAAGGTGAGTCTGGGGTTTGTCACTTGAGGTGTGAGAATAGGCCTCAGGCAGCATCAGTCATTCCAAGTCATGTGATGAGAAGTCATCAAGGTTACTCCCTCTTATTTATTAACTTGGAGTGTGTACTGTAATCAGTTTGCACTATTTAGGCCTTTACAGCAGACAAAGAAGTTGCTAGTTTGAATCCTATAGCCTCATTTCTTGCGATAATCAGTAGCATAGCATTTGACTCGGGGTTTGCTGCTTGATATAGAAACTATGGAAAACTATTCAAGACCCTGTTCTCCTCTTAACACAGCCCGTTTGATATCTCGTCTTCATTCTGCTCCCTTTCCTAATCCTCTTGACACTCTCTGATATGAACGACTTAGTCTAAAGATAGACATGTCCTCCTCCTCCTCCTCCACCTCTTCATCTTCTCAGCACCACCGGGTGCTTTCTGAGCTTTCTCTGCGACTCAGAGATTTGGAGCGCACACTTTTCATCTTCCCCTCGCTCCTCATCTCCCTTCGGGGGGGCACTGCAGCATCAGCAGGAACGCCGCTCATTTATACGGTACCAAAATAAGGCTGCAGAGCGAGACTCCAGCGAGAAGACCTTTTGACCTATGACCTTTCAACCCGTAGACCCCCTGAGAGACCCAGCAGTCAGAGGAGACAGATGAGTGCTGGTCATGGTCAGACAAGAGAAGGGGGACCATGCAGGATGAGGAGGGGGGGAAAGGCCAAGGCGGGTGTTTGGTCAGCAGTGATGCCTGCAGGAGTGCACTCTTTCTCTCTCGTACACACACACACACACACACACACACACACACACAGAGAGAGAGAGAGAGAGCTTCCTCTTATCCCTGTGTCTCTCCCTGGTCATGCTCCATAAGCTTAAAAGCAGGGCCTCAGGTGGTAATTCACTTAAACCTGCAGCAGCATCTGGTTGTATTATTCCATTAAAATGAAAGCAGCACAGCTATTTCCAAAGTCCTGTTTGTGTATCATTCTATCTTCAATTTCTCCTATACACCCACACTGTGTGTGTGTGAGATAGATAGATAGATAGATTGATAGATCCATCCATCCGCAGGCTGATTGCTGTTTAAACACAGCTGTTCGAGCTCCTGAGGCGCGTCTCATTTCATGCACCTCAGAGAATCGGCAAACACAATGTATGCTCATTTTTGAATTTGGTCATTTCCTCTTCCTGTCTGCCTCCAGCCAGCCATGATGTCATTCCTTACTGCAAGGATACACAGCCCTTGTCATGCTGGGAAACCCCCTCCCGAAGAGATATGTCTCTGACCAAAGGGCCGTATGTGGAGACACAATCGCATGCAGCTAAGTCGACAGATACTGTGTCATTTGAATGAGGGCAAACTTGTATGGTTTTGTGGGTCAGCTGCAGTGATGTAAAGGTGGAGCGTTTTGGCTCCTACCCTCAGCTCCCCAGTCTCCTCCTCCTGCCCAAAAGTCCCTCTCATCCCCAAGTAGTTGCACCAACAACCCGAAGGACAGATGGAGTTTCCTGCCATTAGGGAAATCAGGAATTCTGCACATCCTGGCCATTTCCTGTTCCGACTCCCACACGCGTTCACGAGTGCATGGATGGAACAGCACACATGCGCACACGCTTTGTTAAAATGTTTTTGTTTACATACCCAGACTCTATCTTTCTCAACAAGATGTTCCTGATGTATTTGATATGTATGCCAGCGCAGGAAACCATCCATCATCAACCCTGTAATGTGTGGGCGCACACACACACACACACACACACACACACACACACACACACACACACACACACACACACACACACACACACACACACACACACACAAGTTGCAGTTTAGGCTTATGATGCCACCTGTAAAGACACAGAGGCTGGGGCAGTATATTTATTCGTGCCGTTAGCAGCACATACAGCGATGGAGCACGTGTGCTGTCTGGAATGTGACCGCTGCTGCCCTGAAACAAGCGCCCCTCAGCTGCTTGTGTGTGTGCGAGTGTGTGTTTGTCTTCAGCTGACCGATTTTCAATAGTGTTAGCTATCATATTCCTGTTTGCTTTAACAAACACCCAGCTGTTTTATTGCCTTTAACCTTCTGCCTGTTTTATTACCTGCTTTTATCGGCTTCTAACAACAAAGCGTGACTTTCAGATTGCCTCTCAAGTATTCAGTATAAGCATAAAGCCTTAGACACACAAACACATACACATTCATGAGATCAAATGAACAGGGGTCGACAAAGGGGTTAATCCTGGTTTGGTACAGTCCCCACTAGTGACTGACACAGTGTGAATAACAGGAGTGGAAAGACACCCCCTGAAAACATCAATGGGATTACCCAGGAATATTCCATTTTAGTGTGCTGTACCAAAGCAAGGGCTATCTTAAGGGAGACCAGTTTCTTGTAGTATTTAGTTTTAGTAATTCTCCATCGCCTAAGTTTATACTGTGTTATGATATGTGTGTGTAAGGCTGGAACGGCGGAGCAAACATGCACATCCCTTGGCAGCTGCCCAGGTGTGTCTCCTACTGTGCTGAACCACGCTCTCCTTCTGAGTGACTCACACGTCACCACGTTCTTCCTCCAAGCACATTGGCATGTCGTGGGTGATTATTCATTCCCCAGGTTGGGTAATATCAGATTGTCCTCACAGAGCGTGACAGCCCGGCTGACCTAGAAATGTTACGCACAGACAGGGAGGGGCGTCGTATTGTTATACTGTGGAATGGGGCCATTTTTTTGGTCCAATAATCTTTGTACAGCCCTGTTTTGTCGAATGTAAAGTGTCCTTGTGTAGGATTTAAAAAGAAAACAGTTTGTCAGTTTGCTTTTGTCGATCGTATCCATGCAGATTCATTTTAACTAAATACTTTAAGGCTTACTACATAATATCTACAGTATTTTATTTGTAAATGTGTCATAGATAAGCTCCAAAATTAGTCAGTTTTTGTTGCATTGCAAGATGTGAGCTCCTGCAACTTCACACGTTGCAGCTACCGCACCTCTCTTTAGTCCAGCAGAGGGAGCCCTGTCATCACCTTTGCTTGCCATGCCCTCCTCCCCTCACACTGGCTCATATAGCCACTAATACCACCTGCTCCTGTTGTTCAGAGTGGCTCGATTGATATCTGCTTCATGATTCACTGCAGGGTTTCAGAGATCACACGTGATGCTGGTTGGTGTTCATCTCGTTCTTCCTCCCTTTCCTCCGTCGTCATCCCCCTTTCTTTTGGATCCTCAGCTGGAAGGCGATATGTAGGGTGTGTCAGTGGTGAACAGCACAGCAGACACTACAGGGCATTCCACCGATTAGACTGCACAGGGTGCCCGCCAGGGGTCCATGAGCAGTTGTCATGGTAACAGGCAGTGAGTTTGGCATGAGCTGAGGGTTTTTTATTTATTTATTTTTTCCTCTCTTAGATCATTCTTGCTATGTGGGTGTTATCTGATTTTGTGTGTGTGTGTGTGTGTATTTGCTCACGTGTCTAGAATCATCTGACAATTTGTCTGTTTCTTTTTGTGTGTGTGCAGATGGATCAGGTATCAGATGACGAGTTGGACCATGGAGCAGAGGAGGACAGCGATAAGGAGGACCAAGACCTGGACAAGATGTTTGGAGCCTGGCTGGGAGAACTGGACAAGCTCACACAGGTTAACACACACACACACACACACACACACACACATATATACTCACTCACACAGGTACAAGAACATGGAGAAAGGACGGGACTGTATCCATAGCAACCTTAACACTGCTAATCCTGTCTCCCTACACTGTATCCTAGCAACTCCCCTCCCACCACCGCTTTGTACTGTGTATTTGTGCAGGTGTGTGTGTCTGAGAGAGAAGAATGAGTCTAGCAGGCTGACATGGTTGCTTAGATCCTGTGGTTTGACTGTAATGTCAGGATGTGCGTGTGTTTCACCTGTGTGTTTGCTCTTCAGAGTCTGGATGACGGCAAGCCACAGAAAGCACTGCAGAAGCCTCCTCTCAGACAGGAGACGAACATGGCCAACTTCTCCTACCGCTTCTCAATGTACAACATAAACGGTGAGGCTTCATTCATAGTACGTGATATAACAGCACTGATGAGAATAAGGTCAGAAATATTGATTAATGGCACCCTTCCCCCTGTCAATCTTCATGCATCCTTCCTATTCGCTCCCTGCAGAGGCGTTGAACCAGGGAGACACAGTGGACCTGGATGCCCTGATGGCCGACCTGTGCTCCATCGAGCAGGAGCTCAATACCATTTCCAGACCAAACTCCACATCTCGTGGCCAGAGCAAAGGCCAGCAGAGGACCCCCGTGGGCCGCACTGCTAGTAGCAAGCACACAGGCACCAGTGGAGGGGGAAGCAGCGGAGGTAGTCTCACAGAATAATCTGCATTTGCAACAATGTAGTATTTCATCATGAATAAAATAACTGCTGCAGCAATCCCTTCACATTAATATGGAATCATTGTAAATAAAGCTGTTTGCCATGCTTGGGCTCGGATGATGCTTACACTTGTTTTGCACAGACAGGGAATCGTATGCTCCTCTCCTGGTGAAAACATATTTTCCAGTGGAGACATTCAAAGACTAATAGGAGAACAAAACAATCACATGGAGGGTAATAGTAGAGAAAGGGGAACATTTACACTGTTACACACAGTTTGTCCAAAGAGAACTTGTTACAATTCAATCTGCACCAGTTTAACAGCCTTTTCTTTCAAATGTATGTGAGTATTCATATTGGATGAATGTATTGAATATGCTGCAACTAAAATCAAGTAGTTGAAGATGTAGATTAAAAATAATGGTTCAATAATGGAATAAATAAATATAAATTCCTCCTTCACCTGAACCGTGTGGAAATTCCCCAACAGGAAGTACCAGTAGCAGTACCAGGGCATCGCCGGCCAACACAGTACGGGGTGGCAGCGTCAACACTCGCCCCGCAGCCTCCAACATCTCCCTCGATGAAATCACTTCCCAGCTGGAGAAGGCCTCTCTCAGCATGGACGAGGCGGCTCGTCAGACGTCCTCTTCCTCCTCCTCCTCTTCCTCATTCTCTTCCACCACGCTCCGGCGGCCCTCGTCGGGGTCCTCTGGCGGCGGACAGCACCGCAGGACGGGCTCTGTGGGTGCAGTCAGCGAGCAGGAGGCACCGTCCCAGCGGTCTAGTGTCAATTCAGCATGTGCCTCAGCGTCCAGCATGGATTCCCTGGACATTGACAAAGTGTTGACGGGAGGAGAGGCGGAGGGCCAGAGCAGCTCGAACGCACCGGGACAAAACCAGACCAGCACTGAGGTATGGCCTACACACAAACACCGAAAAACAAATGTAAAGGAAATCCAAGAGGTAGACATAGTATTATCAGCTAATAAGAAAGTATGTGTGAGCGCCACCGTGTCAACTGTGTTTCACAAAGTCAACACATTCTGTAAATGAAGTCCAGCTGCTGTCCTGCATGTTTAACCTACACAGCATGACGTCTGGAAGAAACTGCATGCCTCACATACGCAATCCACAACACGTCCCCCTGTGTTGTGGATTGGATGATGTTCTCTGTTCGCTCACGGAGCTTCCTGGCTCTCTAACAAAAGCTAAACTACTTCCTCAAGTGTGTTTGAGAGGAGTTTAACCTGGTTCCGTGGTAAAGACTCCTGCAAATACACTGTACATAAACAGATGTGTATGTTTATGTGACTTGTTCAGGGAAGGGGGACAGCTAGGAAAGGAGGAGAGGAATGTAAAACCCTGACAGTGAGGAAGGATCTACACTTTGATATTTATTTCTAACCCATAACTGATGCTTCTTAACTGATAATTAACCGTTCAGTAGACAACAGAGATGTCCAATGGTTTTTAAAAACAGATTAACCAATTAGTGTTAATCAGTCAAAAGTCTTGTCGGTTAAAGGTCCACAAGTTCTAGAGCATGTCCCCTGTCCCCCTCATCTGCATGTGTTTACATTATCTGTGTTTGCATCCTTTCATGCATCTGTGGCGTCTCCACACACACCCCTTGCCTGCACCTCCCGATTTTTTCCCCAGCATGTCGTACTGCGGCGGGCCAATGGTAAGCCGGCCAGGCGGCAGCTTGACTTCACCTCACAAGCGGGTGAAGTGGATCGGGCCACTGTAAGTGCACGTGTGCGAGCTTGCATGTGTGCGTGCATGCGTGTAGGCATTAGTCCATGTAAGGCTGCAAGGTTTGAACAATTTCTGATCACATAGTTCTGTTAATGATGCATTTACAAATTTTATTCTGTTTTAATTAACAGTGACATTGTAGATTTTGTGTGCAGCCTTTGGTTTATGTGTAATGTGTGCACATGTAACCATAAAGTACATCAGTGTGTACTGTGTGAATGGATTGTGTGTGTTTGTGGAAGTAGTTGTAGACTGTAGGTTTAGCCAGAATTCAGCGTACAATGTATTCACATGCTCCAATGTTCTGCATCCTCTACTTCACACAATCATTGCTTCTTTACCCACAGCTGCAGCTACATGACAGCCACCACTGCTGAGCGCTCCATTTATGGAACCTTCTGTCGCTTCCACGCTTCTTTTTAAAAAATTATATATGTGTATATATATATATATATATAAAAAAGATAAAAACACCCGCAAATAATAATTAATAAGCCTCCAGGAATCATCTGCCACCAACTTTCTGTGTTTTTGTCTGTTCCTCTGCTCTCCTCTTTATTTACAATCTCCTTTCTTCCTCTCTTCACCCAAGCACTCGTATCTGGACCGAGAAACCTCACTCATTTTGAAAAGCATAGCTGGAAAGCCTTCTCACCTCCTGACCAAGGTGACCGCCTCCTCATACACTCGCTTCTTTGTGGGGGGGGGGGGTTTCCTGGTGTGCGTGCACTGCTCCTCGTTTCTGCTTTGCATGATTAGAGGAAAAATCCATCTTGATAACACTATTTAACTGTCTCCCACAGTATTCAACACTGAATTTAGGAGTACAAATGGAGAGAAATACATAAACTACATACCTATATACCTATATTCACTTGTAGTATTTATACAATTAACAACACAAGAATATCAGAATGGATTTTTCCTTGTCATCAGTTACCATGCTTAAATACACTGAATTTTGTTTTCACTTTCACTGGCATACTATATCTTTTTTGACTATGGGTCTATACTTTCATTTATCATCTCTCTCTTCATGACGATGGCTTTTGATTTGCACCCTGCCTTCATCAAGAAAGGATTTGATGTCATTAGAGCTGCAATGATTAGTCAGTCGATAATTCAATAAATTCACTGGTAAGACTTTTAATCATCGCTTAATCGTTTATGTCCTATATCATTCACACTCAAATAATCTTTAGTTGCAGCCCTATATGTCATCTCAAAGTTGTTTGTGTACCATGCTTGAGTTTGTACTTTGGGGGGAATATCAAGTTTTATTGTTAAAGCTTTACTATTCAATACATCAAAAGTATTGTATGTAACGTGTCACATATATTTATCCTTTGCGTCGCTTCTCCTTCATTCTCAACTCGCTTTATTTTACTGTCGACCTCTTGGCAGCCGTCTGCTTTCCCAGCAAGTGTATTGGTAGCAGACCTTGGCTGCCACTCAGAGCTTATTCCGTTCAGATGTGTGCAGATTTGCGAATTTTGAGTTGGCCGCTGTCGATTCTGATTTATCCCACCGTCGCTACAAGACACGTAGCCAAGTGAACGGCGAAGGATTCCAAGAGGTCCCTAAATCCTAACGACATTTTAATATCCAAGAGCTGGTGCTGAATTTGTCACAAAACCACATATGATTTGAATCTTGAATCGTAGAAGGGTTTTTCCGTGGCTCTTGAGATTTTGATCATTTTCAGGGTTTTTAAAGACTTCACAACAAAGACAGCTTTGTACTATTCATGTAAGAGAAGAGAGACAGATCCCCATTAGCAGCCGCTGGCATTGAATTCAGGTTTATTTCTAAAAACCCTCTCATATAATAGATGTGAAGCTGACTGCCTGAATTCATCTGTCCTGACAATATTATTCTGCCAAAATCTTGCAGAGTCTTGCAGTTACTTTTTCTCACCGGATTACAAAACAATGGAATCTATTAATTGTTTCAAGGCTATTGGTTTCTGGCATCTCAGCATTCAATTCTGCCCAAATTTGACAAAAGCGTTTGAATCGCTTTAAAAAGGGCGGAGAGGGCAGATAGCCTGCGGCGAACAGGCTGCGAGGGAGTTTATGTGTTAGCGTTACACTTTTTGATGGGCAAGCAGTGACATCCTCTCCCTCCACTCGCTCACAAATTGGAATAGTGAATGATCGCAGTTTGTTTGGGAACAAGCGAGGAGGGAGAGCGTGGGAAGACATCAAAGTGAGACTGTGCCAAGTCCAGGCTTGGCAGAAGAGCCTTTCAAATTTGGCTTGTGTGTGAAAGTGGATAGGAAAACGGCGGCGGAATAGGAATCAGACCAATGTCCGATAGAAAAGCATGGTGTAGGTGTCATGTGGCGAGGGGATAAAGGACAAGAGAGCGAGTAGTGGTGATGGGGGGGTTGTCTACTGAGGGCTAAACCTACAGTGTGACTCAGATTGACTCTGGACTATAATCTGCACAACCCCCACGACCTCCTAACACACACGCTCACACTCGGATGACTAAAAGCCCGGATCTATGTGTTGACCAAACAGAGTGTCGGCTTTATTGCATTAATGTGTATGTGCTCTGGAGCCCGTGATGTGGAAAAGACAGTCTGGGTCAAGGGGGCGGGGGGTTGTTCTTGAGATTAGAGGCTTGGGGAGCGCTTGTTAATGCCCCCCCCCCCCCTCTGCCCCCTGTCTTTTAACACACACGCCTGAGTGTGCACAACTTCAAATATTCAGCACCTCGGCTTCTCATTCACCCGAATTCCACTCTCAGTCCTCGTCGCTGTAGTTTCACACAGGGGGCCAGCGTCGGTCACAGCTCCCCCACACACACACACACACACACACACACACACACACACACACACACACACACACACACACTCCTTGTCCTGACTGGCTAAAGGGTCCTGCAAATAAGGGCTCAGTGGTTGGGGGGGATTATCTTTTATCGATTGGGCACGCTCCCAAACCTCTGCATCTGTTCTACAGCGGGAGAGAGGGGAAGAGAAGCAGGAAGAAAGGGTGGGAGGGGGGAGGGGCATCGTCATCCCCACTGTCTCACTTGGGGCTTAAATCAAGTTGTGCACATCTCAGGCGCACATGTCTGCGTGTCAGCGCTGTCACCAAGTGCTCGGCTCAGCCTCGGCTCGTTTGACCGCCGTCGTCTTCAAGTGATGAGGATGAGGACGCCGGGCTGAGGATCATGGTGGAATAACTTTTTATGAAGCAGCAGTAGGTTTTTTTTTTTTTCTCGCACTGTTTTAGATAACTGGGAAATAACCCGTTTCCATCCATCTTTATCAGTTATGGACGTGTTTGGATATTTTTGTAAAATCTTCCCCCCTTTTTTTGATATGATCGTCGCAGGAAATAATTTTCTGTTTGAGTGGAGGGCATAGAAGCTCTGAGCTGATCCCACATTCATCCACAGCCGCTCGCCCTTCTGGGATCTTCAGCCATTGTTTCCCCTCTGCTGTAGAGCGAGATCAAAAGAAACCACCGCAGCTCCATACGAAATCCAATATGGAACCATAGACGGCAAATGGAGCGCCATATTTGAGGGGATGCTGGACCAGTGTCACAATAGCAGAGGTTTCCCATCAAAGCGTTTATTTGTTTATTCACACATAAGGGAAAACTCACTGAAACACTACCTGTGGAATGGAGGTGATGGCATCTTGTTGGAGGGGGCAGGTAAGCAAGCCAGAGGAAAAATTAGACACCAGGCACCACCGTGCCCGAAACCTGTGCGTTTAAATGGTGTAGAAGAAGGCTGCTTACTATTTAATGAAGTGTGTGTGTGTGTGTAGGATGTTTCATTCCTGCCTGAGGAAAGATGAAAGACCTGGGTGAAGGGGACGAGGCAAGGCTATGGTGAAAAGAAAATGCGATTTGGTTTTGTGTGAATGACAGATGTGTTAACTCTTCCTTTAGGAGGAGCAAGCGGCCAAACTGAAGGCGGAGAAGATCCGAGTTGCCCTGGAAAAAATCAAGGAGGCTCAGGTTAAAAAGGTATGGCCACACTCTCACTCACTTACTCGCTTTCTTTTTCGGAAAAAACCCATTCGGACTCAGATATAGTAATTGCTGTCTTGTCATATTCACCATACGCCGCATTTCTTTGTGAACTTCATTCACAGCGAGTGCAGAGAAAATAGGTCATTGCAGTGTTTGATTGTGTGTGTGTGTGTGTGTGTGTATCAGCCAGGGAGGGAGCGCGAAATCAGAAAGAGGCTTTGGGAAAAAGATGCAGTGTGCGTTGCGAGACAATGCAAACGCATTCGGCACAAGATGTCTCATTTACACCAGCCAACCAAGCGAGTGTTGGTTCTGGGCGAACAAGAGAGGCGCCTTGCTTTGTTGAAAGCCACGGTGTGTGTTTGTCTCCGTTGAGGAAATCGGTATTGGGCTCCACAGACAGTATTTTCGCCAATGAATGAACTGTCTCTGTTACTCCATTTAGCAGAATGGTCCTTTTTTACATGCAGTGAATAGCGTTTCAACGAACAGAGCTAGACTTGACTGCCAAGTGAATATATTATGACGAGATAAAGCATCCTGGTACAGGCGGCACGTGAAAAGAACCCTCAGCGCTGGAGAACGCTGTGATGTGCTAAATTATTAGTGCTGTGCTTGTCAGCATTTTACACAGCCAGTCTTACTACTTACTATATTTTAGATCTATCACATTCTCGCCATTTTTACTGCAGGTGGAGGGAAATTTCACAACTTTATCTCTCGTTGAAGCTGTGGGATTTCTGGTTCAGTTCTACTGTTATTCTTTTCTGTATTTCTGCCAGACTAGGGGGTTTGTAAGGGTCCCTCCTGTGAGAGATGTAGGTCACACTCCCCACGTCTGAGTCCCACGTCTCAGTCAACTGTACCCACATACTGATTGGATGTCTGGGTCCCGATGGGCGGGGAATGAACGGGAGGTCAAGGAATTGAGGGGTTTTATTTAGTTTCGCCCCAGGACATGTCTTATGTGGGCTGTTGATCGTGTTCGGCTGGATTTGGCACGTGTGCGTTGGTCACGTTCAGCTTAGTTTAAGCTCGCTAGTTATGGAGGACTTTTGTTTACCTGTGGATGCAAAGACTTTGGCAAGATTACTGAATTACAGTGTATCCAAAGGCTAACACCGTATTTCACCCTGTTAAAGAAAGTGGAACAAGAATTCCTGGATACACCCCCTTCTTAATTCAAGCCACTCCGAAAGTCAATGAGTTCTTCCTGGGTCCATACCCCACCCTTTTAGCAAGTTTCAAGAAAATCTGTTCAAACATACAGTTATGAAAAGTTCAATAGATAGATAGATAGATAGATAGATAGATAGATAACTAGATGATCTGCTGCCTACATGCTTTTCCCATTAAGTCGACCATCTTTCTCATTTCTTCTGCTTCTGCTCTCCTCAGCTGGTGATCAGGGTCCACATGTCGGACGAGAGCTCCAAGACTATGATGGTGGACGAGCGGCAGTCAGTCAGGCAGGTGCTGGACAGCCTGCTGGACAAGTCGCACTGTGGCTACAGCCCCGACTGGGCCCTCGTGGAAACCATCACGGAGCTCCAGATGGGTACGTCTCCACCTCTCCTGAGTCATTTAAACATTGTTTATGGTTTGCTTCAGTCTGCACTGTTAGCATATGGACGGCGTTCTGCACGCAGTATAAGTGAATGCGCAGAGTGCGCAGCCAATGTAAACAATGTAGGTCACAAACGTGCACTGTGGTATAATTATGTGAGTTCTTGGCACAGTCACTGTTTGTGACTTCAGGCTTATATTTAAAGGTTTATGCCCCACCCTGTAAACAAAGATCCACAGCAGGAGGAAATTAAATGCACATTTGCAGGTCAGCAAAAAAAAACTGCACATCTTGCATGTTATCTTCACTCTCTTTGCTTTTCTTTCCCCTACTCTCTCTCTTTCTCTCCTTCTCTCAGAACGTATTTTTGAGGATCACGAGAACTTGGTGGAGAATCTGTTGAACTGGACCCGGGACAGCCACAACAAGCTCATGTTCATCGAGCGCATCGAGAAATACGCTCTTTTCAAAAACCCACAGGTGACCATCCATTACGCCTCAGCACACGCACACATCAGAGCGAGGGCCGATCATCTTCTCGATGCACCCTCCGTAGCCGATCTGCGTTCAGCGTGTAAATGCTGAAAGCTCATGTTTGGCACACAAACACATTGTTTATGCATGCTTGGCGACTGCACAGCCCACAGAGCCGGCGAGTGAACAGGGGAGTGTGTTTGTGTTGGCGTTGGAAGTAGGTCAAAGCTCTAAAGCAAGTAAAGGTGAATAATTTATTTAACATAAGACGAGGTGAGCCACCGACTTAACACCCCCTTCTCTCCTCGCCCTCTATTCACTTCACTGTTTTTCTCAATCATTTCCAGAACTATTTGCTGGGGCGAAAGGAGACATCAGAGATGGCAGACAGGAATAAAGAGGCTCTATTAGAGGTGAGACTAAAAGGACAGCAAAGGGCTGAGCAAGAGGATGAATCAGAAGACAAAACTTTAAAATCAATTATTATTCTTCAGGAGTGTTTCTGCGGCGGCTCGGTGTCTGTGCCAGAGATCGAGGGCATCCTGTGGCTGAAGGAGGACGGGAAGAAGTCGTGGAAGAAGCGTTACTTCCTCCTCAGGGCTTCTGGGATCTATTACGTCCCAAAGGGCAAAGCCAAGGTCAGTGAGACTTGAGATCGTGCATTCGAGAACAGAAATGTGGGTTAGGGTTATGAGAACCAGTCTCGCTCAATCAGCCCTGTGGTATTTCCTGTTTTGGGGCCTGATCACTGCAAAGATTTGCACTCCACGTGTGCTCTATTTTTAGCATTGTCATCCTCTAAAGCCATTTTCACACTGCAACACTTTTTCCACGGTTTTCAGTAACACCACGTTAGCGGTAGCTGCATTACTCGAGGCCAGTGGTTAATTATTTTGTTGCCTTATTTAAATTCTGTAATCTAAGTGAGCTGAAAAAGTAGGTTGAGTCTTACAGTACATTACAGTTCAAGCTCAAGCATCTGAATAAATAAAAAAAGATCCTCCTACTGTAATTATTTAAAGCCAGTTTATAGCAATTCTTCAATTATTTATATGTAATCTTTTTCCACACATCTATTCAATCCAAACTTCTCTGTGCGTGAGCTTTTCTGGATTCACGGACAACGTTCAACTCCTGCAGCTCTGCTCACTGCAACTCTGCTCGGCCTCTTTCCTCTTTGTGATCGGCCATGTATCAATGTCTCCTGTGTCTCCCTCTCCGCAGGCCTCCAGAGATCTTGTGTGCTTCCTGCAGTTGGACCATGTTAACGTGTATTACGGCCAGGACTACCGCAGCAAATACAAGGCTCCCACTGACTACTGCCTGGCCCTGAAGGTGAAGCCATATTGCTGCATCTGCCACTCGGAAATATGAGTTAATCCTCCAAAGATCTGCTATTATCTGTACAATAACATATTTAACAGAATAGAAATTGCAGAATACTGCAAAGGTTAATACACGCAGCTGATCTGTAGCATGTTAATATAGACACTGACAATGTGTCTCATCCTATGAACGTGTGAAATGTTTGTTACTGGTCCTAAGAGACTGATGAGAGCTTTTCACTGACAAGCAGCCGCCCTGCATCTACTGCCATTAGCCTATATTAGATATATATATCTATCTGATTTGATTTCCATTTAATAAGTCAGAATTGCATATTTTCATTATGAGGAAGATTGTGTTACTTGAGGCGAGTAAAGTATTTATTGTTGATTCATTTCTTTCTGCAGCATCCGCAAATCCAGAAGAAGTCGCAGTACATCAAGTACTTGTGTTGCGATGATGTCAGGACCCTGCACCAATGGGTGAATGGAATCAGAATTGCCAAGGTATGTCAAAACCTGAGTTCAGGTCCTGTTAGAGAAACAGAGAAATTATCTGACTTACTTTTATTTCATTATCTTTCTCCTTGTCTCTGCGTGTGTGTGTGTGTGTGTGTGTGTGTGTGTGTGTGTTTGTTTGTGTGTAGTATGGAAAGCAGCTTTATGTGAACTACCAGGAAGCCATGAAGAGAACAGAGGCAGCCTATGATTGGTCGTCTCTCTCCACCTCCAGCATTCGATCAGGCTCCAGCTCTGCCAGCATACCTGGTTAGTACACTGTTCATAATTTCAATAATTGCCTTAAT
Organism: Verasper variegatus; assembly: GCA_026259375.1. NCBI lineage: Eukaryota > Metazoa > Chordata > Actinopteri > Pleuronectiformes > Pleuronectidae > Verasper > Verasper variegatus. Next base: position 25,632,524 of record CM048038.1, on the reverse strand, counting down.
ATTCTGTCTTAATAAATTGCATTTTCATATTACTTTCCATGTATCATACTTTGTTCTGTACTGAGGACTACACTTCAGTCTGTCATCGTCTGTGCTTCCAGAGTCCCAGTCCAATCATTCAGGACATTCGGACAGTGGTGTGGACACAGGCTCCTCTCATGGCCGCTCCCAGAGTGTGGTGAGCTCCATTTTCTCTGAGGCCTGGAAGAGAGGGACCCAGATCGAGGAAAACACCAAGGTATCTTTCAAAAGCTTGTTTTTGGATTTAAAAATATATCTGATTCACTTTACCATGCTGACACACAATCTCTCTTCAGCAGATAAGAATGGAGGCATCCAGAGGAGCCACCCTGCCACATGCTTCCCACAGTCACCGGCATCACAGCCAGCACTCAGTTGACCACCCAGCCCTGACGCCCCCTCCTCAGACTCATCCCCAGGCCCAAACACCGCCCCCACCACAGCACCCACCAGTGCACCCCCAGACACTGGCCCAACCACAACAGCAGCACCTGCCGCCTCAGTCTCCTCAACAGGCCCCGCAGCCTCTGCCCCAATCGCCTCAGCGCCCTCAGCCACCGCCGCCACAGTCTCCGCAGCAGCAGCAGCAGCCACAGGCCGTCAGTGGCTACCACCACATGCCCCCACCACAACAGCAGCAGCAGCAACAGCCACAGGCCGTCAGTGGCTACCACCACATGCCCCCACCACAACAGCAGCAGCAGCAACAGCCACAGGCCGTCAGTGGCTACCACCACATGCCCCCGCAGCAGCAGCAGCAGCAGCAGCAGCAGCAGCAGCCACAGACCGACAGTGACTACCACCACATGCCCCCTACCACAGCAACAGCCACAGGCCATCATTGGCTACCACCACATGCCCCCGCAGCAGCAGCAGCAGCAGCAGCAGCCACAGACCGACAGTGACTACCACCACATGCCCCCACCACAGCAACAGCCACAGGCCATCATTGGCTACCACCACATGCCGCAGCAGCAGCAGCAGCAGCAGCAACAGCCACAGACCGACAGTGACTACCACCACATGCCCCCACCACAGCAACAGCCACAGGCCATCATTGGCTACCACCACATGCCGCAGCAGCAGCAGCAGCAGCAGCAGCAGCAACAGCCACAGACCGACAGTAACTACCACCACATGCCCCCACCACAGCAGCAGCCACAGGCCGTCAGTGGCTACCACCACATGCTCCCACCACAGCAGCAGCCACAGGCCGTCAGTGGCTACCAACACATGCCCCCACCACAGCAGCAGCCACAGGCCGTCAGTGGCTACCACCACATGCTCCCACCACAGCAGCAGCCACAGGCCGTCAGTGGCTACCAACACATGCCCCCACCACAGCAGCAGCCACAGGCCGTCAGTGGCTACCACCACATGCCCCCACCACAGCAGCAGCAGCAGCCGCCAGCTCCTCCGCCCCCACCTCCTCCTCCACCGCCACCTCCCCCTCCACCACCGCCAGTTCAAAGTGTGTCGCACCACTCGCCAGCTCCCACCATGTACAAGTACAGCACAATCACCAGGCTGCAGAACCAGAGGGCCTCGCAGACGGCCAATCACCACAGGCTGCCCGGTTTCCTCCACGCTCAGCAAGTTCTGCCCCCAGCTCCGAAGCCGCCTGTTGCTAAAGTGTCCATCAAACCCAATGTGAACCACATTGCGGCAAGGACTAATGTCCCGCCTCCCCCGCCTCCACCTCCACCTCCTCCGCCATCCATGCCCACCCCTGGGTCAGCCATGGCCGTGCTGAGGCTGGGCCCTCCCAGCCTAGCCCCCCCGCCTGCCTTCGTACCTCCGCCCCCAGCTCCTCCTCCTGCTCCACACATCAACGGTGTAGCATTTCCTCCTCCACCCCTGACTGGTCCTGCTCCCATGAGCCAGCCCGTTTACCCCAACGGGCTGAAGCAGGCGCTGAAGGAAAGGTTCCCCAGCCCGCCACGGGACCTCTTCTCTCCGAATGGCGACCTCGACGAGTCCCCACCGCCTGCCCCCGCTCCACCACCACCACCTCCTCCTCCTCCACCGCCTCCACCACCTCCTCCCCCTCCCCAGCAGTTCCCACTGCCAGCTCAGTTTCCACCCCCTCCTGCGCCCCCACCAGCACCACCCAAAACCTTCACCCCAGGTTTTATCCCTCATGCTGCCCCCAAGCCCGTGTCACCTGTCTCCCCTTTCCCTCCTGCCCCACCCTCTGCCGCCTTAGGGGGCCCAGCCCCGCCGCCACCTCCACCGCCACCTTCATCCGGACCCTTCAAGAAGCAGTTCAGCCTCCATGCAGGGCACACCTCCAGCCACCCCCCTCCGACTCTGCCCAAGCAGCACAGCCTCTCTAAACCACCCATGTCCACAGGAGCCCCTCCCACCATGTCTTTAGTGAAACAACTGGCCAGTCAGTTTCCAGGAGCCCCCTCCCAAGTAGCCAATCACACAGAGAGCCCCAAAGCCCCCCTCTCACCACCTGCAGTCAAGACCAAACCAAGATGGCAGCCAGGGGGTGTTCAGCAGCTTCAGTCTCCCGAGTTCCCTCCTCCTCCTCCAGACAGCAACGCTGGTTTCCCTGCTCCCCCTGCTCCCCCTGCTCCCCCTCCGCCGCCTCCCCCAGCACCTGTTACTGGCCCGACTCCACCCCCTCCTCCCCTCCCCCCTGGAAACCTGGACTCCACCATGAGGTCACTGTCTGTCTCCTCCAACTTTGGAGGCAAGAAAGCACCTCCTACCCCCCACAGGAACTCCAGCGTCAAGTCCGATTCCTCAGCCTCGTATGAGGAATCCAGGAGGAACTTGCTCAGTAAGTTTGCCCCCAAGAGCAACACCCCACCTTCATCCCCTTGTCCCACCTCCTCCTCTACTGGATCTCCCTCTAAGGACCACTCAGCTGGACCCCCCGCTCCCCGGAAACCAGGCAAGCTCAACCTGGTCAACTTGCCCTTGGGCCTCCAGTCCAAAGTTAGCCAGGCAAAGCAGTCCAGTGGCGACTTCCCTTCCCCACCACCTGATTGTGCCTACTTCCCACCTCCTCCCCCAGCCACAGATCTCTTCCCCCCTCCTCCCCCTCCTGGTGACACCCATAGCGGAGGGCCGCCGAGGGTAGCCGTGGTGAATCCTCAGCCCCAGGCTCCCCCTCCTCCACCGCCCGTCTCCCTTGTCAGCAACTCAACATGGGGAAAGAGTTCCCTGAAAAAGACTCCTCCACCCACACTTGTGCGGCGCAGTAACAACACCCCGGAGCCCCCTCCCCTTTCGCCGCCTCCACCCACCTCCCCAAAGGGCAGCTCAGGCCAGCCCAATTTCTTGGATGATCTCCACCGGACACTGAAGCGAAAGTCGGTGGGACGACAGGGTTCTCTCAACTCTGCCGGCCTCTCAGGCAAGTTGGACCCTGCCGGGACCATGGACGACATGGCGCTGCCTCCGCCGCCCCCCGAGCTGCTTCAGGAGCAAGGAAAGCAAAGCAACGGAGGAAACGGTGGCTACATGTCCGGAAACATCTCAGGCTATGCAACGCTGCGACGAGGACCCCCACCCGCACCACCTAAGCGTGGTGACGGCACCAAACTTACTGGAGAGTGTTGAACTCCGAGATAAGAATGCTATGAAGACGGATGAACAGACAGTGAAAGAATATATGGAAGTGAACATTCATAAGTGAACTGGGAGCTAAATCCTGGATACCTTCTGTCCTCTTGGGACCACAATGATAAATAGTTGACTGTGTATATATGAAAACCCAAACCAGACCGTGGTCAGTGAGTGTTTGCTAATTATTGCGTTTTTCGTTAACATGCTTGGCGCTCCAGATCAGCGAGGTTTACAATATTGGGACAATTAAGACTGGAGCAGGTAAGTTTGAAGTCACAGAAAAGTAATTTTCTCTGGAACACACTGTATTGCCCTGTATTGTAACAACCCCCCCCCCCCCCGCCACCCGCCACCCACTCGCTGTTCCGGTGCGCCAAGCAGATTTAAAACAAACACTCGTAAGATTTGTGCAAATGTTACTGGATCCAGGTCTGAGCCGAACCACGTATCCGCATATTTGCCATAAGTTTGTGCCAAGTACTGGAGACAAAAAAAGAAGAAAAAAAAACACCATCAGGATCATTCTGCTTTGGTACTGCATGGACCTCATGTAACAAGAAGCTGTACAACATGAAGCTGTTCTGGTGTGTGTGCGTGTGTGCGAGAGAGAGAGAGAGAGAGAGAGAGAGACTGAATATGCACACATGCATTGTGTGCATGCATGTGTGGTGGTGAAACAGTGAAGTGTTAGGGAAGGCCTTTGTGAAGTGGTTTGCTTTTTATATGAAATTATTTAATGATTGATAAATGGAAGGATTTTCTTTTTCTTTTTTCTTTTTTTACAAGTCTGTCTTTTAACAGCTGGTCAACAAAGTCTAGAGGGGAAGAAAACAATTAGGCCACAATGGAATGTACATGGAAGGCATATTTAAAAACTGTAAGAATTATGAACAGCTAAAACTTAGAAGTCTTCAAAATGCAAATCAGAAAGAAGCCTTTTACCAAAAGTCTGGACTGTGCAACTGGAGAGACAAAACGTTTCATTTAATGCAAACTTATACTGGATAATGTGTAAATGGAGGAGGGGGAGGCCTGTGGTGGTGTTTTCTGTGAGTTCGCTGTTGCTCTTTAGGGAGCTCATCCTTCAGTTTGTGTACAGTTGCGGCCGCTCCTCGGTTGCTGCTGGTCATCGCCGCCCGCCGTCTTAAAAAAAACAACTCAACAGGAAGTACAGATCGGATTCGGCCATGTGAAGTAAACACATCTCGCCATTAGGAAACATGCATTTGTCTGGTTGATGTAGAGAGCGTTAAAATCGTGAGGTCGGCGACAAAAATCATCCGAGTTGCTTTAGACTGAATGTTGCTTTGTGTCTGGTTTCCTCATTGTGCCATTACTGCTTCAGCCCTTATTGCACAAACACGAATGTCACCTCCTATTTTACCTACAGAGTGGATCATGAAGGGTTTTCATCTCTAGCCTTCATTTTTTTTAAAGGGTGCTATGTTTTCCTTCAAGGAAGTCGACATGTCCTCATGTGCCAGGATGACATATCATTCGTATCTCACACCATTTAAACTGGTTTTAAATTGGCTGCAGCCACGTAATCGCTTCGACACAATAACAGCTCAGAAGAGATCTTCTGCGTTTTAATTTAACATGTTCATTTGTCCCCTGCTCAGCCACCATTGTGTGAACGCCGCTCAAAGGCAGTGTACCGTTTCTTTCTGAGTGTCATCGTCTTTGACAGGATTGTTTGCTACAGTACAGTATGTAAGTTATTGATGTGCTGATGTGAACACGTGGGGGGGGAGAGGCCGAACCAAGTGAAGACAAGTGGTTGCAGAGAAGAGTCAAATATGTCCTCTTGCATATAAACTGAAAAATCACAATATAAATGTTCGAATCAGACCTCAACGTGCGTCAGAGTCCTTTCTTCAAATCATTGACAGTTTCAGTACAAAGGTTGAAATGGGAACAGTGGATCTTACACTCCCTCTAGTGGTGTTATTCTATTTTACACCTAATATTTTAACAGCATTTGAGATTTACAGCCAAATAGAAAAAGTTAAAACTATTGAGAGAGATGTTTATCGATCTGCCACCGACTTATAAATCGAATCGGAAAGAAATAACACAAACCATTATGGCTAAATCTCTTTAATTCAGGTTTGCTTTCCGATCAGCACCGAAATGTTTCCCTGAGCAGAGCTGGCCCTTCACAAGAAGTTGCTGAAAGTGTCTCCTCGTCCGGGATACTCATCCGCCGTCTCGTCAGGAGGAGGAGGAAGTGCAGACGGAGGTGCAGACGGAGCTGGTCCAAAGACATTTGGTTCACTGGTCAGTTAACATACCCTGAATATCACACGGGTGAATGTGGACTGACGAGCTGAACTATCCCATCACTAGTTAAAACCCACCAATGTTTTCAAATGGGGCGTTGAACTGGTGGCTCCCTCTTGAGAACATCTGTGGAATCAAAGCACAGGAAATGTATCTAGTTATTAAAGGGTTTATTTATGAAGGCTGGTTTGAAATTAAAAAAACAGAAAAATCCCCCCCCTCTCCTCCACTCCTCTTCCTCCCTCTCCTCCTCCCTTGTGTCTGTGTCCTCACCTCCTCACTGGACTCGGAGCTGGAGCTGCTGTCCTTTCCACATTTCAGAGACACCACCTGGGCCGAGGTGGGGAACACCCTCACCCGGCTGGAGCAGGTGAACGAGGGCTGAAAGGAGAAGGGAGAATATCTTCACCTGCATCGTAGCACAACGTGTTCGATCGACAAATTCTGTGCCAATGTAAACAATGGGCTGCATCAGTCTGTCAACATGGGTCCTACCCAGAATCTAGATATCAGGCCTTCAGGTTGTTAACGGTATTTTATTTGACATTAAAAACCTCACCACAAGGAATCCCCGTTGGAAGGCACACGTCTGCGGGTCAATCCTGGACGCCTTCTCACACTGCGTTTCTTTAATGCCAAACACCATCAGCAGGTCAACTGGTGTTCAGGCCCACGGGAACAACCTGTCGCACATGTGATATGTCATGGTCCCACAAATCACACAGCTACCTAGTCTAAAATCCATCCCCCAATTTAAAATAGATTTAAAAATATTAAAAGTGCACACTCGCCCTTTTGACAGAGCTGCGGGTCGCCCGGTAAAGATGGCTGGCGTCATACACTGAGTTGAGGCCTGCCACAGCTGCTGCGAGGCCTCTGTTGGACTGCTCAGAGCTGTACCGCCGCCCGCCTGCGAGTTGTAAAAATGTAATGTAAAAAAAAAAAAAGTAAATGGCCATAGTTGCTATAGATCGTGGATACCACTCACCTGAGGCTCCCAGAGACTGCAGCAGGGCCAAGAGGAGCACAAAGGAGCACTTCATCTTGACGAGCACCAAATCACTTTTCCTCGGTGCTTCGGTGACTTCCCTATAAATAGGTTCAACATTTGTCCTACCTTCCATAACCCCTGAAAACACCCTCCCTCTTTCCAGTGTTCAGCTTCCTCTATGTAACTGAACCTTTGCTCAGCACTATTGATCCCACGTTCAAGGACTCAGATAATGTTTGATTAACTATTTTCTCCCTGAGGGTTTGGTCACAGAACAGACTGATGACATCACATAGTCCTGTGTAAGGAGGCAGGTTGTTCCGGTTCTATTAAACACATCCTTAGAATCAGTAAGAACTCACTCTGAATGTTCCTGGCCGTCAACTTTCTATCCCCTAATCCAGATTAGAGTTAATTCACTAGCACAGGATCGATTGTAATGACTGTTACCTCCCATCATCTTTATTTCATATATCGATATCAAAAATACTTCACATTTTGGGCATGTAGAGATTCTAACAACACAATTTGAATGTCTACACAACTCATTTGTTCCCCATTTATTCACCATATTAAATAATATACTCTTTGAAATCACTTTTTTACCAAAAACATAACTACTAACAAAGGATTGAATCCTGTAAAATAAGAAGTACAACTGTCATTTCACAGAATAAGCTATTTACAAACAACTCGGACAGAACTGAAAATCGTAGCTGGATGATTTGTATTCATCTCAAACAAAAGTCCGGTGTAAACGCTGCCCCAAGTGCAGCCAACGTGTCAAATATCCTGTGATCACAACAAAGAGCGAGTCCTCATCGCTCCATCGTTCCCATCAGAGGCTCCATAGCAGCGAGGAAGCAGGCGTCAAACTCCTGATCTGAGAAGCGAGCCACCGACTGGCGGGCATTGCGTCTGAGCTCCAGCCGGGTGGCGGGGGTCATGGCCAGGATCCTCTCTATCGCCTCGGCATAGCTTTCCTCATCTTCGGCCAGGAAGCCCGTCTGGCCGCCCTCGAAAGGTATTACAATGTCCAGCTTGGGGCCGCCGGTCTTGTGGGCGAGAATGACCTTCCCTGCTGCCATACACTCCACAACGCCTAGAGGGGGAGGAACAAAATGTAGATGCCCTTTTTTAATAATCTAACCAGAAAACGTAAATAAAGTGTCAAAATAAGCTCAGTTAGAAAAATTACCTATTCCAAAGTGTTCGTTCCACATGGTGTGAAGTCCAATGGTGGCTTCCCCCATCTCACTCTTCAGCTCCTCGAAGGTCACGTTCAGTTTGAACTCCACCTGGTCACCTACACCCAGCTCCTGGCACAGCCCCCTCAGCATGAGTACCCTGTCCTCATCCTCCTGGTTCCTGCACCCGCCGACCAGAACCAGTTTCAGCGCCTCCCTGCCCCCCGCGCCCGCCCTCCTCCCGTCCAGCACCTTCTTGAAGGCTCTGATCTGCAGCCGGTGGTCCTTCTCGGGCCGGAACTGCCCGACGGAAACAATCGAGTGCTGCTTCTTGTCCCCGTCCTCCTCCAGCGGGATGTCCAGGAAGGCACTGACGTCGCAGGGCGGGTAGACCACGTGGGTGCGGTTGGGCGCGCGCCACAGTGAAAGGATGTGGTCGAGGGTCCAGGAGGAGTTGACCATGATGAGGTCGCTGCACGAGCCGGCCATGCCGTAGAGCAGAGCGAAGAGGCAGTAGTAGACCACCTTGAAGGCACTCAGGAACAGATTGTTGGTGACGTAGTCTGGGTTGTTGAATCTAGGACATTAACAGAATAGAATTGTTTGGTCTATATCATTCAAAAGGAGAAGGAAACGCCTTTACAGTTGCTGCATTTACTTCTGATCACCGGCAGAGGGCAATAAAGGTAATTTTTGATGCCTTTTTGATTAAATTTATAAATAAGAACCTGTTGTTAGGAAATAGATTGTAGTATTTTTAAGAAATGCTTATAAGACATATATAAAATACCTGGGGTTCCTCTCTCTCACTACAGACAGCATGTCAGTGCTGACGGTCGGGTAGTGAACATAGCTCCCCACGCTGCAGCCTCCCAAGTAACGAAACAACGGCAGCGTGAAGGCGTAGCCCATGGAGTCGATGTAAAGGTCCGGGACGAACTCCGTCAGAGCCTCCCATCCCAGGAAAATGGAACCCACGCTCTGTCCCAGCAGGGTGAAGTGAGGAAACAGGCCGGGCTCCACGAGCAGCCGGTGCCTCAGGAAGACGAAGTGAACCGGCCGCGGGAGCACAATGTTGAAGCGACGCTGCGCCCCGTCCAGAATCTGCTGGCCCGTCACACCCTGGTCCCCTGTGTACACCACAAAGTTGATGTCTGCATACCTGTGGCGATGAGGGTTAAGATAAATAAAGAATTCACATAAAGAAAAGGTATTTTAATGCCATTAAGTAATTGCTGAGGAAAAAAGGATACATCAAAATCCCCCTTACCTGCTCTGTAGGGATCTGATGGCGCACCAGAGCACCCTCTCTCCCCCACCACCGGCATTGCAGTATGGGTGGAAGAAGGCCACGGTCGGACGGTTGTCTCTCGCCCGCCGAGCATTCCTGTTGCTCTGCAGCCACAGGCGCACGGCCAGCACCAGCAGCACGAGGACCGCGATCAGCAGCACACACAGGAACACCAGGGGCAGCAGCAACTTCCACAGCAAGCTGGAACACAGGGACACAAGGCAATGAGTGGAGGATAACGGCAAATTAACAAATGTACTATCATCATTATTATTATTATTATTATAAAATGGCTTCTGCAGGAGGCTGTTCCAGAATCAGAATGAAATCTTCTACTTAAAAATACCTCTGATGCTTTGATGTATTCAAAAGAGGATAAATAATATGTGATATAACTATAAGGATATTTTTACAGACACAGAAGATGAGTCAATACAAAATAAGGGAAGTTACATGAACACTAACGAGGATCAGCTTTGAGTTTGGATTTCGTAATTTTAATATAACAAAGAAGAAAGCCCGTTTATTTCTAACTTAAGTTAGAAGTTATAACCAAGTTAGCTAAATAACCTGAAGTAGTGTTATGCTACATCCGGAGCAGAAGCCAACGCGCACAATGATACACAACAAGCTAACTGCTAACTTTTAACTTTTACATTTAACATTTGATTAATGCGTCTAAACACTTTAATTAAACCGTTAAAGTATCTTACCCGGTTAACTCGCACAGGCAGTGGACGAGCTGATCGTGGCCCGACATCTTGACAACACTAACTCAAACAACACATCACCTTTGAACCCGTCACTTCCTGTCCTCGGCGTTTCCACACTCTCACTTGCATTTATGTAGCGCCACCTAAAGGCGAGGACCTCCAACTACACTCCAGTTCCCAGCTTTCAGAGCTAAACACAATTTAAAAGTGTAGTCTTCATTTATTTCGGCATTTTATGAGTTTTACAACTGGTTTAACTGGAGTTGTAGGCGTTATAACAGCAGATACACACTGACCTGCTCCCACCCGGCCATGCTGGCTGATCTATGCCCTCGCTCCTTCAAAAAAAGTAAAGTTTAACTTCTAAATAAACACTGTGGCGATCAATAATGTCTCCCTACCCCCCATGCTTTGAACAAAGCTGTCATTTCTCGTCTGTATCCTGACACCATGAAGACTCTTGTGCTTCTGTTTATAGTACTGACTGTGGATAAAGGCTACTGCACAGAAACAGGGTGAGTTGGTTATGGTGATTGTTTTTGTTTTAGTTATGGGAATTGACGGTTTAGTTTATTACGTAAGAGGTGTTTTCCACAAAGAAAATGGGTTATGCAAATACATGTATGCTGTGGTACACGCATGTAAACTCGACAGGTCAACTCACACACCACACATTTGCCTTCTGATGATATCATAGGTGAAAACACATTTAGTTTATGATTGGCCCACGAGGGTCTCCGTCATTCACAGGGGGGCAATTCATTAATCTGACGTCTCGTCTTTTTTTTTTACTCAGAGATGAAGTTCTGTCAATCACCCCAACAACACAGGAGCAAGTGGACGTTGTGAGGAATGTGTCCACCCAATATGAGGTTAGAAATTGCAATCGTCTTATTCGATTCCCTCCTGCAAATCTTTATGCTGTACTCTCTCTTTACAGACAGCTTTATGGCAGCCGGTTTCACATCAGTACATCAAGGAAGAGACAACAGTCCACCTGTTTGTCCCTGCAAACAGCTCAGGGGCTGTCAGGGGCCTGCTACACAAACACGCCATCACGCATGAGTATGTCCAGAGACACCCACACACCAAGGATTACACACTCTATCATCCCAGCTGTGCCGTCTGTTAACAGGTTGTTTTTTTTCCTAGGGTTTTACTGGCCAACACCAACGAGTTGATCGAGATGCAGACGAAGAACGACTCCTCAGACCCACGAAGCAGCTCAACTTTCTATGAGAGATATCACACTCTGGAGGACGTACGCTTTTTCTCTTTATTGACAAATTGACGGCTGTTAACTGCAGGACTATTGGACATATTTCAGTTTGCAAACACACTGTCTCCCTTGTAGATCTATTATTGGATAGATAGGATCACACAGGACAACCCCAGCACAGTCAAAGCTATTCTCATTGGCTCCTCAAGTGAAAAGCGACCACTGTATGCTCTAAAGGTAAAATCAACCAACAAGGAATAAACTCTAATGACTATAAGGATGCTCAAGCTGAACTTAAGGAGCATTCTTAGTATTTTCAGGTGCAAAGTGCTTAGAAAGTTTCTGTTTTCCAGGCTAATTTATGAAAAATCAAATGTTTGACCTTTCTCTCCTCTGCGAACAGTTGACTCTAAATAACAAACCAAACAAGAAAGCAATGTGGATCGACTGTGGAATCCACGCCAGAGAGTGGATCGCTCCTGCTTTCTGCTTATGGTTTGTGCACTATGTGAGTATATTAAACCTGCAGCAGTTTGGAAATGTCACGAAGAGTCAGATCAGATCTGCTTTACTTAAAATCATCGTCCTTCCCTCCCCCCACAGTCTTTGTCATATTACAATATAAACCAGGACATTACCAGCATACTGGACAACATGGACGTCTACGTGCTGCCTGTCATGAACCCTGATGGATACGAGTACACGTGGACGACAGTGAGAGCACATGCAACACAAGTCATGTTTGGAAAAGCTACTTAAACTGCAGTCGTGATTTGTTTATTTATTTATTTTCAGAACAGGATGTGGAGGAAGAACCGCTCCGTCAGCAGAAACAGCAACTGCATTGGAGTCGACCTCAACAGGAACTTTGACGCCAACTGGTGCAGTCAGTAATTTCCCAAGATTCCAAGAACAATCTTTTGGCAGCGACATCTTAAAACCAAATCCTTACGTTCTCTTATCTTCATTATCTGGTTTTATTTCATTATGTGCCACTTTTTTGAAAATGTCTTCTTTATTTGCCATAAATCCTTTCTTAAAAATGATATATGAATTCCACAGAGATTAATTTAAATGTAGAAATATCCTGACACACATTGAATACTGATACCCGGGACTAATGTGTATAGTATAAGTGTTGCTGTTCTTCCCAGCTGAGGGGGCGTCTCCTGAGCCCTGCTCCGAGATCTACTGCGGTGCCTTCCCCGAGTCAGAGCCCGAGTCGGAGGCCGTGGCCAACTTCCTGCGCAGCCACAAGAATTTGGTCCAGTTATATTTCTCCATCCACTCCTACTCTCAGATGCTGCTCTTCCCATACTCCTGCACCTTGGAGGACGCGGAGAACCACAGGGACCTGGTGAGTGGTTCAGGCCAATTAATAAAACAATCAATTGATCCATCAGTAAAAAGAGTTTTACAGTCACGTGTGTGTGTGTGTGTGTGTGTGTGTGTGTGTGTGTGTGTGTGTGTGTGTGTGTGTGTGTGTGTGTGTGTGTGTGTGTGTGTGTGTGTGTGTGTGTGTGTGTGTGTGTGTGTGTGTGTGTGTGTGTGTGTGTTACAGCTTGAGATGGCCCAAGAAGCTGCCCAGAAAATCCAAAGACATTACAGGAACATATATAAGTATGGTTCTGGAGCAAAGACAATATGTAAGTATAGAGCTTTCCTTCCAAGCTTGTGTGATGCAGTGACTCTCTTGTACTCAAGTGGCGGTGTCTGATCTCCAGACCTGGCTCCTGGTGGTTCTGATGACTGGGCGTACAACCTCGGCATCAAATACTCCTTCACATTTGAGCTGCAGGACCGCGGGAGTTACGGCTTCCTCTTGCCACCATCTCAGATTTCCAGGGCCTGCAATGAAGCTATGATCGCTGTGAAGACCATAGCTCTGAAGGTTATTGAGAAAACACAAGAACCCACAGGTTCTCCTCGAACTGCCTGAGCCGTTGAAGGGTGGAAGTTCAACGTTGAGCCATGTTTGTGAATGAAACCCAACAGTTTTTGTACTATCACTAAAAGATCATGATTTTTTGTAGCATTCCTACTATATATATTATGGGAATCTATTTTTTGGAGATTATTTTGAGTGTTTGCATATACCATAAACACATATACATGTGAACAGTTCAATAAACTGACGTTATGGATTAGCTGTCTTCTGTTAATTATAACTGTGCACGTGGTATTGATGTGTCTTGCATTGTTGTGTGAATGTTTAAGTTAATAAATAAACTAAACAGAAATAAATATACTGTTTATAAAATATAAAATTTACAAAATATACAAATTTGTATATACAGTCTGTCCATACGGTCTAAATTATTTTATGACAATTTGAAAAGCAATACACTAATTAAATAAAAGTAAATAGACTCTTAAATGAAAAAATCTCAGTCTATATATTCAGTACATTGTATTTTTTGTAACAGTTTAAAAAGGAATAAACTAACTAAATAAAATAAATAGACTGTATATAAGAATATGAAATATAAAATCATTGCATCCAGTATATTCTAGTTTATAACAATTATAAAATAAATAAAGTCATTGAATATTGAAAATACAGTATTATACGTTGCGATACAAACATTATAAATAAATAAAAATGAATCTCCTGGTGTATAAATATAAATTCTTCATATAAAGTCCATGGTTACGCCGATGGGTAGTGCGGTTAGATTACCAATAGATGGCGGTAACGCAGCACCCTGGAGTCCAAGCCTCCTCCAAACAAACCAGAGAAGAAGAAGCGGTCGTAAGCTGCGCTCCCTCCGGCACCATGAACGAGCTCCGGGCAGCTTCTGCCTCGAAAGAATAAAGCATTGTTATTTCTACACGAGCTGAATCCCCTCGCCGGACCAAAGTAGATGCGACACCGAATCAATATCCTGGGTGAGGCGGCTGCTTTCCCTCCACGCTGCCCGGCAGAGACGCGGCTTGCAGGCGGCTTCAGAGGCCCCCGCGCTGCGATAGAACACCATTAGCCCCTTGGCTGGCTAACGTTAGCATTAGCATCCACTCGCTTGTGCTCTCCAGTATGAGTCACGCTAAGTTAAACACCGTTAGCCTCTAACTGGCTTTGTTTTAAATAAACCCCGAATGGACTCGAGACACAAACAATTACGTTAAAGTCGTGCGCTTAGCCTGGAAACGTTAGCTAACGTTAAGCTAGCTAGCATTAAGACTAGCTTGATAGAAGTTAGCAATAGCACAGGACCACAACAGAGCGTCTACTTTTGTGTTTTACACGCGTTCGTGTGCGGAAACCGCTTGGACAGCTGTTGCAGCAAGAACTTCAGAGTACTAACTCAAATGTTTGCGTCTCAGTCGTAGCTCCATGTGCTAACATGTGTGTCTTTGCACTCAGAATGAATGAAGTGAGGAATGGACGTGCATCCGCCAGCGTTGTACAGTTGTACGTTGTGTTTTTTTTAATGCCTTCAGTCCATTAACTTGTATTAGTAACATTCCTACTGAGAGTGGACTTGTGCTGTAGCAGATGACTTCACGCAGACATGTCACGAAGCTGTGTTTTTCATTCAGTCCTGCAGAATGTCCAAGATCAGGCGGAAAGTAACAGTGGAGAATTCAAAGACCATATCTGACAGCAGCAGCACCACGACCAGCAGCACCAGCAACCCCGCCGCCCCCTCCCGCCGGCCCAGCGTGTTCGAAAGACTAGGTCCCAGCACTGGAAGTAATGCTGCTGATGTATGTATGATGTAGACTGCACACACATGAATGCCAGCTGGGGTTTCCAGAGTTTTTATAATGCTTGTGTTGTGATTTTATTGTTCACCCCTCTTTACAATGTGTGAAATCAAAGATCAGCGTAGGCCGTTACTGTGAATCGTCCCAGTCTCTGTTAAGTCAGTGGATGTTGCTCTGTCTCATTAATCTGTGTTTTGTACCTTTCAGAGTCACTGCAGAAATTGGTTGAAGACTGGTAATTGCAGTTACGGCAACACTTGTCGCTACACACATGGAACTCAGCCACGGGCCAAAGGATTTAGCTTCAGCCGGTAAGACGACTCGCACACACCGCTCCCTTTTTTGCCTTTGCCATGTGGATTGTTTTTTTAATCCAGTCCATATCTACTTCGATGTATGATCTGTACAGTTGCTTTAAAACATGTCTGTGTGTTTTCTTTTCTTTGTTTTTGCGCCAATGTCTCAGGTCAACCGAGAGGCCCACAGGTGATCTGCGGGAGAGGATGAAGAATAAAAGACAGGATGTTGACCCAGAAAACCTGAAGCGTGACGTAGACGAGCCCGCATCCCCGACAGCAAGAGTGAGTTCTCTGACATTTGAAAGTAGTCATCTGTCGGTGAATGTGTAGGTATAGACTATTTTAAATGAAGAAATAGCTTTGGTGGACTTGAATTGTGTATTGAGCATTTAGTCTATGTAAACAAGAGGAAGCATAGGATTTGCTGCAACATGTCGGGGTCATTCCAACATCAGCGTGTATGTCCCGATGTACAGCAGAGAGACTCCTCCAGAGGCCGACACAGGGAGAAGGAGGACATAAAGATCACAAAGGAACGCACTCCAGCCAGTGAAGAAGAGCCCACAGAGTGGGAAACCAATCGAGAAGGTTCAGTACCTTGATTTGTTAAATATTTAATGGACAAGTGACCTGATGAATTGTCAGTGTCGTAAATGCTCTTCAGTTGATTTTGGGGTTTAATGTAACCTTAATATTATTAATGTGGTCTCTGACTTGACTTACAGACTCAGATATCGGTGACTACGACTACGAGTTATCCCTAGAAATGAAGCGCCAGAAGATTCAACGTGAGTTGATGAAACTGGAGCAGGAGAACCTGGAAAAGAGGGAGGAGATTGTCATCAAGAAAGAAGAGACCCCCGCCAAAACGAGAACCACCACCGTGCCGAAGGTGTGCAGTCATGAGTTTCTCCCTTTTTTAAAAATTTCCTCCAGGGGGATTCAGTGCATTGAGGTATGGTCTATACGTGGGACTCTTGATCAGATTGTTATCCCTCCCCTCAGGCCTCCCCAGAGCAGTTGAGCTCCAAAGATTCACCGTCACCAAGGAAGTCTGGTGGCTCCCCGAAACACAAAAGTGGAACCAAAGGGCCAGGCTCTGGGAAGAAAGAGAAGAAGGCGTCCATATCCTCACCTGTTTCAGAATCTACCAGGTGTCTTTTTGTTCATGTTTCAATTCTTTTGGTCTAGTAAGCGAGATTTTGGCAATATTTTATGAAAATGTTGTCCATTTAGATGTCAACAATTTGAGCCGTTTCTATCTGTTTCCAACCAGGTCTACAAAAGGAAGCCATAGTAAAAAGAAAGGACCTCGTACCCCCAGTCCTCCTCCACCAGTACCCCTGGACCTCCCTGTGGTTGGGAAGAAACATAAATGCAAGCACAAAAACAAGGAGAAATCTGAGGAAAAGCCGAAGGAAGGGAAAGATCGTGGACGAGATACAGAGAAACACAAAGAGAAGAAGGAGAAACGCAGGTATATTGTGGCCCTATCGTGGGTTAACTGCTACTGCAAACAATTCTCTTCAGTTATCCAGCTCAACTTGTAATCCTCATTCTTTTGAATCTGAACTTTTTACAGAGACCGATCAGACAGTTCCCACAAAGCCAAGCGGTCGGTGACATCAGAAGAGCCATCTCCCTCCAGATGTCCTTCGCCCACAGCACGGAAGAAATCCACCTCTCCTAAAGCTTCGTCCCATAAAACCTCAGTGCTGGTCTCCCCTCCTCGCAGGTAAGCACATGTGAAATAAAATGTAGTCTTAAATGTCTTCCATTATTCACTTAAATCATTAAATTATGGGCACTCATTTATTTTCGCACTGCAGGTCTCCCTCTCTTCCACGGCACCAGCGGACCCCTACTCCTCCCCGCCACCACTCCCCTTCATCCCACTCTGGCTCCTCGGCCCAGCGCCACTCACCGTCTCCTCGCCGGCGTCGCTCCTCCTCTCCCACCTACCACCGGAGCAGTGCTGCAGCAGGCTCCTCTCCACAGAGCTCCAGGCGTTCTAGGTCACCTCCGGCTTCCCACGATGCCTTGTCGCCCCGACGCCGGTCTGACAGATCAAGCCCTGGCCGGCAGCACTCCAGGGGTCGCGAGAGGAGTCGTGGTGACCGAGAGAGGAGTCCACCCGCCCAGGAGCGCAGACATGAGCATAGAGATGGTATTGGTATAATTGTGTTGTTTTACTGTTTTGGTCTTGTATCTCTCTGTTATATACTTCTTTTCCACATTGTGCCATGCGGCTGTAAAGGCAAATCCAATCGGTAAGTAATGTGTGTCTTTTCCAAACAGACAGTCGCAGCAAGCGAGAGAAAGACAGTGTCCGTGACGACCGGGACTATGACTCGGAACAGGTCTCATCACGTGACGACAGGGAGACCAGGGAGGCTCGTGAGCGACGGGACACTCGCGATAGAGGACGGGAAACCGTCCGCGACCATCGAGACAGCAGGGACGTAAAGGACTCCAGAGAGAGCAGGACAGACACCCGGTCCAGTCGAGAGTCCCTGGAGCGGCGGGATCGTGAGCGGGAACGAGAGAGGGACCGGGAGAAGGACAGAGATCGAGAGAAGGAGCGAGAGAGGGAGAGGACTGATACTTACAGGAAGGAGGAACCCACTCAGGACGACAGGAGTTATGGGAGAGGACATGGACGTGAAGATGGAGGGAGAGCTGAAGGGAGGACTGAGAACAGGACAGAGAGAGCTGAGAGGAACGGAAGAGGGAGAGGCCGTACAAATGAAACATCTGATAAAGGTAATAACTAACATTGCATTTAGCTTTTATATAATTTGCAGCCACTGACAAACTCCTACACTGTGTTCCATTTTTTTTCTTACTGTATTTTATCATCTTTCAGGCTCAAACAGAAACTCCAGAGGTTCCCAACTGGAAAGTACCCACGAGAACTGGGAGTCCCGAAGCAGTGTGGCGCGAGAGAGGAGTGTGGAGAGGAGCACAGATCGCAGTGCTACCGAAAGAAGCTCGGAGAGAGGCTCAGACCGAGATCGCTATGATGGAGACAGAAGAGAGCAGGCCCGGGACTCCTCCTATGACAGGAGAGGAGGGCACGGAGAGCGGGATCGCAGAGACAACCGAGAGAGAGGTTTGGGTTTGCTTTATTTTAAGCCTGTGTATTGTATTGTATTGTATTACAATATTATATTAGTATTGTAGTATTGTATTTTTTTTTAATTGGCTAAACATTTTAACTCTCTGTTTTCCCAGATCAAAGAGCAGCTTCTCCAAACAGACACCAGGGGAGATCAGAGGAGCCTGAGAGGGAGGATAGGAGAGACGATCGCAGGACAGATAGAGTGGAGGAGAGAAGAGACGACCGGACCCGCGAGCGAGAGAGAGAGCGGGACAGGGAACGGGAGAGGGAGAAAGAGAAGGACAGAGAGCGAGAGAGGGAGAGGGAAAAGGAGCGAGAGAAGGAGAGGGAGGCTGCAGAGAGGGAGCGAACCAGGGAGAGGGAGCGCGAGCGGGAACGAGAGAGGGAGCGGGAACGGGAGCGCGAGGAGCGGGAGAGAGAGAGGGAGCGGAAGGAGCGAGAACGGGAGAGGGAGCAGCGGGAGCGAGAGCGAGAGAGGCAGCGGGAATGGGAGGAGAGGGAGAGAGAGAGGGGAAGGGAGGAGAGGCGGGAGAGGAGAGATGACACCAGGGAGGAGCGGCCTGTTCGAGACACCCGGGACGATCGCAAGACAAGGCACGTTTCCACTTAATCTATTTCTCATTATCACAGTATTCAAACCTCACAGGTGTACTGATCAAACTGTAAAAACTTTTATTTCCTCCTTTAAGTCGTAAGAGGCCCAGGCCAGAGAGCAGCCCGAGCCCCCGCGCCAGCCCAAAGCGAGCAGCCAGGGACCTCAGTCCGGCGGACAGCGACGGCTACAACAGTGGAGAAGACAAAAGTGAGCGCCCGAATGGCCGAGGGCAGGCCAAGCTCCACCCACAGCCCCTCCTCCCCAGCCCAGTGTGTCTGCCTCCATCTGACAGTAGGCAAAATCTTTTTTGAAGGGACACACTCCTACTGGAATTCACTTTGAACTACTTAAAGTTTAGTTTTCCTTGGTACAGCTTGTACTTTGTCTTGCCTACTTCTGTGGGTTTTTTTCACACATCCCAGTATTAGCTGTCTCTTTTATTACCAATTATTAAATTGATCAATTTTAAAGTACACAAAAAACTGTAATTGTGCTGTCCCATGGATACAATGAGAAACAGAACCATTGTTGAATCTTAAGAATTAGTCTAGAATTAATGTTCATCTGTCTTAAATTAACCTTTTGAAGGACTAAGTGTAGTCATGTTTTGTGTGCAGGTGGCGATAAACATCGTCTGCTGAGCCAGGTGGTGCGACCCCAGGAGCCCCTGCTGCGTTCTCCACCGAGGCCGGCTCCTTCTGATGACAAGCCCAGTCCCTGGAAGGCTGAGGAGCGCAGAGGAGCCGTGGACAAACGGGAGGCACGCAGTCGACATGAAGACGTAGAGCCTCGTGTGGACCGCAACAGAGGAGGCGATAGGCGGGGAGATGACCTTTCGAAAACACCGGACTCCCGTGTCAGAGCCAGAGACCAGCGAGAATCCACGCCACCTCCTCCTCCAGTCCTCGCCACCAGCAGCGAAAACACAACTGGAAGCCAGTCCCATGAGGAAGGCAAGAAGAAGACCAAGTCACTGAGGAAGGGGCTGAAGAAGGGTCGCAAAGATGAAGAGATAAACACTGGCAACAATTTAGCTCCAGTAGGGGACCGTTTTAACATTGAACCCCCTACTGGTGGTCCTGCAGATGCTCCTCCAGCCTTGCACTCACCCAGGAAAGTTCCCAAGAAGAAGGCGCTTGACAGAAAAAGGAAACGCTCGCGAGGAGCAGAGTCCGATGTATCTGAGGAGGATACTGCAGCCCATCAGCCACATAAGAAGAAGAGGGGTCCCCGGACCCCACCACCCTCAATGAGGCCTGATAACCGTGCTACTGTAGTCAGCGCAGAGCCGTCTCCACTACCAAAAATGGACAACTTCAGTGACTGGTCAGATGAGGAGGTCACCGCTCCCCTGGCTCCTGCTGAGCCTCTTAGGAGAAGTGCTGGTCCTCGGCTGGGCAGGGACAGGGAGAGGTGTAACCCCCCACCCATTGCCCCGCTACTCCCCCAGGATCCGCCAATGCTTCTGCAGACTTTGACTCCACAGCCTCTCATGTCCCAGCCTCTGCTCCGCAAACCTCCTCCAGAGCAGACACGCAGCAGCAGCATGGGAAGCAACCAGAGCCGCACATCATCTCGACGCCTGAGATCACCCTCTAACGAATCTACACACCGCGAGGATCCCCAGGGTCCACGATCCCGCCGGGGAAGGCAGCAGGGCACCAACTCCCGCGACCGGGAACGAGAAAGGGAGAGAGAGAGGCCGGTTGTAAATGAGCCTCCTGTGGCTGAGAGGAAATCTCGAATTGACCAGTTGAGGAGAGGAGAGCCCAGCCGCAGCACATCATCAGGTAAACTCACACTAACAAACACATCATGGAATCATAGTTCCTTCTTGCCAAATGCATCAAGGAACAGTACAGACAATGAAACAGATGTTACTCATTTAAAACCCTAACGTTCTCTGTTGTCTCACAGACCGGCAGGATTCTCACAGCCACAGCTCCAGGCGCAGCTCTCCTGACTCCGAGAGACAGACCAGATCCAGGTCCCGCGCCGGCTCCTACGACAGTAGAGAGCGGGAGAGAGAGCGGGAGCCGTTCGAGCGGGAACGTGACCGAAAGGACCTCCGGCCTCCTCCTCCCCAACAGCCGCAGCAGCCCCTGCTTCTCCAACAGCCCCTCCAACAACCACGAGACTGGGAGCCAGAACCAAGGGACTGGCCCAGCAGGGGACGAGAGCCCCTGCTCATGCGTCCCAGCCGTGAACCTCTCCTGAGGGAGCGTGACATCAGGGACAGGGAACGCTTGCTCCCTGAAGGACTCATACAGCAGCATGAAAGGGAGCGGGAGAGGGAGCGGGAGAGAGACTGTCGAGTCGAAAGGGGTGGCGATCGAGAAAGGATGATGATGATGGACCTGCCGCCCCACGGGGACCTCAGGCCTGTAGGACGAGGGGACCTGAGGGGAGAAATGAGAGGAGACATGAGAGGAGACCTGCGGGGGGACATGATGCGGCCGGAAAGGAGTGAATATGAGCCTCTGTTGCCGAGAGAAGCCTTTAGCCCACCTGAGCCCGAGAAAGCCAGTAACAGTCACCATCTCATGGGAGAGCCACAGGAGCTGGAGAAGGCAGACAGCATTGACGGTAAGATGATTCAAGCATGTCTGCGTTTCAGTTTCACCTTTTTTTCCAATTTCCAGCATGAAATGGGTTTAAAGGAATCTGTGCTGTGTTCACAGGAGACCACGACGGTAAAGACGAGGATGGCCAGTCAGTGCCATCTGTTGGCGAGGAGTATGAGCCAATCAGTGATGACGAGCTGGATGAAATTCTGGCTGATAGTCAGAAAAAAGAAGATCAGCAGGACGATGAAAAAATGACAGGTAAAAGGAAATACCTTCACTTTGGAAAACATTGAATTGGGCTATTATGTAAATAAGACAATAAAACCAAAAAGATCCAACTTGGAAAATGAAATCTCCATTTCTACGGCCCGACAGGTCCTCTGGATGTGATCGATGTGGACTGGTCCAGCCTGATGCCCAAACAGAAGCAGGAACCCCGGGCAGCAGGGGCAGCGTTGCTCCGATTCACCCCAGGGGCCGTGCTTCTTAGGACAGGCATCTCCAAGCGACTTGCCGGGCCCAAGCTCCTGGAGCAGGTCAAAGAGGTGTGCAAGTCTGAGATGGACGACCCTAAAGGTGAGAGTTTGGACACTGTTGAACCATAAATTCACAACATAATTACATATTGTAAATCAGCAGTTTTATTACAGATTATAATTGGGATAATGTTGATTTACTTTTGTGTGATCCATTCGTCTAAAACTTGCGTTCACCTCCATCTTTCCAGAGGCTGACAAGCTGTTTGAGCATGAACTTGGGGCCTTGAACATGGCGGCCCTGAACAGGCGGGTGGAGCGGGCAGGTTTACTGACCAACCTCGGGCCCTGCTGCAAGGCCCTGTGTGCCCGCAGAGACTTCGCCATCCGTCGGCAGCTGTTAAAAAATGACAAGGTAGATACATGAATTCAGTTTTGCCCTTTTCTGTGTTGATCATCGCAGTTTTCTCAAAATAAACCCCCTTATATCTCTTGATCTTGTTTTCTCTCTCAGGGCCTAACCAAGCAGTACCCCACTACGCCCGTAGTAGACAACGAGCTGCTTCAGATGAGCATGCGACTCTTCAGAAGGACCGTGGCTGGCCAGGCTTCGGCCCCGGAAAGGTCCGACAGCGGGTCTGCGCTGGCGGCCGAGGTTTCTGCAGCCGGTAGTAGTAAGCTCAGCACAGCTCAGCCTGAGGTGTGTGTGTCCTGAAAGAAATGAGCTTAGCAAGTAAAAGACTTCTAAGCCTTCACCTCTCTTAAACTCAGAATCTCTCTTCCCCATTGCATTACATACACAGCCTTTTTAGATACAAGAGAAAATAAAGAAAAACGGCAAATTTGTGGTTTTCAGTTATGCTTTACATGTTTTTGAGGACCTGCAAGTGCTGTGCCATAGACTATTGGACATTCTAGCCTATGGAGACGTGTCATGAACCGTGTACGAGAAACGTACAACATGTGAAATGATGTCATGAATTCTTTTTGTGTGCATTACAGTATTTTAGAGCATCTTTTTAATTGTCCATTTCACCTGCCTAACCAAGTTCAGATGACTTGTTTTCATATATTGTGCATTGGTTTACAACAACTGTGCATTAAAATGGTTAGATGTTGATTTCTGTAACGGGTCTTTTGCTTTGTATGAAGTGACTGTGCAGCCTTCAAATAATGTGACACTTTAAGTTGTGATTTTTTTTTTGAGGGGGGGGGGTTGTTTCCATCATATTATAAAATATCTGCAGCACAAATCTCCAGAGACGTTACTGATCAGCAACACTGAAAGTGAAACATCCTTCCGGGACTTGAATGAATGTTTTCTCATGAACAAGCACTGCCAAACTACTCCTCCACTGTTAGATGTTACAACTGTGAGTTTGTGGAAACTATTGCTTTTTTTTTTGCTTCATGTATTTGTGTTGAATAGTTCGGCAATGTCGTCCTGAAAAGACACTGCGGAATGCCAGATCGCCAACACTGCCATGTGGGAGGACTCGCCGCAAACAGCCCACGCCATCCAAAAAGGAGCCCCAGTGCTCCCAATAGGAAAAGACACTAGAGTGCTTAGGTAAAAAAAGAAAAAAATGACTGAAGATGGTTAATTTGAACTTGACATCTCACTTCTGTGTCATAGTGCTTCTTCATCCAGAGTCACAATTTTAAAAAAGTATGTTGGAACAAACATTCTGAGAATTCAGGGGACAAATCATGAACAGAATTACGATGGATAAAATGCCATTATTGTAGAGAAACCGGGATTTAACATGACTCCTTCTCCTGGTCATCAGACTGACCTGAAACCTCAGTGACATTACGGACGCAGAGACGCTGGCCTCTGATGAAGCCTGAGATCTCTACAGTGTCTACAGACACTTTCCCAGTGTGTTTATTTCTCATGGCATCATGTGTGCGTAATGATATCTGGGTTCACTGAATTTTTATTTACTGTACAATAAATGTAGAATGACATTTTGCCAAGTTCAAACCAGGTGCTAGATTAAATTGCTTTTAAGAGAAGCTATGAAGGTAATTACCAGATGCAGACTTTTGCATTTTTTTAGGTAAGTACTACTGTGTATGACTGCAGCCATGTAACGCTTGTGTTACCTTTATGAATGAGTGATAGATAAAGAATTCTTACTCTTAGAGTCTAGAGAGGAAGTTCTACATCCAGGATCTATACATCAATACTCAAAGTTTTTATGTCTCGTGTTTTATCATTTATATGAAAAAAAGTGTTTCAGGGGAGCCGTCTCATCTGGTTACACCTCATCACAAAAATATATATTATATTGTGAATGGGGTAAAAGATTATATTCTGTCTAACTGATTCAAAACCTTGTGTGAATATAAACATGAATGATTTTTTTTTTATTAATTCTGCCGATCAATTATTGTCAAAGGCTGAATTAAAGACTTTCAGCGCAAATCCTATCAATTTAATCAATTTATATGTTGTGTAAATAGTCTTAATGGCTACAGAATGATGTTATTTTGGTTAAATATAGAACATGTTCTTAAGACATTGACTGGTTCAACTATTTTCTAAATATAAAAGATGATAAAAATGACAGATGGTAAAACACTGTTCATTATTAACCTTATTTTTGTACTGCTTGTTACTTTGTTCCTCTATTGTAGTTTGTGGTTGAATTGTATAATTATTGTTTTTATGTGAATTGTTTCATATGATTCAATAAACGGAAAAAAATAAAAGCATTTGTATATAATACCCAAGTTTATTTCATTTTCCGTTTAGTTTGGTTCTTACATATTAAAGTGTTTGACAGTACCAACACTAGGAACCTTTCTGCGTGCGCCGCTGTTGTTGACGAGAAACGGACTGGTTTCCTTTACCCACAATCCTCGGCCGTTGTTCCGTCCTTCCGGCTTCCGTCTCAATCCCGAGTCGATGTGAGTATTTTCTCCGTGATTTTCATTCCCTCCAATCTGACGCCATCCTGCCACATTAAAGCTGTAATTCACCAAACATCACGTCTAGTTACACATATCATCGCTCTACCGTGTTATATCTGAGAGTTTTGATGCGGTTGAAAGTCGATAAATGTGATTAAAGCGGGCGGATGGTCGCGCCCGGATGGTGGCTCATTCGAGTTTGTGCTGTCTGATCCACAGACGTGTCTTATTGTCAAATAGTTTAAATAATGGTGCCGGTCTGAGTTAGTTAAATTTTTCATTCATTCTCCTGTGTTTACACTTTCGTATAAAATAACGTAAGCCCCGCGTTCGCTTAGCCAAAGTTGACGTTAGCACTTGTTTATCGTCAGAAATACTGGTGTTGGCTAGCGGTGCTAGCGCTAGACATGCTAACGTGCTCTCGTATACTAATGCTAGTTTGTTGCTCTGCAGATGGCCCCAACTAAGAAAGGAGAGAAGAAGAAGGGGCGTTCAGCCATCAACGAGGTGGTGACCAGAGAGTACACCATCAACGTGCACAAGCGCATCCATGGAGTGTGAGTACTGGGAAGAGGACACTGGGGGCTGTGGCCATGTGGACTTTAATGCACATAAGTTAGTGTTAATGCATCTGGTGTCAGTTTTAAATGATGCTCACATCATTCTATTTAGATTTGTTCTAGCATAAGTTTGCAAACGGGTAGAAACGTGTGTCAGATGCTGTCAGTGCTGAACACTGCAAAGCACAGGTTATAAATTAGTTTTGGTTGGTGTCACAACCAATATTCACTCATTAGGTTTGACACAAAAACAAACATTTCATTGTCTTATTATTATTATTATAATAATAATTATAATAATAATTATAATAATAATACTAGTATAAAGATCCAGTGAACTGAGGACTTGAAGTGTTATTGTTTGACCAGTGTCAGCATCTCTCTTTAATGCTGGTGATGTCTTGCAGGGGTTTCAAGAAGAGGGCCCCCCGTGCCATCAAGGAGATCCGCAAGTTCGCGGTGAAGGAGATGGGAACTCCCGATGTGCGCATTGACACTCGTCTCAACAAGGCAGTGTGGAGCAAGGGTGTCAGGTGAGATGATGCCGTCAGTGCTCTTATCTGAAGAATCAACAGCTTACAACAGGTTTAAGTTCAATTTCTAAAATGATGTTTAGGTGCGTGTTGATGTTAATGCCACTTGTTTGAATGTAATGGGACTAATGTAGAGAAACAAACTAATTATAATCTGTTGGCTTAGATTTTGTCATTGTATTGCCCGACCATAGCGCAGACATATAAGAAGTTGTAACTATTTTTGCTTAGATCACTTTATCTTAAGAAAGGCTGAAGATAAGACAGAGTTTTTTCCATGACAACATTTTAATTTGTTCACTGAAGTTTTCAACATCTGAGTGTGGGTTTGGTGAACTATGCCCCCTTTGACCCACCCCTGTGGTTACAGCATCTTGTTTATTGTGACATTTGTTAGGTCACTCAGTTTGACAATGTTTTGACACTTACTTGGAGTCATGGCACATCTGCTGGCCTGTGAAGTTTGAAGCAACATATCAAATAGCTTACATTTGTACCTATTGCATTGTTTTTCAGGAATGTGCCGTACAGGATACGCGTACGCCTGTCCAGGAAGCGTAACGAGGACGAGGACTCTCCCAACAAACTGTACACCCTGGTCACGTACGTTCCTGTCACCACATGCAAAGGTAAACACACTGTTTGTGGACTTCTCCATTCAAATAATGAAGCAAAAAGTACCTTTCATTGACACCTCGCTCTCCCTTTTCCCCCAACAGGTCTGCAGACAGTCAATGTTGATGAAAACTAAATTTGTCCCCTCTGAGAGTGGAATAAATAAAACAAAAAGAGCTCTTGTTTTGTGTCTTTCTTTCTGATTCTGCACTCGACTGAATGTTTGATTTGGGTTGTCGTATATTTATATTATAAATGTTCCATTACAGAAGGTTCCAACAGTAACCTGTTAATAGTAGCATAGTTATTTGTGACTTAATCCTCGACAGACCGACCCACTTTTGGTATGTCTACCTTTTAAAAGTGATGCTTTGTTTGAGTTGTCATTAGTATTATTGTGGAATCCTTTTACACTGAAAATACAAATGGGACAGTTGAGGACATCCAGATGTTTTGATCAGATATAGACAGTAAGACAGATTTATCACATCAGCAGGTAGGAAATGCACAGGTTGTTCAAAAATTGCAGATTTACATGCTTTGCTAAATAATGCATCCTCCTCCCAGGTCTCTTTTCTGACACTTTGGGGTCAAACACTGGGCTGTTTTTACTTTACATTTAGAATATTAATACACTTTCTAGTCTTAAAAAGAAAGAGGATGCAAATCTCAGCAATTAAACAAATATACAAGTGACAAATAATACATAACTTTATAGAGATCTATAAACCAAATAGCTCTTTCTTAATGCTGAAATATCTGCAAATGAATTTTATGGTAGCAGCTCTTCAGCACTAGCACTTAAATCAAAGTGTGATAGGACAGTGTTTTAGCTCAGGCGTCATTTCATGGAGTTTGGTATTTTTCCACATTTCAACAAACTCATTAGACCAATCGCAAGAAAATACGTCTTTAACTGGGTCTAATAAATAATTGATGACTCTAAACATTCATGAACAATATGCATCGGATCATTAATAAACACCAACAAAGGAGATTATATAAATTTGGTATAGTTACAGGCGGAACTCGGGACTACACCGGGTCCTGTCCCTAGCACGGAAGTAGGCGTGGCATCATGGAAACTGGGTTAAAGAAGAACAAACAGGGCGCAGCAGCAGATTCAGCGTCTTTCCCAGAGTTTGAGCAGCTTTGAAATAGATGTAACTCCAATAAGAAGGTAAGAAGAGAAGACGGAAGAGGAGGAGAATGTGTCTGTGTCTGTTGGCTTTCACATGCGAAGCGAGAAAAACTAGCGTAGTACAAGTTGTCTGGGAGGGTCAGGTATGGCTAGTTGGTGAGCTAACTACAAGTTAGCTTCATTAAATACAGTTTACAGTTAGCATTTGGTGGCTAACAATAACACACCGTCTAAACGCAGTAATGTAATCATAATAATCATAAGCTATTGAATTAGCAGCTAAGTAAGGATGCACAAGATGCCTAGCTAACTCCATAACTTAACAGGGATGTAACGTAGTGAGGTGCTAGCAAACCTTAAGGCAATGTGACAGGTATAGCTAATGGAAGGCTAACTCTCTCAACTAACAGTTAGTTTTATTAAAGACAGTTAACAGTGGCTGCTGTGTGTGTGAATACGTTTGTGTTAGCATTTGGTGGCTAACAATAACAAACAAACTTAATGCAGTAATGTTAGCTTTTGGTCATAAACTATCTCATTAGCAGCTAGGCATGGATATATATATATATATATATGTGTGTAGCTAACTATAATTTGACACATACATAACGTAGTGATGTGTTAACAGACATCTACGTGGGGGGTGCTAGTGTTAGCAATAGCATGCTATCACAGGTAAAGCCTCCATGTGTGTGCAGGTGGGAGATCGGCACAGTGTTTCCATGGCCCTCGGCTGACGTGCGGAGCGATGCGGCCCCACTGGCTGCTCCTTGGGGCTTGCGGCTGGGTGCTGCTCATCCTCATGTTCGTCAGCAAGTTCATCAGCTACAGAGCCGTGGATGGTGAGATGCTGTGTCCTGTCGTAGACCGCCATTTGTTCTAGATACGATGTTCAACCAGCTCTGATTGGCTGTTTTCAGATTATGGAGAGAGGGTGGGTGGTCAGAGTTGGACTCTACCAGGCACCAAGGTGAATCAACCCATACCAGATTCCAGCCAAGAAAAAGCTGCTCCCCAACCTTCAGATCAGGTGACTAATTTAAAAAAAGTTCTAACTAAACTAAGCACAATCCTGTTAAAAACAAGGCTATCGCTCACATTAGTGTTGTGTTTGTGTGTTTCAGCCAACTGAACA
Organism: Verasper variegatus; assembly: GCA_026259375.1. Taxonomy (NCBI): domain Eukaryota; kingdom Metazoa; phylum Chordata; class Actinopteri; order Pleuronectiformes; family Pleuronectidae; genus Verasper; species Verasper variegatus. Next base: position 25,603,568 of record CM048038.1, on the reverse strand, counting down.
GCCCACAGTGACAGATTGGCAGTCAGTCACTGATAAGCGGAATGAGCTGCTCTCGTCCATGTGTAAGAACAGCAGCCTCAGGAATTTGACTCATGTCTCCATCAGCAAGTTCGTCCTGGATCGCATCTTTGTCTGCGACAAACAGAAGATCTTGTTCTGCCAGACGCCTAAAGTGGGAAACACGCAGTGGAAGAAGGTCCTCATTGTGCTCAATGGTAAGCATGGACTGGACAAAGGGAGTAACAATCAGGGATTCAAGTTCTTTGTTCCAGAAACTCTCAGCCAATCCCTCGGGAATGTGATGGGGAACTAAGTTTTTTCTGCAGAGCAGCTCATCTGAGTTAGTTTGATCTGCTCTGAGGATGTTCTGAGTCAAGTGCATGCATGGTGAAGGAAAAATGGAAACATGCAAATACAGAGCTGGGGCAAAAGATTAATGTTTGGCATTAATTTATATTTATCTTTAAAAAATCAGGGATGAAAGGGGCTGAGTTGAATAAAATAGTCAATAAGTGCACAGTTTGAATTTAATTTCCTTAATGGATGCTAACGTGCTGAAATGCTATTTGTTAGATTAAAAATATAGAATAAGTTTATTCAGTTGTAACCTGATGGGGACGAAGTGCTGCTGGCAGCAGGGAATGAAACTATAGATCGAACGGATAAAGATTTATGATTGTAACCTCATTGTCTGATCCAGCAACAGCCAAATGATTGTGGTGAATTGCAGTTGCAAGATTTAAAACTGAGTGCATCTTCATGTGTCTATTTTTTTATTTAAAAATTGACGTCATCTTAATGTCCAGAGAGTGTTTGAAAGACAGTGTATAGACCTTATTTTTTATCTCAGGATGAAGAGTAAAAATATGAATCTTTCGAATTTTGCTTTAATTCCTGAACAAAGAAAATATTAATATAATAAAGACTTGAAACTGAACATCAGTTATAATTTTATGGGTTGGCTGCACACAAATGGGTAAAGCATTACAGCAATGCTCTAAATATTTCAAGGGTGAAGGTGCGTTTGTTTTGTTCACTGATTAAATCAATGATTTATGTTGTTGTCTGCAGGAGGATTCTCCGATGTCAATGACATCCCAGAAAACCTTGTTCACGACCACGATAAAAACGGCCTGCCCCGCCTCTCATCACTCACACCACAGGAAATAACTCACAGGTTAGTTTGGAGTTTTGGTGATAGATGATGACTGAAAACGAACAGTGTGTATTGATTGGCTTACATTTGGGTTTAATGTGAAGGGCTAAATTTATTTAAAGATTTTCTGATGGTCAATAAAAGTGCAGAAATGCTCATTTGTCTTTTCTGACTGTTTACCCCTGAAACCTTCTTTAACAGATTAAACACCTACTTTAAGTTCTTCATTGTGAGGGATCCCTTTGAGCGGCTCATTTCTGCATTCAAGGACAAGTTTGTGAAGAACCCTCGCTTCGAGCCTTGGTATAAACATGACATTGCTCCCGCCATCATCCGCAAATACCGCAAGAGCCACCGCGACAGCAGCCTTGCCGCGTCTGGCCTGCACTTTGACGACTTTGTCCGCTACTTGGGCGACGTGGAGGGCCGCCGCCGCTTGGACCGACAGTTTGGCGAGCACATTATTCACTGGGTGACTTACACAGAGCTGTGTGCGCCGTGTGAAATACACTACAGCGTGGTCGGCCACCACGAGACATTGGAGCAGGACGCCCCCCACATCCTCAAAGCGGCCGGCATTGACAAGCTGGTGTCCTACCCGTCCATCCCTCCTGGCATCACCCACTACAACAGGTCCAAGGTCGAGCACTACTTCTCCACCATCGGCAAGCGAGACATCCGGCGTCTCTTTGCACGTTACCAGGGGGACTTCCACCTGTTTGGTTACCCGAGCCCAGACTTTCTACTCGACTAAAAATGATTAATAGTGAATAAAATGTTTTCATATGAATTGTCTCAACATCTTTGGTTCACTGAGACAGAGGTGTATCGTAGCTGAGCGACGGAAAAGGCTTGTATGCAGTAGATGGCGCACTGTAACCTTGTTGCTCTTATTTTAGCCACCTTTGTTGGAATAACTGACTGGCTGTGGCGATGCTGCCTATATTTGCAGTCGCTGGAAAAGTGCTGCCTCATATTCGAATATTTAAAAGTGCTGTTACAGAGATGGGGGCTGGAACTGACAAAAGGGTCAATTTAAAGATCAAATCCAGGTCAAACAGAGAAAACCTTTGCTACCTTTTTATATTTATGACAGTTATATGTCAGAGACTCTTATAATGCCAGAGATACAGGCCCGAGACCCTGTAATGTAGCTATCATATTGCACTGTAGGGATCACCTGTTACAATGACCCATCCTGTCAATGAAAGCTGTGAACAGTGCTACGACCTGTTTCTTCAAATTAGTCTTTTATGTACCTCTTGCGCTAGACAAACGCTATGATATGTGTATCAGGGAGTAAAGCATCAATTTAACGACTGATTAATAATCTTTACGACCATTTTTCAACTTTTATGTCTTTATCATTGATTTTTTGCTTTAGTTGAGGCATACTAACGTCTTCTATTACACTAAATTATTCTTAAAGTGTCATTAAATTGCATCAAAATGGTAAAAAACAGACCAGAAGACCTTGGTCGCTCCCTGATTCAAAACTGTAGCTGCTGTTCTAGTCGCTCTGCCTCGTTCACTCCATTTATTGGCTCTGGGATTTTGAAGGAAAAGTTGGTACTGGATTTTGAAAGGCTTGTTTGTTTTTGTTTTTTTTCTATAACAGAAAGGTACTGTGTAAATGTTCTTAACATGACCTGCAACTCAACATTTGTATTACATGTTGCTATTTATAATATTAACTTTCTGACTAGTGGCACAAAGAAGCGTTTTGGTTGTGAGACGCTGCAGCCACCTGGTGACCGTTTTGGACGCCAGGTTAGTAATAAAGCTCGATGTGGAAGAGTCTGATTTAAATTTCTTTGTTTGTGTATTTTGTTGTTTGTTGCTGCAATAATATCCCATCTCCACGAGGTGGCAGTATAAGCCATTTTTAAACTTTCCTGCTCAGTTACCACAAACTGCTCAGCACACAGACTAAATGTCACCACACACACTTGAACCATGGGAATCAGGGCAAAACAGTGACTTCATCACTGTGTGTCAGCAGAAAACAGTCCAGGCCAGTGGGAGGGGAAGAGGGATTTACTTTATTGGTGTCATTGCTTCAGGACCTGGGTGTCTCAGGCTCTGCTCTCTCCCTGCTCTCATCCTACCTCAATGACCGCACTTATTGGGTAACTTGGAGAGGATCTGTGTCTGAACCTTGTTCTCTCACTACTGGGGTCCCTCAAGGTTCCGTCCTGGGTCCCCCCGTCTTCTCTCTGTACACCAACTCTCTCGGCTCTGTCATTCACTCACATGGCTTTTCCTACCATAGCTATGCTGATGACACCCAACTAATCCTCTCTTTTCCCCAATCTGAAACACAGGTAGCAGCACGAATCTCTGCCTGTCTGACTGACATTCTCAGTGGATGTCTGCACACCACCTGAAAATTAACCTTGACAAGACTGAACTACTTTTCCTTCCAGGGAAAGACTCTCCCACCCACGACCTGACTATTAACTTTGACAACTCTATGTTAACCCCCACTCAGACTGCTAGGAACCTGGGTGTGACACTTGACAGCCAACTCTCCCTTACTACCAACATTACTGCAACAACACGTTCCTGTACGTTCCATGCTGTACAACATCAGGAGAATACGCCACCTTCTCACTCAGAAGGCGGTGCAGGTTCTGGTCCAGACCCTGGTCATCTCATGCCTAGACTATTGTAACTCCCTCCTGGCAGGTCTACCTGCTCGTGCCATCCGACCTCTGCAGCTCATTCAGAATGCAGCAGCTCAACTGGTTTTTAACCTGCCTAAATTCACTCACACTACTCCGCTCCCTTCACTGGTTACCGGTGGCTGCCCGCATCCGTTTCAAAACATTAGTACTTGCGTACCGTGCTGCTAACGGATCGGGTCCAGTCTACATCCAGGACATGGTCAAACGTTATACCCCAGCCCGTTCACTCTGCTCTGCTTCGTTGCTCCCTCACTGCGAGCTAAACACTCATCAAAATCAAAAACTGTTTGCTGTCCTGGCTCCTAAATGATGGAATGAGCTCCCCATTGACATCCGGACATCAGAAAGTTTACACATCTTCTGCCGCAAACTAAAAACACACCTCTTCTGACTATACCTTGAATAACATTTTTAAACTAACAATTTAGTAGCACTTAAATGGCACTTACTTATAGCACTTTGTAGTTTTGCTTTTTTGAAGAAATTGTAGTGTGTGTGTGTGTGTGTGTGTCACCCTGCCTGACGGGTTTGTCCTGTCAGTGTTGACTTGAGGTTTGTTTGACCAACAGATCAAATGTGTGTGTGTTAGACCCGGGTTATGAGAAATAACTGAAACACTGCCTCTGGCTATTTTTTGGTGTTTTTGTTGCAGAATACTGTGGATTTCAAAAACCCAACCTAACAAGCACCAGTATATGATAGTACTTATTTTATATTACTTTAAGTGCAGTGCTGCAAGGCCTTTTAAGAGCTCACTATCGTGCACATTGATTTGCTATGATGGGAAGCTGAGGCTGCAAACACACACACTCACTCACATGCTTAACAAGATCATTCAATGCAGCAAACTGAAACACCACTGACAAAACCCTCATGTTGTGATAAAATCTGACTATTAATATATTAATTTAGCTGTAATTCACTTTTCTCAATTGAAAAGTCTAATTCTAAAAGTCATTATTGTACATTTGGCTCCATTATTAATGATGATGTGAAATAATTATATTCATGCATAACATCCCTCCTGAGGTTGCTCACATGCCACACCCATGATTACAATATTGACAGGGAAGTTGCATGTGCACGAGGATGCTGTGCCTCCCCCGCCCTGGCTGCATGTATATAATGTATAGATGCTTATGTACAGGCTGATGTGAGGGTATAGAGTCAGTTATGAGCGATGCATAAAATAACCTCGGTGTCCATGCTCGGTAAAACGAGGCCCAACCCTTTTCTTTCTGCGCGAGGCAGACCGGCTTCTAATCTATGTGCGGTTCTCCATCAGAGCTGCGTCAAGCTGGACGGAAGCAGCCGGGCTGCAAACGGAAAACATCTGATTTTGCTTTCAATATAAAAGGAACTTGGACGCCCAGAGTAACAGAACAGCTTGGTTACCTCATAATAAAATGTCTGACAGGAATGTAACTTGTACATGCAGCACTTTTGCACAAGATTTTAAACATATTTTGCTCACAGCTCATTTCTTTAAATAGAGATGTAAAGTAACAACTTGTTCTTTAAGTGTTTTTAGGTATTTTTATACTGTTGTATTTAAATTTCCCTACATTTAATATGTGAGTACTTATTCCCCCTCTGGTAGATATGTAAACACTTTGATAAGACACATGCATCAGGCAATGGACGGATTATCAGGACCACAGGCCCCTAGCTGCAGACCTCCATCCACACTGTGTACTATTACTCCTATGACTACTATGTACTAAAGGGGAAAACTACAACCACATACATCACTTTGAAATCACATTTTGACATGTCAGCAGGACAGGAAGTGTTTATTACTACTAATATTAATACTACTACTAATAATAACCATAATAATAAAACTGCTACCACTACTAATACTATTAATAACATGACAATAATACAAAATACTGATACTACTACTACTACTACTAATAAAAATAATATTGATACTGCTATTACTACTACTACTAATAATAATAATAATAATGAAATGATTAAATTAAATGAAATAAGTCACATCTGTCAGACACTAGAAAGCATTATTTCAGTGCCAGGCTTTTATTCTGAAGGTCCGCAGCGGAAGGCTAGGCTACCCGTGCTAGCTCCTCAGACACCCAGCGGCCAGAAGCGGCAGAGAGCGGACAGGGAGCCCGCTGCTGCCACCTCAACATGGAGTAGCCTGAGCTCCAGCGGCTGCTGCCTGAGAAGCGGACCCCACGGAGAGGAGTGCGACGCGGCCTCTGCTGAGTTCCCCACCTCGCCCGGAAGAGCCCCGCCGATGCTCCAGCGGCGGACATTTTTCTGCAAACGCGACGGGAAGCTCGGCTTTTATTTGAAAAGATGGCGAACGACTCTCCGGCTAAAAGTCTAGTTGACATAGACTTGGCTTCCCTGCGGGTGAGTGGAGCCTCTGAGCCTGATTTTCTCTACAAAAAATCTTTTATTCCACATCCCTCGATATTAAAAATCAGACGTCCCTCGGCTGAGGCTAACGTTAGCTAGCTCCAACCTGCTCTCCCCGGCTGCTCTCGGCTTGAAAATGACCGCTGAGCCGTAGCGAGGTGTTGCCAGTGTCTGCTTTTTCCTTTGTTCGGGATGCATTTGGCATGTAGGGGCGAGCAGGGCGCAACAGCTGGCTCACCCCGGACTGTACCGTCCACAAATCAAACACACCAACACCCCTCATCAAGCTTCATCCACCTCAAAAAACTCCCATTTCTGTGTTTCTCTTTTTCCAGGATCCAGCTGGGATATTCGAATTGGTGGAGGTGGTTGGAAATGGCACCTATGGACAAGTATACAAGGTTGGTTGCAGGCGCAGTGTATGGCCCGTCCTGGGTTTCTCTGCACAGCCACTGTTGTTTTTCTGTCCCCATCCAGCCAGGGAACAAAGGGAGTGACAGGGTAACACACATAGGAGGTGTAGCTGGGGCCAACACAACACATTAGACACGGAGAGGCTGGGAGAAAGGTGTGATGTTACATATTTTGGTTTGTTTTGGTGTGTGAGAGATCAGGGGCTGTGGACTGTTCAGCTGGTAGTGTGACTGTGTGTGTGTGTGTGTGTGTGTGTGTGTGTGTGTGTGTGTGTCTGTGTGTGTGTGTCTGTGTCTGTGTGTGTGTGTGTGTGTCTGTTTAAAGAGTGAATCAGACAGTCTACAGTTGGATGCATCACCGATCTTGCATCACCTGTCGAGGATGGAGAAACGGTATCAGCCACAATCCAGATCCTGCTGAGCTCACGTCTCTTGTTTTAAATCTATTTCTTTTCTTCTTTCTTCTCACAACCCCCCCCCCCCCCCCCCAAAAAATCATATCCTGTTTTATAAAAATCAAGACTTTTCCAGTTCACTGCACGGGAATCCCACTCTCTCCGTGCCATCTGCTCCCGGTGTCACATTTCTCTGCTGAGAACGAACATTGCGGCTGTTGAGAGATGCAGCCGAGGAGGCAGAGGAAGACACGGCGGAGCGCTCGTGTTGAAGTTAAAGATGTGGCCTTGGTTGTCATTTATGCAGCTGGGCTAGCCAGTGGGGGGGGGGGGGGGGGGGGGCTCCATTTTGTCGCCTGCTGCCATATATGACGTGTTAAGATTTGTTAAGCGCTGTTAATAGGCTCATACTGGCGGGGCTCGCCAAAAAAACATCAATTTGCTCACACACTAAGCAGCAAGCTAAGCTGAGTATTTAATTCTAACAGCCCTCAGTGCTCCAGTGACCTGCATTCAATCCCCCAGTGCCCCAAACTCCCAGGATCTCTCTCTCCCCCCGCCTCCGCTCACACAGCGAAATCGGCATGTATGTGCTCACAGCATAACCACACCTGAAATCAACTCTGAGGAGGAGCGGATGATTGTCATTAGGAAGTGCGATGCCCGCTTGCTATCTTCCTACCAGATGGGTTTGAGCCGGGCGTGTGGGACAAAGATTTATTGCATCTCCCCCTCTCTTTTTTTTGTGTCCCCTTTTAATCTCTCCCTCCATTCACTGTCCAGTGTTTCTGTTTTGCGAGTGTGGCTGTGTGGGAATGGAGCTCGTACAAGAGAGGGCTGTCAGATTAGCCCGCAGTTGACACAAAGACACGGCCCAATGAGATAAGCCAAACCGTCTATAGGGAAGTCATCGCAACACTGAAGCTTGCTGCAGCAGCATCCTGTCAATCAGGTGTCGATCACTGTCATGTTAACCAGTTTAAGGAGCATGTGGCCTGTGTACACGTGCAGTTGGGAGTGTGGTTGGGGGGTGGGTTGGGGGGGGGGGGGGGGGTGGAAGAGCAGCTGTCCAGCTCCAGACAGAACCTCCACTCTCACAATGCTGAGTTTGTCTCGTCGGGTCTCCCGGTCGGTCAGTGAGTCAGTTGGAGCCACAGAAAGGAGGTGTTTGTCCGCAGGGTTTCAAACGCCAACCGACTGAATAATCACAACAGGCCCCCCCAACTGAAAACGGGGTGGAGTTCTCTTCTCCCTCGGAGGCTTTTTTTCCCCCTGCTTTGTCAAGCACTTGGTCACAGTTTGCAAGGGATCTTTTAAGATAACACAATGTGACCACGCTTCTTTACTCTTTTGATTTGTGGCGACTTTTGATTCCCTTTTAAACTTGTGTTTTGTTCATGGGGAAGCTGAAAGTTTGGTTGTTAGATTTCACATTAAGAATCACGTGTACAAGTACAGTTTTACGCATTTATGTCTTGCTTTTGACAGCCGTACAATAAGCTAATCATAATACAATCATCTGTTACCTCAAAATGCTTTATTACTGGTTAATAATTCTCCTACTACAATATAGAATATTTGTTGATACTCAGAATTGGCGAAGGGAAATAGTTTGGCTTAGACATGATGACATATTGATATATTTGCCTCCTTGTTAACCACAGAAAGCTGGTGTCAAATATCTGTTCAGATTTTATAGCCCCATTAATTTATACTATGATTACATAGTTTGACAATTTTAGATTTTAGCGTTATTGCGTTATGGCTGCTTGTGTTTAAAACATTGACTTCAGAAAATTTCAATTTGGACATTCATTGGTGTGATTCAAAACTACCCACAATGCCAAAAACGTTATTTGATAAAAATCTGATGTTCTGTACTTGTCCCATCCTCTACCATGGAGGAGGTAGGGTTTTTAGCTTAGACTGCAGACAGTCACCGGGGAGCAATTGAGAAGCAGTAATGTCATCCACCTTTATACACAGTCCATGGATTAAACATTTGAGTATTGTTGTTGCTATTAAATGTTTTGGCATAGCATGGAAAAACGTCAAATAATACCTACTGAGATGAAGACCATTAATGCTGACCGAGCATGAGATCCCACAAAAACCTCTCTGTGACTCTCCGCTGTGTTTCTTGTACCTTTTACACTCTCCCAGAAAATGAAAGGAGCTGCTCTCTAAGACTTGAAAAAGTCCGGGTCCCTGTGACCACGCTGTGCTGCTGGCGCTCCAGCTTCATGCTCCATGCCAGGAGGGCAGCCGTCGGCCCTGGAGAGGAGCCAGATTACTGTGAACTTCTAATAAACACAGCGCAGCAGAATTTGACTGACAGCCATAATGAAAATAATGTTATAGCTTAAAAAGGCTCCTTTTAGCTCCAGCCAGCTGGTTGACAGGAGTGGGAAGCATGGATCAATATGCAGATTGAGTCTCCAGAGTGATTAATCCGTTTGAAAAGTGCTGCAGTCATTTACTTGTGCTAAAAACCAAACCATAAAGAGACTTTATTGCAACATTATCGTATCATTTTGAGTCTAGCTTGTAAAATGTTATTGCAGTGATCCATTTTGAATTTTGCTGCTGCAATAGCATAACCCCTCTTATGGCATCTTAAGCAAAATGTATTAAAGCTGGGGATGGTAACATATTTTCGGCATCATTGAGCAACACATCCATAATAACCTTTCAGCATAAAGGGATCTGAGAGGAAACCAGACTATTGCACTCCCTCCAGAAATCTTGCCCGTGACTCCCATTGGCTGTTTGACTAATCGGCTGCACGTCCCTGTGGTGGAAAGCCTGCCCTGAATCCTGCAAGAAAAGGTCGCTACTCTAGCTTTGGCAACAACTGCTCACACGACGTAGCATCCTAAAATAAGGAAGCCTGAAATACCGAAACAATAAATCGCATTAATACATGTGGGGGTCATCTGTCACATGTGTGTATGAAGCGCCTGCACCTGCCCGTGCTTGCGTGGAGGGAGAGTCTCCATCCCAAAACGTTCACGTCCTCAGGATGAGACTTAAAACAATTTGTTTAGTGTCCCCACTCGCTGCAGCTTTAAGTGCTGTGCTATAAAACAGTGGGTGAACCATGTTAATGGTGTACAAAGCAAATGCAATTCCCTGGTCACAGTAAACAGCTATTCACAAGTAGAGTTATATCCTTTAAGTCTGCCACACGCATTTGCTCCCAAGTCTTGAGTTATTTTAAAATAATGCCTCTGTGGAAGCTCTGCACAAACAGATTCTCCCAGAGGGTCCCTCCCTCCTTCTCTTATCAGCTGGCCCTGGACCAGCTGGCTCACTAAACCATCTCAGGTGCCTCTTTTTGGATGGAGGGATTAAGAAACGAGAGAGTAATGATAACACAGAAAAATACATAATTCCTCAAAATTGCGCGTGGTATGCTGGGAAGATTCTCCCCCTGCTCTACAGAAATGCCATATATAGTCAGGTTTGTAGGCACCTGAAGCCCCTGCTGACCTGCCTCCCTGCCTGCCATGCATCCACAGGCCGTGCCAAAGCAGTGCCCACCAGTAGGAGACAAATTTCCTCGAGTGAAGCTCAAGCTCAGCCACTGCTCCTCCTTTCCCAACACTGTCCTTCATCTCCATCCTTTGTTATTTTTGTCCCCCCCCCCAAACCTTAGGTGCAGCCTCGCCCCTGCCCTCAGGACAAGAAGCTCTGTCCTCATGGGGCTGGCTACGCCTGACGGGCACACAGGGTGGGAGCTGCTGCTGGAGAGGGAGTGGAGCCTCTCGTGCAATCTGTTAAATGTCTACCAGAGCCATATGGCACTGGGCTAGACTGGGGCTTACTTCAGGGCAGTAGTGGTCATCTGTGATGAAAGCAACAAGGTGCATTGCAATGTTTGTGCAAAAAAATAAAGGAAGCTTGTGGATTTAATAACAGAGGCTGGAGCCTGCAAAGTGAAAGCTGTTGCACTTTAAATGAGCAAGCCAGTGGATGAAAATGCTCTGGTGCATCCTCATCGACCCCTGTGCTTCTGCTTGTATCCGCACATGTCCTGTAAAGAGCACACTGCAGCTTGTCAGTCTGTATCATAATATCGGATACTGGATTATTAAGACATCTGTCTGTGTGTAATATACTAATTATTAAAGATTTTTCTATATCTGTGCTAAAAAATTCTTAATAAATATAGATTGCCTTTATTGAAAACCACCATAACGTGGATGGAAATGGGGAAAAAGCTGAAGTTTGGCCCCCCCAAGCAAGACGAAAAGACTTTGCACATGAAATCCTGATCATAGGATCTATTACCATTATATTTATTACAATTGAATGCATGGGAACATGAATAAATACTGCTCTACATGCAGAGGAGAGGATTAGATGCCATTTCTGCACCTTGTAGCAGTGGAGGGTTTGCCTTCTTATCTACAGCCTCATCGGTAAAGGTCCTTGGGGTCTGCGTGCTGATTGGCTGTTCAGCTTTTAGGTCAGAACCTGTAGGGGTGTTGAATGTGTCACCCATGCTGCAGCAGGGGCCAGGTTCCCACATTGTCATCCACACACTGTGTTCGGACGCAGCCTTTTAAGTACATTCGCCTGTGCTCTTTTTGAGTAGCCCTGATGTATGAAACATTTCAAGCTCAACTCAGACACACACTCCTCCACTTTGCGTCCTCTCGAGCTGGATGAGTGTGTGTCTCTTTTGTCCCCCCGCCTCTACCCCACACTGACCCTCTCCCTAATGGGTGTCACAAGAGCCGCAGCGTCCCCTGACTGGCCATGCTGTCTGAACAAAACTCTCTGTGTTTGTCTCTCTCTCTCATGCGTGTGTGTCTGTGAGGAGCTCATTGAGCCACCTCATTACCCGAGTGGTGTTGAGATGAGACACAAAAGTGACAGCAGACGAGACAGTGTCTTGCTTGTCTCTCTCCGGCGGCTTCGACTGAGTTGACAGCTCTTTTCTCTTCGGTCTCTTCACATTTCCTTAAGAAAACTTAATGTGTTAATGTGCTGGGATGAACAGATCCTCTCGTACAACAGGCACACCTCACTCAGTCCACATCAGGGATGAGATTTTCCTTGAGTAAACTCCCCACGCAGCTTCCTTCAATTTACACCACATAAAACTGTTTCTGAAACTAGACAGTTCTGTAGGCTTTTTGTTATTTCAGTGACATCATACCAGGACTGAGGATATTTTCTCAGAGAGGCTCCACGTCCCACCCTTCAAGTGTTGTTAAAATGTTGTTTTGTGAGGAGAGGCTCCAGCGTGTATCTTTGATCCCATAGCCACTGCTGCACTCTGATCAATAGATGCCCAGTCACATCAAACCAGCCCCCTGCCTCAAACTCTTATTCAGCTCTCCCTGTGTTTGTTCCCAAGATAGACAGACTCACTGCCTGTCCTCTATCCTCCTTCCACTCACATCACCATTTCTCTTTCGGCCTCCACCGCTCCTCATCTTTGTCCTTGCCTCTTCCATCCTTCCATCTCTGGTGAGAGCTGATGTGGAGGAAGCATGGCCCGGGCCAAGTGTGAGTGAGTGTGAGAGAGAATTGGGTCAGTATGCTGGTATGCAGCAGCATTATAAAGCAGCAGAGCCCAGGGAGGCAGGGGCAAGGCACAGCCCTGGACGTCATGTGCTCCTGCTTACTGCTGAATATTTCTTTCTCCCTGCCATTTGTCTGATATACGTTGCAGAAGTGTGTCAGTAAAGGTGTTTTCATGTACTTTATGTAAGTACATAAAAAATTATGTATATTTTCCGGCTACAGCAGGACAGCTCTGGAACATTCATACAAGGGGTGGCGCCTGTGTAGAGCAAGCAGGAGTCAGGACATGATATATAAGATCACTTTTCTTTTGGTTACGGCACGTCGGCCCGAAATCACCATAAGCTCTTAAATCTTGTCTTCTATACACATTGACGTCTTCATCTGCGTCTTCTAGGTGCACAGCTCCTCTTTTTTTATCCCAAGATATTTGTATTCTTATCATCAACATGCCCATGTGAATTTTCTGGCCATTTTCCCGCTGTAATGTCAAGTGGCCGCACTCAGACATTTTGCGGACATTTTACTAGTGGACGGCCAGGAAAAGTTAAGGAAAATGTCTGGAGCGACTGACTCGGACAGTTGAGTGGGACTTGTGTTGATATGTGTCGGGTTCCTGCATCTGTCCAGGGGCCTCTCAAGTTAGAAAGAGGTTGCGACCTGCCTGTTTATCGCCTTCTGCACAGCTACCTACTCACTCTGCCAGTTCAAATGTCACCTCAGATCTTCACATAAACGCTTCACTGCACACACACTTTCACCAGTGACCTTTTGAAGTACCAACCCATGGCACCCAGCGGTCCTCTCCCTCCCTCGCTGTGTGAACTAATGATATGAAGCCGAGTTTGTTTTGCACCTACGTGGCTAGTTAGAAAGCATGTCGCTCAATTGTAGCACTCGGTTGTGCAATGGCACGGGAGGCTGACCTGGTTAGAAAGGCCGGGGTTTTTTTTTTTTTAAATCGTTGCTAAGTGTGATTGATCATGCATTAATGTGAAAGATGTAGGGAGGGAGAGGTTCACTGTGCTCTGGGTGGCAGTGGATGCAGTGGATGTGAGCCTGGTAGAAAAGTGTTTTGGAAACAGAATTCCCTCTTTGTCCACAGACCACTAACTGCTGAGCACTACAGCTCACTTCTGTTAAGTGAAAATCCACGATAAAACATTAATATGCTTTCCCAACAGTTTTTTATTTATGTACATTGCAAATTTGGATCCCCTCCATGACAGCACCACTTGAAGTGTGTTTTCTTTGACTGGCACTGGCAGTAGCACAGGTTCTAGTTTACACATGCTTGTGAAATAAAGCCCACTTAATGGGAAAAGGTCTATTTCTTCCTCTTATGTCAGCACTCAATAGAGCAGCATCACTTAATGAGTTTCTAGTGTTGAGGGACATGAATCGAGGCCTCTTCGAGCAGTGTATTTTGTCTTAGGGTAGATTTGAATGTACTGTCTGTGGCTCCGTAGGCAGTAAGTCAGTCAGTGGTTTAGTGCTGAGCTGGGCAGATGCCAGCTGCACATCTGGCCATGGTTAAGAGGAGCTGGGATGTAGGAGTGGAGATGGAAGCCGGAGAGAGCTGAGTGATAGCTCAGTTCCTCAGATAACCTCTCCACAGCCACGCCTAGCTAGCTGCTGCTGACTGACCTTTACCCATTCAAGGGTCTGTGTCACAGGGGCCCGTCCACAGAACTACAGCTAAAACAGTCAGTCGATTGTTGATTAGTTAAACATCAGAAAATGTGTCTATCAGCATTTGAATAGTTAATTGATTATTTAAGTATCTTATATTATCTTTTTCCAACCAACAAATTAATCAATAATGAGCATGATTTTAGTTGCAGCTTCATATGGGACTGTTTCCCCTTTGAAAAATACAGAGTGGGCAATGTGGTTTGTCAGTTTTGATGGGATGGCATGTGGTAAATTAACACAGAGAACTGTAGACATTAGGAAACACATTCATTTCTACATTCACAGTTCTTCATATCTATTAACATGGGACCTGATTCAGGCAAAAGTCTTTTTATTTACGTCGATCCTCTTCATAGAACCAAATATCAAATGCTTTAATTTACCGTTTGATCATAAAAACCCTGAGTATGACTTGAAAAGGGGCATGTGCTTCAGAGCCTGGTTGAACAAAATCCTAATAATGTTTTTTATGTATCACAACTGATATATTGTCCAATTTCTTTAAAAACCTCAATATCTATGTGTATCAGCTTGAGAAATCCACTTTGAATATACCTGTGTCTTATCCCCCCCCCGCACACACACACACACACACACACACACACACACACACACACACACACACACACACACACACACACACACACACACACACAAAGAGCAGAGAAGAGACAGGTTGACTAAGGTGCAATACAAGCTTTAAAACAAGTGTCACAATTTATCGGATTGATTTGCCAATTCATCCTAGATCAATGTTGTAAATACAAGATATGCAGGATGAATGTTGCATTGTATTTAACTTGGCAACATCCTTTCTCTAAATACACCTTTCCAAAAACCTTTCCTGTTAAATTTGTGCCGATTCACATCATCTGCAATGACTCAGTGAAGTGTCAACCTGTTTTTTTTTTGTTTTCTTTACTAAGAACAATGGATAGATGGTGAAAGGGGATAAAAGCCATCCAGGGAACTCATCTCATCACTTAAATCCCAATGTTGTGTAACCTTAGGTGTTTTGTGCGATCAAAATGCAAAACGACTTTGTGGCCTAGATAACCTTATCTCCCCCCAGAAGCTCGGAGACATTTGGGTTTATGTGACTGTATAAATCCTTCAGGCTCCTGGAGAAAGAATCACCTTACACTTTCCTATCATCACCTCCCAGTACCTATTCCAAACTCTTTAAATCATGAATAGACCCAAAGTCTTTAAATCATGAATAGACCCAATGTAAACACACATTTTCAATAGGCTGTTGTATGTTAACACTCAATCCCAAAATAATTAAGCAATTATATTAAGTCACTAAAGAAATTGTAGTAACTTGTTGACAAGTATGGAGGTTGACCACCGAGTTCCTCTTGGTCCCACCTGTGACCTGCAAGCCCATCACAGCGCACCGCTTCAGCACCAACAGCTCGGACACGGCTCCACAGCTGTAATGTCAGCTTCTGTGTTGCTTTTGGTGACCCCTGGGATCAAAGTGAAGAGGATTAAAGGCATTGTTCAGGGTTCCTCTTATCCCTCAGTCAAAAGAGAGCCCCCCCAAGCCAGCATTGCTTTTATTGTCATAATCCATACTGTTTCAATTGACTATGGAATGCACTGGCTAATATGGTGTGTGTGTGTGTGTGTGTGTGTGTGTGTGTGTGTGTGTGTGTGTGTGTGTGTGTGTGTGTGTGTGTGTGTGTGTGTGTGTGTGTGTGTGTGTGTGTGTGTGTGTGTGTGTGTGTGTGTGTGTGTGTGTGTGTGTGTGTGTGTGTGTGTGTGTGTGTGTGTGTGTGTGTGTGTGTGTGTGTGTGTGTGTGTGTGTGTGTGAGTGAGTGAGAGAGATATAGCTGCTGCAGTGACCGGCAGAGAGACACAGTATCACTGCAGTGGGGAGAAGAAGGGGAATACCGGTCCCATGCCCATGTGGGCCAGCTCCCAAAAATGTTTCCATATTTTATCTCCTCTCAGAGAGTTGGTGGTGGGAGGGAGGTCGTAGAGGGGCCTCTATTTTAGTCCTTTGTTTATGTAAGGAGTGGCAGCGGGGTGTTGGGGAGCATAAGAGTCTGGGAATGGTCCGTCTATATAGCTTGGGAATAACATGTCCATCTGTAGCATGTATAATTCTATATATAGTCAGTTTATGTGGGATACATGTGTCTTGAGATTGTAATCTTTGACAATGGGGAAAACTTAAGTATAGCTGCAGATTAATTTTCTGTCATTCGAGTAGTCATCAATCAACAGATGTTTTCAGCTTAATATGTCATGTGATAATCATTAATGCCAGTATGTGTATAGATACAAACTTGTAAATGGAACATTTATTTAATTTACTATAGGCAATACACTGGAATGCATTTAGGGTCTGTGTTTCTGTCAGTAACATTTGCACAAGTTTCCCAGTTCATTAATCATCAGCCAGTTGATAACAGAACAATGGGTCTGCCACGTGAAGTGTGAACGCTCACCTCTGTTTTGTTTCTTCACAGGGACGACACGTCAAGACTGGACAGCTGGCTGCCATCAAGGTCATGGACGTCACCGAGGTAAGAGCCGAACCACATATTGTTTCACCTTGCCATCACGGTGTGAGCGTGTGCAGCTGACACTCCCCAAAGACAGGAGGAATACTAATTCACCATAAAACATATTGTTTCACAGAAAATGAAAAAATAATTCAGAAATGATCTTAAAAAATTCAATAATTTTATTCCCATTTAGTCACATTTTGGTTTCAGGTTCCACATGTGTGCGTCAGGAGACTTTTAGATAAGTCATGTCTGATGTTTTTTGTTTAGCTTTCTGGACAATAATCAATAACTGTATCAGGTTTTATTGACAATTCGTAGGATAGGTTTTTCTTTTTGTTCACCCATAACGTTATAAATAATGCCCGATCGCTTTATCAGTTGTCATCAGCCCCACAAAATCTCAATAATAAATACTGGTATTTGCATTGAAATTGAGTTGAAATGTTCATGGAAAAATTATACTTGGATATAATTGAGTCATTTATTCTTCTCTTATCTGTTTAATATTACAATCTCCATAAACATTCCATCAGATCTGACTTAATGCGTTTGCGCTCACAGAGAAGAAAATGCGCCGCTCCTTAATGAGCCCCTACCCCCATAATAATCAGCAGGGGAAGGGCAGAGGCAACAGGATGCTATTGAGTGAAGTGCGTCATTTAGTGGCCAGCAGGCTGCCCTCAGCCGTGGGAGGTCCTGTCTGAAGATGGGAGAAGGCACACAACCACACATCCACATATGCAGAGACACAAAGCTGGGGGATTCAGAGGAGCAGTGAAGGCCAGAAGGGCCAGCCACCCACATGGCCATGATAATGATGGAGGAATATGGGCGTGATCATTCTGTACATGCACAATGACAGGCCTGAATTCTGGTGCCTGGTGAACACACTCCACTTAGGGCTGGGAGCGAAATCTTAAGTCGTCAGCTGGATGCACCACCAAGGTTATTGGGACACATTTCCCCAGTGCACCACCAACACGGTGACGGATCACGGGCCTGACGCAGGCGAATGACGCAGCAGCAGACGGTCTGTGTGCCCCGACTTGCCTGCTGTCACTCCTCAAATAAGCCCATGTCATGATGAGTCAGAGTTATACAGTTCTCATGTTTAACCAGTAAAGAGAATATTGCCCAACTGTTTCAAGTTGTGTGACTTGAACTAGGCGTGTCTGTCGGGTGCCAGACATGTAGTTACTTTTCGAGGCAATATTGAACAATGGAAAGTGTTACATAAAGCAGGTTGTTATGCTCTTATTGCACAGGAGAAACCTGTTTTTGTTTGTTGTGAGAAAGTGCTGTCAGTTACAGGAGGTAATTGTTGGAGGAGGCGCCCTCCATTGCCCTCCTCAAAACACTGAGTGCATGCTCCAGGCTGCTTTTCCTTATATGTCTGTGTGTTTGAGCAGCACACCTGAGGACGGAGCTTGGCCCAACCGAATTAAGTGTGTGGAGTCCCGTGCCAGTTGGGCTGGGTGCGGGCAAAATATTTTTAAAGGGTGATCAGGTTCAGGTTGGGTTTGGTCAAGTTGCCTGGGCTGCTGCACGTGTCTGTTATTATGGAAAACATGGAGGCTGGGGTCAGGTTCTGACACAAACTGGTTCAACTGTAAAATATCCAGGCTCAATTATATTTCTGTCATAAGGGTTTGATAATGACATTTCAGGAATAATTAAAATTAATTTTTACTTCCTAATATCTGTATCGTCATTGGCCTGTAAAAATCCATATCAGCCAGGCTGCAGTACTAATTACTGCATGATTGTGTATCACTGGGCGTGGGCCTTCTAAAGATTAACTCATGTTACTAAACTTCCCAGACAGTGATCATAACACGTCACCCTGAAACTAATCCAGACTTTTATTAGCTGCATCTGTTTTACTGATTCATCTTGTATTATAGTCTCCATCAATGAAGTGACACAGCACACCTCACACAGTCAGCATGACTACGATTTCATTTGGAGTTTCCTTGTATGTGTCTATGTGTTTACTGTCATTAACAGCTGAAACATAAATCGATTTAACACATTTGCATTTATATCTTACAACTGTTACCTGATGATCACTGTATTTTCAGTGAGGCTGAAGTTGCCCTCTCTTCCCTGTCGTGGCTCGAGAGCTCATCCACAGACATGCAGGCTTGTCCAGTGTGACTCTGACCCACATTCTCAAATCCAAACACTACCGGCCCGGAGCTAAAAATGCCTTTCCACTTTGAGGCTCCATGTTGGTATATATTCAAATATTATTCTAATCCTCGACTGGGTGATTTGTGCAGATAGTGGCTTGTGTATCTGCTGCACACTACTACACTACAAACTGGTGAAGGCCTTGGTTGTTTGGGGCTTTATTTTAAGTTGCTGTTATGTTCATAGTCTGTTTATGATTTGTTTTAATTTGTTTTGGTGTTGAGTTTGGTAAAAACGCAAAAACGAGCTGAATTTTTCAAAAACTAGATCCAGAAAATCCCCCCCAAATTATTTTATTTTCTCAAATCATGCATTAACATTCATCTGATCTAGTAAAACAGATAAATAAAACTTTTGTGTGTGGTCGACATACTGTTTTTTACTCGTATCCTCTCCACTGCCAAATGACCAAAGCTCCACTCCTCCTCGTCTCTCTCTCTCTCTCTCTCTCTCTCTCTCTCTCTCTCTCTCTCTCTCTCTCTCTCTCTCTCTCTCTCTCTCTCTCTCTCTCTCTCTCTCTCTCTCTCTCTCTCTCTCTCTCTCTCTCTCTGAGACACACATCACCATATGATTGTGTCTCTCTCGCTCTCTCCCCCTCACCATGTGACTTGTGGCAGCGAGGCTTTCACAGTCGGCAGTGTGATAATCCAACAGCTGCACAGCAGAGAGGGGGTGGATGGGAGGGAGGGACTGGGGGGGGGGGTTGTGCGCACAACAAAAAGGCTTACGTCAACTCAAATGAGTCGTGCAGCAGCAGTATGGCCGCCTGTAATATATAGAGGCAAACCTCCACATTGTATCTCTGCAGTGATAATACTGTACGCCCCCCCCCTTCCCACTGTACCTTCTATAGGAGAGGTCATGTAAAGGGAACCACTCGCGGGTTGATCCCTGCATGTGTTCAATTAGCGTGTCACGGTTAATCATTGTCAAGTTGCTATTGGGTGCGAGCAGGGAGTTGGTGCTGCAGCCAGTTATGACCTTTTGCGAAAACTGGACACGTTTGCTCCTGTTACATTTCCAACAGAGACTGAACGCAGCATGAAAACTCCATCTGGCACCTGATCAACCTTTTTTTTTTAACCCCAGATAAAACCCACAAATTTTTTTTTATCTATAGGGTCTTTTGTTTGATTATAATCTCTGTTTTTAATTTGATCATGAAAGATATCTGTTTACTCTCTTGTTTATCTTCTTTACTGTGATCCATCCCCTCATATTCATGGTATTTGTTATTCTTTTCTAAGTGTCTAGGCAGAATTCTTTGCTTTCTTAGCAGCCTCACACAAGAGTGTATCTGTAGGGGGATTTGCCATCGATCTAATGTATATTTTGTCTTCCTCGGGATTAACAATAATGGCTTCTGGCTACTGCACACATCAACTCACTATGAAACTCACTCATGCATCATTAATCCCTAAACAAAGGAATCATTTGCCAGTAAATGAAGGACTCAAACTGCATTGTTACACAGTCCGAGACCTGAATAAGGTCTGGCCAGGCCGGACTGAGCCACACCAGGGCGTCACACAGCTTGACACTTGCTATGACCCGAACAATGGAAGTGTATTGATTTGGATGTGAAATGAAATGTCACTGGAGGTGAAATGATGATTAATAAAAAGCCAGACGATCCCACACAGTAGTTATTGTGTTGTATGATAAAGATTTTCCAGAGCAAAGGACAATCATCCTCTTTTTATTCTAAGTTTGTGGGGAATTTTTGTGTGTTGCTAGGATGAAGAGGAGGAAATTAAACTGGAGATCAATATGCTGAAGAAGTATTCCCACCACAGAAACATAGCAACCTATTATGGCGCTTTCATTAAGAAGAGCCCCCCAGGACACGACGACCAGCTATGGGTAAGTCCTCAAATCCAGACAAGAAATTAAAGTAAAGTAAGAAGTATGCAAGGAGAAAAACATGTAGCAGCCATGGTTACGTTCCGTGATGTTTCCTATTTGTCTTTTCTCCCTATTCCTCTGGTGTTTTCTAATTTTGTTTTCTATCTGTTGTGTAGCTGGTGATGGAGTTCTGCGGAGCTGGTTCCATTACAGACCTGGTGAAGAACACCAAGGGGAACCAGCTGAAGGAAGACTGGATCGCTTACATCTCCAGAGAGATCCTCAGAGTGAGTTCTCCTTCTCTTTTCCTCCTCTCCTCTCTTGTCATCCTCCTCGCCTCTCATTCATGTCCTGTGTCTCTCTCCTCTTCAGGGTCTGGCTCACTTACACGCCCACCACGTCATCCACCGCGACATCAAGGGCCAGAACGTCCTGCTCACCGAGAATGCAGAAGTCAAACTAGGTGAGAGCGTCTCAGATCTCTGTTAGAGCATGAACTTACAGCACAAGGCTGACGGTGGTGACTCTTGTGTCTCTCTCCAGTGGACTTCGGTGTGAGTGCTCAGCTGGATCGGACCGTGGGCCGGAGGAACACCTTCATCGGGACTCCTTATTGGATGGCCCCTGAGGTCATCGCTTGTGACGAAAACCCAGACGCTACATACGATTACAGAGTAAGAACCTCCACACCATCCTGACATGGTGTATTTGTGTGACGCAGGCATACTGTACCTGTGAATGTCTGGATCTGTCTGAGTATCTGTGTTGTCTTCTCTTGCAGAGTGATCTGTGGTCTTGTGGTATCACAGCTATTGAAATGGCTGAAGGAGCACCACGTGAGTATCAGTTTTTATTACCGTCAGAGTTAAGATGCTGGTTCAGTCTCTTAAATTCTCACCATTGCATATGTGCTTCTTCTTTCAGCACTTTGTGACATGCATCCCATGCGTGCGCTCTTCCTCATTCCAAGAAACCCTCCTCCCAGGCTCAAATCTAAAAAATGGTGAGCACCACGAGCAAGGGCGTTTTGTGTGAAGTTTGAGTATTTCCATCCTTTCTATTCTTCTTTTTACCATAATAAATTCTTACAAATCAAGTTAGTTCTGGCATATTTAGATTTTTATCTCGGATCTGAGATCAGGCAGCTACAGAGGCTACAGAATCCTGAGCTCGGCCTTTCCTCTGTGCTTTGCTGCTGAGCTGAACATCTGTGATACACTTGCTCTGGCAGACTCAACGTCTCCTGGCACACACACTGCAGTGCAGCTCTGGATGAATGCACTGCAGTGGGGAAGAATTCAACTCTTCAGAGCTTGAGAGCTTTGATGAGTTTGATGTTATTTTAAAATGTTTCTTCATAAAACAGAACAAAACATAAAACCTCAATTCATATCAATAAACCAGAGGCTGTATTTTTAATTAAAGGAATAGTTCACCCAAAAATGATAATGGGTGAAGTGTTTGAGTCCACAAAAACAGTGCTGGAGTTTCAGGGGTAAACAATCCTCTACCATCCCTACAGGTCCAAGAAGTTTTTCAGTTTCATCGAGGGCTGCCTGGTGAAGAACTACACGCAGCGTCCGCCGACGGAGCAGCTGCTCAAGCATCCCTTTATCCGAGACCAGCCCAACGAGAGGCAGGTCCGCATACAACTCAAAGACCACATTGACCGGACCAAGAAGAAGAGGGGGGAGAAAGGTGAGTCTGGCTCTTTGTTTCTTATCATTTCTTCTCAGTTTCTGCTGAGTTTACAGCTGTGGTGAGTTTCTTTGAGTGACTTCATTTTACCGACTACAGATGAGACAGAGTATGAGTACAGTGGCAGCGAGGAGGAGGAAGAGGACCCCCCAGAGCAGGAGGGAGAACCCAGGTATGATCAAGTTGTCACAGCACTTCTTAAAAACGGGTATAACCATTTTTCAGGGGACATTTTCAATGGAATTTGTTCTAATCAAAACCTTCTGTCCCACTTCCTCCCATCATCCAGCTCCATTGTCAATGTACCAGGTGAGTCAACTCTGCGCCGCGACTTCATCCGCCTGCAGCAGGAGAACAAAGAGCGGTCAGAGGCGCTCCGCCGCCAGCAACTCCTCCAGGAGCAGCAGCTCCGCGAGCAAGAGGAGTACAAGCGCCAGCTATTGGCCGAGAGGCAGAAACGCATTGAGCAGCAGAAGGAGCAGAGGAGGCGGCTGGAGGAGGTTGGTCACAGAAAGATGAAACTGATCCTGACAAACAAAAAGTCCACACTGAAAACTTTAAATACTAAAAAAAATCTTGTGTACCCTACAGCAACAACGACGTGAACGGGAGATGAGGAGGCAACAGGAGCGCGAGCAGCGTCGCCGTGAGCAAGAGGACAAGAGGCGTGTTGAGGAGATGGATCGTAGACGCAAAGAAGAGGAGGAGCGCCGGCGGTCCGACGACGAGAAGAGAAGGAACGATCGTGAACAGGTCAGTTTTTTTATATTTTTACTTAGAATATAAAAAAAGGAAATTATAGGTATGTGTTAAATCTATAATCTATATTAAAAAAAAGTTGTACACTCACTATTTACCTGTGAAAACTTACCACTGACTGCTTTGCTTCTGACAGGAGTACATCCGGCGCCAGCTGGAGGAGGAGCAGAGGCACCTGGAGATGCTGCAGGAGCAGCTGCTCCGTGAACAGGCCATGCTGCTGGTCAGTCACACATATACACCTCTTATCATTTCCACCACACTCACACTGCATTGGCCCCTTTTGTCAGTTATACTAAAACAAGTCTCTTACAGGATTGTCACTGAAGCTGATCCTTCATGTATTTTAATTGACACATGTTTACGAGTGAAACCCTTTAAGAATGTCAGTGCTGAAGACAACATCAACAGTCCTCACAGAAGGCTCTACAACATATCTTTGTTTTGCATTTGTCTGCTTTTTTCAGGCTTCTTGTTGTTAAATTCAATCAGCTACACAAACTTGTGTGAAAGAAAATTGTATATTCTTCCATTGTTTCAATGTTTTACATGCAAAGTGCTTCTTCTGTTTTTAATCACATTTTGCTTTGTTTTTGTGAAGTGAGTCGAAGCAATAATTGCCGTCTTGATTGGAAACATTTTGAAATCTATTGTGGTTATTCAGAATGCTGTAATGACTTTACATAGCATCTATAAGCACAGCACACAGAATAAGTGATACTGAGGAGTAAAATGGGTGAATGTGGTGACAAGTGGGGCTGTCTGTAAACAGAATGGTTTAAGAGGCGGCACTTTCAGCCTACATTCATTAAGCCAACGCTGCCATCTCTTGTCACCACATTGAACACACTCTGCAATAGGAGTTCAAGTGGCGAGAGCTCGAGGAGCAGCGCAAGGCAGAGCGACTCCATAAGCGCCTGCAGCAAGAGCAAGCCTACCTGCTGTCGCTCCAGCACAAGTCCAAACCGCAGCCTGGCGACAAGACCAAACTCTCCTCAGACCATAGCAAACCCCCACAGACCTCCACCCTGCCCCCCGACAGAGCCCTCACAACAACCCCACAAGCTCGGGTCCTCGACAGTGCAGTTACTGTAGCGAGAGGCGCTCCCGATTCCCCCAGAGCCCCTCAGACCGTCCCCCCAGACAGCGCTAAGCCCCAGGCAGCAGCGCCAGAAAAGACTGACAATGCTGAGACGTGTCCCGGCCCGCTCCAGAACTCCCCAAACTCCCCAAGCCCCAGCCTCTCTCAGACCGAACCCCCAACTGACTCCCAACCTCCCGAGGCAGAGAGTTCGGAGCCTGATAGGCCTGCCAAGCCTGTCAGTCATCCTCCGCAGCCTATCAGAGAGGTGAACCTCCTCCTCGGCTCTGCCTCCCCCGCCGCCTGCTCTTTCCAGCTTCCTCTTGCTTGTCTTCACTCAGCCTCACTGACCGTGATGATGGAGGTGGTGCGAGCAACAAATAATGGTTAGGCTTTATCCCAAACAGTCACATGTAATTTAACATTATTCCAAAAGCAATATCTAATGTGTTATAACACAGACCATCTGAGCCAGGCCATTTTGAATGAAACAAGTGGGGGGTGTGATGGAGAACCACAGGCTCGCAACCACCAGCAACCAGCGTCTTTATGTCCTGAATAAACCGGAGCTGTTCTCCTCCACTCTTCTCTTGGCACTCGCTCTCACTTGCACTGTTGCTCAACTCCTTGACTACTAAAACCACGGCGATGCCCGAAATGTTTTCGTCTTAATTTTCACTTTGAGCAGGTTAAGCAAGAGAAAGAGAAATGATGAATTTGTAATTTTCAAATAATTTTTTGATCATTTCCCTCCATAAAAATAAAGATGATTCCATTGGATTTTATTATTTTCTTTTCCCCAGAACTCCTCCTCAAAGTAGTACAGAACCACAAGTGTTAGGAATTTCTCTTGATCTTGGACACGGACCTGTGAACTTCTTTAATGTTTACACTGTGAATGTGTCTGTGTGGATCGGGGCCATTGCATGTGGATGGCTGAGGCCCGAACACTAACATGCAGGACACCCCAAGCAGCATCTCCTGTCATCAGCTGTGTCATTAACAATGATCTTTCCTTCCCATTTATTATTCATATTCAAAGGTGTATTTCGGATTAAAGTGTCCTGTCTCCACCTCTTGTCTGTCCACACATATCTGTGTCTGTACAGCTTTAAGCATGTGTGATATCGTTGTCACCAAATGTCTTTGTTTATTAGATATAAGGGTGTCTGATTGAGACAAAGGATTCCTTAGCAACCTTAGTATTAGAAAATACAAGGAGATTGGAACCATTTCATTCTGAAAAAGAGAACTTTTAATTCAAACTTCAAACTTTAACCTTTTAAAGTGGTTCCGTCTCTTTGATTTTCTCTCTTCTTAATTTGGTCGCTGAAATATTTGTCCTTACCCTCATCCCAACTTTGTCCTGTTCGATTCCCTCCCCATCCCAGGCTGACGAGCGGTACCGTAAGAACATTCAGGGCTCACCTCAGACTGCCCCTCCTCCCAAGCAGCCCCCTCTGCCTCCCCGCTCCTCTGAACCGTTCTCCAATGGCGGCTCCTCCGCCGAGGCCTCTGCCATGCACCGGCCCATGGAGCCCCAGGTAAATCCCTCCTCCTTGCTTTTCCTATTTCTCCTCTCCCTCTTTTCCTCCAGTTCCTCCCGCTGTTCCAGCTTAAACTTGATTGGTCAAAACTAGAGAAAGAAACAGAAGGTTTCCTAAAATCTCCCCCCTCACCTACAGATTCTGTATATTCACACACAGAATCTGTTTATAGAGTTGAACTAACCCATTGATGATTTAGTTTCTTCTTTAATGCCACTAACATCCTAAACATACATCCAAAGGTAAATCCATGTTGTCTGTGATCCATAAAAACAATCCAAAGGGTAAAAAACAATTACATCAATTTTCTAAAATGTCAAACTATTCATTTTACTAATAAAAAGGATAAACTAATAAATAGTATTTACGTTAATCAGAGAATCTGAGTGAAACACATCATTGTGTCATTTTGTGCTTTGTCTGTATGCATGTGGACCCAGTATATCTAAGCACCTGTATGTGAAAAGCCACACACATCTTCCCTCATGTCTCACTGTGTTGTCTGCTTGTTCCACCTCCCCTCCTCCTCCTCCTCCTCCCCCCCTTCTTGTCCTCCCCTCCCTCCCTCACTCCCTAAAAGGTCCAGTGGTCCCACCTGGCTGCTCTAAAAAGTAGCAACAGCGCCACCCCCTCTCCTCCTCCTCCTCCGCCCATGGTCTCTCGCTCCCAGTCCTTCAGCGAGCCCGGCGGCGTGACCTCTAGCTTTGCACAACTTCACCTGCGCTCCCAGGACCCCCACCATCACCACCACCCACCATTGCACGTACGCACTGACCCCCAACCTCCCCTCCACCTCCCCCAGGGCCAGACTAGGGCAGAGCACCAGGCCAGCGGCGAGGAGGTGCCTCCCAAGGTAAGGAGTCAATAATGGCCTCCCCCGCTCCTGACCTGACCTTGACTCTTCCCACCCTCCCTCACCTCCTCTCATTTCAGTCACTTCACCACGACCTGTGTTTTTGTGCTCAGTCTTATTTGTTGAACATCAACATCGAACACAACTAATATAAGTCGTATTATAATGAAAAAACTTTGAATTCTAGGCCCACAAATTAGTTATAAAAGTAAAATTCAAAAGCTATGTTACACAGCACAGTCCTGCACCTAAATTAGTTCTGTTGATGGTTCTCATGTTGGAGAGGTTCTGCTATCACTGATACCTCCTAGGGGAGATATCAGGTTTATCTGATGATGTGATGCAGCTTTAAATTCTTGTCGTATATTTTGAATTTCAGATCAGTCTGTAATTCAGTGGTTATGCTCACGTCTGTAGCTGTCACTGTGTGTGAAGACATCTGAATCTGTCTCCTCCAGGTACCAGTGAGGACAACATCCAGGTCTCCAGTGCTGTCACGCCGAGAGTCGCCTTTGCCATCACAGCCTGGCAACCAGGGCGGACAGAGGAACGCTGGCAGGTGAGGAAAGACACATCAGAATCATTTGGATTGTGCAATTGTTCATGAAGTTTTTAAGGCAGTTGCAGACGTTTGAAATTAAGATATTATTGGAATGTTACCACTGTCACAATAACACAGGTGGATGGGACTTAACATTAAAGATACAATAGATGTATATCGGCTCCGCCTCCGGTAACTTTTATGTGTTAACTCCCTTGAAAGCACTGTAACAAATCCCACTTTGAATGATAGTACTGTTCATCTTGCTCTTGTTAATGAGTCTTTGTTCCCTGTGACAGTAACGTGGAGCAGCGCCCGCTGTGGGACCGGGTGGAGAAGCTGCAGCCCCGGCCGGGCAGCGGCAGCTCCTCCGGCTCCTCCAACTCCAGCTCTCAGGCCAGCTCCGGGGACCGCTTCAGGCCACGCTGTGAGTCCCCTGGTACTGTACACGGCTACATTTCACTAACTCTACTCACTGCTCATTACTTAATTATGCCTATTACTGTAATGACAGTTTTGTGGTGGTTCCAATACAGGCAATTGAAGATTGTTTCAGAGCCAGCTCTTATGTGTCCCCACGCTAACTCCACTTCCTTCTCCTCTCAAAGCTTCCTCCAAATCTGAAGGGTCTCCTCTCCAGCGACCTGAAAATGTTCCCAAGAAGCAAGATGAAAAGAACCTCGCCAGACCCACTCGACCAGCCGTAAGTCCCCCATTACCAGAGTACTGGCAACAATCGTATGATGCTGAATGTGAAAACACAAACAATTCTGTCGCTGGTTTACCGGCTTCTGCTGGCGCCCTCAACTGTGCAGGCGTGAGGGCGTCGTCCCTGCACAGTTCATTGCCTGTCATCGACAAAATGCACACAACGGCCCTAGAAGGGTTAAACCCTCCACAGCTGCTTCCTGGATATGAATGCGAGCGCATTTGAATGCAAACTCACTCCTCCTGTTTCCTTGTACTTGTCAGAATGGGTCCTAATCTCACCTGGCTTTGTTGCTGGATAAACTGTGGCCCATTTGCTTTGTCTAACAAGGCAGGGACGTATCCCTCCCTGCCTGTGTTGCTTGTCACTGACCGTAAAAGTCTGCATTAGTCACTCTGCAAGTGGAAACAAGCAGAGGGCAGCATGGGTATCACAGCAAGGAGTGACACAAATTTTTATGATTAACCCTAATTTATGCCACTCAACTCACCGTATCATTAATCTTGGACTAAATGGCGTCTTAGCCCGGGTCCAACAAGGTTTCAGGCCAGCAATTATTTTAATTTGCACTCTAAATTTCACAATCAGGGCTTAATTAAGTGGGAAAATACTACAGATAACCAGAAATCAGGGACTTTAGGAACATCTATGTTGAACAGAAATAATAACATATGAGGTAATAAAGGACGTCAAGGCTCCTGTTATGTAGTTTTAGCAAAATGCGTTTTTCTAAGACTTCATTACTGTTCCTTTCAGGACCTGACTGCTCTGGCCAAGGAGCTCCGTGCGGTAGACGATGTGCGCCCCCCCCACAAGGTCACCGACTACTCCTCCTCAAGCGAGGATTCAGGCACCACTGATGAGGACGACGACGAGGAGGTGGACCAGGAGGCTGGAGAGGAGTCCACCTCTGGAACCGAGGACTCCAGAGCTGGGTAGGCAGTAGTGCAATGATGATGATGTCATTTATTTGCCTCTGTTCTCTGTTGCGTTCATGTTTACTGTGCAAAGTGTTGCATGGCTTCTCTGCATGGCTGTTAACACTGGTCTGGTTACGGACGTCAGATATTCCCATGGCTTCCGCAGGAGACTGAGCAACGGGGAGACGGAGTCCACTAAGACCATGCTGGTTGAAGACTCCGAAAGCGACCAAGCAATTACGCCCTCCAAGGACGGCACGCTGGTCATCAGACAGGTAAGAGGAAGAGACCGAGATCTGACTTACTCAGACGGCAAGTTATTCTACTTGCATATTTTTAGAAATGTCATTTTCCTTTTTCTTTGTGTCATTGTCATCTCATTCTCCATCATTTTCTGTTTGTCATTTTGTTCTAAATTTTGTTGATGCAGCGTGCACAGCAGTGGTGGTCTGCAGAGATGAATTTATAGAATATGTAATGTCTGGATAAGTTGAGTAAAGGATAGTACGAAGCAGCCAACACACATCACCACCTTCTCTTCACCTGCTTGCTCGAGCCCACAGTGTGCCTGTTCTTGCTTCCAGAGCACCGCTGACATAAAGCGGTTGGTCAATCTCTCATCCTCCTCCTCTTCCTCCTCTTCCTCGGCTGGCTCTGGTCATGGCCACGGCCAGACCCCCATCCACGGGCCGCCAGAGAAAAACGGCTTTGCTGGCCGCATTCACCACCTGCCAGATCTTATCCAGCAGAGCCATCACCCCTCTTCCTCCTCCACAACCATCCCTTCCTCCTCCTCCTCCCCCTCCTTCCCCTCCTTCCCCTCCTTCCCCTCATCATCTAGCCATGCCAGTCCTGCCATGTCCCCAGAGAACCCCCTGGACCAGTTCACTGCCATAGAGGTATGTTGCCCCCACATTACTGAGACAAACTATTAAGGAATGGACTGGCAGCAGGTGAACAGGCTCAGACGTGGAGTAAGCTGCAGATTTGGGCAGTTGCAAATGTTTGTTTTTATCCAGCTTGAGTCAAAGATCGTGAGGAACAATTTTACAGGCCTCAAGCTAGATAAAATAAATAATTTGCAAGTGCAATTTCCTCAAATTATTTCTAATAATTATTCTTGTTCAGTTCTGTTCACACCTGCCGTCCACTCCCTAATTGTTGGTCTGAGCCTCTCTCCTGCACTCCCCCCCCCTCCTCCCCCCCTCCTCCCCCTCCTCCTCCCCCCCTCCTCCCCCCCTCCTCCCCCCCCTCCTCCCCCTCCTCCTCCCCCTCCTCCTCCTCCTCCTCCTCCTCCTCCTCCTCTTCTGTCCCCTCCTGCTTCACTCTTGCTCTCCTCTGCCCCCTTCTGGTCTTGCCTGTCACCTGGTGGGAGTCTCCTGGCTGCAGCCTCCTCCCCTCCTGCACTTCACTGCATTGCACTGCTAACACTGGTGCCTCCTGGTGGTAGAACATGGTCAGGGCATGGAAGAAAACTAAAACTGGCGCTTTTTGGGGTGAACCGCAAGAAAGTGTTTCTTAGCTGTGTTTATTTGAAGTAGTAGCAGTGTTGGCATGGTGGTGGTGGCAAATCAATGTTTTTGGACTGGAATTCTGCAGATTTATACTTGCAGAGAAGAAATTACATTTATCTTTCAGGATTAATCAAGATAACTGCTTCTTTCGTGGTGTGACGCAAACAGCAGGCGTCTTGGGTGGTGGACTAACCCTTCTCTTCTCTCTGTGCTTTATTAGAAGCAGATTCTTTGACTTTCTCGAAACACTTCACAGCAGCTCATTTTTTAAATCATCTCTCATTTCCCCTCAACACATTTCTTCTTGTCACACATGTTG
This sequence comes from Verasper variegatus, assembly GCA_026259375.1. NCBI lineage: Eukaryota > Metazoa > Chordata > Actinopteri > Pleuronectiformes > Pleuronectidae > Verasper > Verasper variegatus. The sequence continues at coordinate 25,572,795 of CM048038.1, read as the reverse complement.
TTTCTTTCTGATAACAATTCTGTCCTCGCTGGCTTCAGAACGACTAACACAACTGCATGTTCACTGGATTCTGTCTAACCCCAGATCTCACTGCCAGCTTTGTGTTCCCAGTTGTTTTGTCTCATAAAAAAAAATGCACTTTGATTGGAAACAGTTTTGCTAAATGCTGTTTTTTATGAGCCCCCAGAGGCAGAACTGTAACTCATGTGCTCAAAACCGAGGAGGCCTGTTGCTCTTGTAGTTTAAATCAACAGTCAGAGTCAGTTTTATATGTTGCAAATAAATGTAGCAAATTTTTTATTTCATGGTTTTGAACCAAAGGCTGGATAAATAATCTGTTTCATATCTGTTAGTTGTGTTGTCTCCTAGTTACATGAATAGTTTTCTAAATGTTTTAAATCTCTCCCAGTCCCAGTCAGAGAGCAACTCCATGTCCAAACACAAGTCTTCCTCCTCCTTCACTCCCTTCATCGACCCGCGCCTTCTCCAGATCTCTCCATCCAGCGGCAGCTCCCTCAACAACATGGGTAATTAAAAACTGTGAAGCCACTTCAGTTCCCTGATGACGGGATGAAGCAAGGAAGGATGTTTTTCTTTTCTTTGAGGGTGTTTTTATCAGGAGGAGCGAATTTTCTCTCCAGCCTTGAAAAAGAAATGATGTTGAAACATTTGAGCTCAGGTGACGTTCATAGTGTTATGCAAGGAAATGTCTACAGCATAGTTTATTCACAAATGATTTAAGTACAGGGTGTAGTGACATCCTATCTGACACATACCCCTTCTGTTTCCCCCCTCCAGCTGCATTTGGTCAGGACGGTCGCCTGGTGGACCCGTTGAGGGCCGACCCGTCCCGTAAGGGCTCGGTGGTCAACGTCAACCCAGTCAACACGCGCCCGCCGAGCGACACGCCAGAGATTCGCAAGTACAAGAAGAGGTTTAACTCTGAGATCCTGTGTGCTGCTCTCTGGGGTAAGCGTAGGTCGAAAATAAGCTTGTGATACGGCCAAGTGCTGCCTGCAACCACTGGTAACTAATGTTTGTTTTTGTTCTAGGGGTGAACCTGCTGGTGGGGACGGAGAGCGGTCTGATGCTGCTGGACCGCAGCGGTCAAGGGAAGGTTTACCCTCTGATCAACAGACGACGCATCCAACAGATGGATGTGCTGGAGGGACTCAATGTCCTGGTCACCATATCAGGTACATGTGTTACCTGTGGCTAACCCAAACCCTTCCTATGTTATGTAGAAGTAGTGATGGCGGTTTGGATGGCTAGGTGTTGGAGTATTAAGAGATGCCCAAATATGTCTGAGGTTGTTCTCCCTCTGAATTGCACCTCCCTCCTCCTGCAGGTAAAAAGAACAAGCTGCGAGTGTATTACCTGTCGTGGCTCAGGAACAAGATTTTGCACAACGACCCCGAGGTGGAGAAGAAGCAGGGTTGGGTCAATGTGGGCGACCTGGAAGGCTGTGTCCACTACAAAGTCGGTACGTTCCCTCATCTGTCATGACTCTTAAACCTGGAATGAAAAAGGCTCCCAAAGATTTGTCTCGATCTAGGTGGAGGGACTTTGCACTCACGCTTGACTCTTTTTCATTCCAGTAAAGTATGAGAGGATTAAATTCTTGGTGCTGGCCTTGAAGAATGCTGTGGAGGTGTACGCCTGGGCGCCCAAGCCCTACCACAAATTCATGGCCTTTAAGGTAAGTGTAGTTCTGGGATGTATCCAGGTCTGTGCAGGTGGAATTATTTTATTTTTCATTTCTAACTAACTAACTAACTCATTGTTTTAGTCTTTTGGGGACCTAGTGCACAGGCCTCTGCTGGTCGACCTGACGGTGGAGGAGGGTCAGAGGTTAAAGGTCATCTACGGCTCCTGCTCAGGCTTCCATGCTGTGGATGTGGACTCCGGTGCTGTCTACGACATCTACCTGCCCACACATGTAAGCGCTCAGCAGAGACGCCCATCATACCTTGTTTTTCACGCCCTTCGCTCTCCATCTCAAACACGTCTTTGTTCCCCCCTTCAGATCCAGACCAGCATTCAGTGCCACGCCATCATCATCTTGCCCAACACTGATGGGATCGAGCTGCTGGTGTGTTACGAGGACGAGGGCGTCTACGTCAACACGTACGGGCGCATCACCAAGGACGTGGTGCTGCAGTGGGGAGAAATGCCAACTTCAGTGGGTCAGTGAGCTCAGTTTGACTTTTACAGGGACTCAAGTTCTGCGACACAGTTCTGTGCACCATCAGAGCGAGCTAGAGCAACTGTGCCGCCTCTTAAAAACTGCTCCTCTGTGTTTGCTCAGCCTACATTAGGTCAAACCAGATCATGGGCTGGGGCGAGAAGGCCATAGAGATCCGCTCTGTGGAGACAGGACACCTGGACGGGGTCTTCATGCACAAGAGAGCTCAAAGACTCAAGTTCCTCTGTGAACGGAACGACAAGGTGAGGAAGCTTTCTCTCTCTCTGTCTTAACTTCCTTACTTCCAAATGAATATACATAACATTTAGTGTTTTTGACATTTTCAGCAGTGTTCTTTTGCCTCATTGAAAACCTTTTAAATGTTTGCAACTAACTCATGTAAATCATCATCATCGTTTTTCTGTCAGGTCTTCTTCGCCTCTGTGCGCCAAGGAGGTGCCAGCCAGGTGTACTTCATGACCCTGGGACGCACCTCCCTCATGAGCTGGTAGCTGTCACCCCCCACACAGCGCCAGCCTACACGGTGACCGTACCCAAGCAGCGACCAACAGACGACGATTGTGACTATGACCGATGAAGAAGAGAACAGCCTTGAGCCTGAGAAGCATCTCTGCGAAGGGGGAAAAGGTTTTGCTCTCGTCTGCTCGGGGCAAACAAACAACGGATTGGACTGTAATCATGAAAAGAAGCGAGGGATTGGGGGGGGGATTGTTCTGTCTCTGTCCTAGTGTCCGTAACCTGTATTACGCCAACAGAACCCCCCCCCCACACACACACACACACACACACACACACACACACACACACACACACACACACACACACACACCAGCCTCCAGCTTCTCCTCACCCCCATCTCCACCCACTCCTCCTCTTCCTCTGTGGGATGCCGGCTCTGTTGCCTGTCGATGCCAATTGATGAAACCTGTTATGTGTCATAGTAAAACTTTACATCGTGTGTGTGTGTGTGTGTGTGTGTGTGTGTGTGAACGGAGGCAACACTGAGCATGTGAATGACTGACAATGTGTGCGTTTGTCTAAAGGGACACGTTTAAGAAGCTAAATGCGACCGCTGGCGTAGTTTTGAAGCCACACCCTCGATCTCCGCCGTTCGTGGCTGCGCTTAGTCCAAGGTCCTATTCGGGTTATAAACAAACTTCTATTCCCTCCACGATAGATTTCCACGTCAAGCATGTCACGAAAACACACTCGTTCACAGTCACAGATTTACTCCCGTAAAAAGATGCTTGACTTGTAAATCTGCCTGTGTCTTCACTTTTTTGCCTTCTCCTCCTTAAAGTGAAGATTTTTTAAGGGACCTTCTTGATGTATCCATTAAACACAGGGTACTGGATTATCAGTGTGTACATACTAACGACATCGACCTCCCCCGGGTTTAACCAACACTCTCAACTTTTACCACATTGCCTCAATCGTACTGTAGGTTATGTCGGGACGGAAGTAGCCCTGTTTCTGATGGCATGTTGCTTTGGTGTTATTAACTAAATTAGCCCCTGTTTTTAATACACTGTATATTTTCTATGTGACTCGCTGCACATACATGAAGCATAAGAACACACTTGTAGATGAGTTTTAAAGGAAGAATCCACCGTATTCATTGTCCTCTGTGGTATTTTTCAGGGCTTTCCAGACCCAGAAATGTGACGTCGTCGGGTGGATTTATTTTCCTTTAACACCAGACATTAGTAGGGCTAGGATAAACTGTGAATTAGACATGCAGGATTAGCAGGTGGCCGTTAACGTAGCATGGACGCCAGCGGGCAGAAGTGGCGCTAAGGGAACGAAGGCAGCGTGCATAGGTGCCACTGAAGTGGGCGGAAAAGAAGCTTTGAACATCACACTCCACATCGAGGAGCGATCAGGTCCACGATCTCCCAACTCTGTATTAAAGTGCAGCTGAACGTTGCCTTGGAAGGGGCTCAAGCCGATTTATAAACTGCAAACATCCTCCGTGAACAGCAAAAACGCGTAGATTTAGTATCGGATGTCTGAACCAGCCATGTGATTCACTATTGGACCTCTTGTTTTTGACATTTTCAGTCAGTCTGGATGGAAAATACCAATTTAACCGGAGCGTCACTCCAATCCCAGAAATGTATTTTACTTCTTCATTTTATTTCTCTCCCTCACTCATCCTCTGAAATCCAACGGTTTCATTTCACCGTTAAATTTGTCAGATCATCATCCCATGGCTCCTGCGTCTGTATGACACGAACAGATGGAATGAATTTCACCTCCTTCAGGTCGACTCGACTCTGGGCTCCTGCTCTGAGGCCAGGTGGTGCCTTCACGCAGAACACGGGAACAAGATGCTCTCACTTGTAAAAGCGAGGAAGGGAAGACAAATCACACATTCTAATAGCAGTGTTACGAAACCACTTCAGACAACAAGAACCAAGCAGCATATTTTCTAACTTGGACTTAGTTTTTAATCTTGTTTCTTGCGATTTTTATTATGTAACCCTTCAGATAATTATGCGACTGCAGTGGTTTTTAAATTTTAATGCAATTATGTTGGAAATGTTTACAGAAGCAATTGTTTTGTCAAACCAATGTGCATCGATATGAATATTTATGGTTTATTTCGAGGACGGAGTTTTACCCTGTTTTGTATTTTGCATTATTCCCTTTTTGTACCATCATTTAGACCTTTTCTTTTGTGTGTGTGTACAGGAATAATTGACTTTTGCTCACATTACGCAAGTCCAGAGTGTGATTTTACTGATTCCTCTACATCCTGCTTAGTGCAGTGTGCCCCTGGCTGTGTGGCAGTGTGGACAGAAAATGTTTTCCACCTGCCAGGTGACATGTTTCCCCTCAAACGTCTCTCTGCCACGCCTCTCTAATTTATGTCCTCTCTGTGTGTACTATGGGAATTACTGTATTTTCCTGAAGGTCTTTTTTTTTTTTTTTTCATTGAATAAAATGAGAAGTAATTTACAGTGTGGTGTCACGCTTTGTAAAACTGTTCTCGTAAAATTGTATTAACTTTGGAACCATAACTTTACTGTGTTGGCTAATTTATTACTGCTAGCAATGCCAAAATTGGGAAATTTATATCCCAAATTTTAAAGTTGAGGCATCAAACCTGTGAAAAAAAAAAAAACCTCCCATATGAAGCCCTGTACAAAATCTACATTTATAAGTATATAAGTATTTCTAAAGAATGTAAAATGACATGTAAAAGTACCTTTCTCTATATAACAGTATACAAAATACATAAAGGTAGATAAAATAACATGAAAAATAAAATATATATCTTATAGAAAAATATATAGAGCTATACGAAAGAGATACATCAACTTTAATATTTATGAATATATAAATTATCAACTGAATCAAATACTTATAATCTTTTTGGGTGGAGCTCATTGTAACTGTGTGTAATGTCAGGTTCTTGAACGTTTAACAGTATAAAATATTTATAAAGTTCATAAAAGGAAACTTTATTAGGAAACAGCTCATTTAAAACAGTTTTAAATAGTGTGAAGATCTTAGTAAATCTGCTATATGGAAATGATGTCTAATTGTTCAGGTCGCTAGTGAAAGAGGAAATGTCCTTTTCCAAATAAAAGCGCTTAGTTTGCTTCATTGCGTCTGATCTTATTGTGAATAGCCGCAGCAGAAGTGCTCACTCCCGCCAGCTTGCCGCAGCTCGGCCGGGTCACGCCGCACATCCCGCCGGATGTTTTGCGTCGCCACGATGTGACGCGAGCATTTTTCTCCTCCACTTCTCCTTTCTTCTTTCTCCTGTCACGAAGACGAAGCGAGCGGCTCCGCGGGAGGTGCAGGAGGCTCCGGCAGCGGCTTTGAGCAGGTGAGTGGCCGCACATCGCGCCCCTCGGAGCGGACTCCTTCCTCTGGAGGAGCCGCAGGTTGGTGTCGGGCAGCAGCTGCAGGGAGGTCGTGACGGGGCTGGCTCTGCGGTGGCCGTGCACGCCCCTGCGCGCCCCCCACCCCTGATACAGTTAGTGTGTTTTCTAACATCACGACCGTGGATGTGCATGTGTTGTTTCACTGGAGATCCCGGGAAGAGGGATTTGAAGGCGGTTTCTTTAAGGAGGCCCGAGCCGAACACAGGCTCCCTCTGCTCCCTGCTGGATCCATGAAGGGACTCAGTGTCCCCGTGTCCACCTTTGTCTGTCCCCACAGCTGTGGAGCAGATCAGGAGCAGCTCTTGGAGGTGGTGGGGGTCCCAGCAGCTGTCTGCCCCCGGCCCATGAGGCTTTTAATCCCATCCTCTCCTTTCACTCTGGTGGGGTTTCACTGACAAGTATGGATTTGCAAAAACTGCAGTTTTCTTAGGTTCATATAAATGAAATTACTTTTATTATTTAGTAGTAGACCCTCCTCAGGCCCTCAGCCTCTGCATCTCCTCAGTCTTCCTGGTTTGATTGACACATGCATGTTCCACACACACACACACACACACACACACACACACACACACACACACACACACACACACACACACACACACACACACTGAGTTGGTGATTGCTGCCATGAGGTCCCCACTTCAGCCTCCAGGGGTCAGAGAGAGTGAGAGGTCAGAGGTCACGAGGGCAGGAGGTCTCCTTCTGCTGCCCACAGACCCGGGTCTGCTTTCTTTGTAACTTTGTCGTCTACGATGTAGAACACGAAACGCTTCTGCACGCCGCTTTTCAGATGCTTCGGCGTCGAGATCTTCTGCTCTTGTTCGCTTGCTAGTGTCTGTTTTTATAGTATTAGATATATAACATTATGTAGCAATAAAAACTACGCAACACGTCAAGCTTATAGTCGGCGCCCTCTTCTGGACCACGAGGAAAACTACTTCAGACCGTCTGATCTGTTTCTAGACTTTATCTTGAATCTGATCCCAGGTTGAATAGGAACTTTTCCCATGTTTTACATATTTAATTGTAGTTATGTTCATTTATATTGAAGTTACACTGTAAAACATGAAGCCTCAATTACAAGAGTTCACTAATGATGGCAGTTTTTTTTTTTTAAATGTGCAGATCAGCTGATTTATCGCTATTTTAAATGTTAGAGTCCCAGATATCGGTTTGCGTACTTGCCCCCAGAAATCAGGGCTTTAATCACAACACATGCCGAGCTTTATTTTCACTCTCGCTGGAATCCCCAACAAATCCTCGCTGCCCGTCTGGCAGAGCTGAACTCCGTCTCTCAGCTCTGTGGAACTCGGTGTTCTCAGCGTCCACAGAGAGACAGAGGATCATCCTGCTCCTGCTCCTGCTCCTGCTCCTGTTGCTGCTGCTGCTGCTGCACACCTGTTTGCTGCGACAGATTGCCGCAGAGCGCTCCTCTGTTTGTCTGTGTGTGTGTGTGTGTGTGGTTCGATGCCCTGATATGACTCTCAACACATTCTTATTGAATCAGGCCGTGGTTTCCCTGCTGAACTGAAACTCACATGCTGACATCTCAACTGCCGAGAAAATTCGGAAGGGTTTTTAAGTCTTAGTTTATGGAGGAGGTTACGTTTCTGCAGCAGAGTTTACACGTCAGTTCCTTTACCCAGGCGCCACCTCTCGAATGCTCCGTACATGATCCTGTTGTTGGGAACGCATCTGACCCGGACAATCTGCGTTCTGCACACCTGAAAGACAAACTCCGGAGAATGTCCAAACTCACATTTCTGAATTCACCTTCATCTTTTTAAGACTTTTTAACCCATTTTGGCTCTGATCCGACTATTTTAATAATTTTTAGAATATTTAGTTTAATTTCATTTTTTTATCTTTTCTCATCTTTAACATTTGTATTCTTGTATATGTTATCTAACTGATTATTATTCAACTTATTTCTATTCTTTGCCTTCACTTCTTCATATTTAACGAGTAAAGTGCTTTGTAACTGTGTTTTAAAAGGTGCTATATATAAATTAGAATGTATACATTATTACAGCCATCCCTTTTTTCTTCATCAGTTCGATTCCCTTATTGCAGCCTGTTCTGTGTCCTCTATGTTTTTAGCAACTGTTTAATCTCAAAGATGTATTTGCATCATATTTGGTGCAAAAGCTCAAACATTACTCTATTGGATTTCACATTTATTTAGTTAAAACTATTGAAATCCTCTATATTTGCACATTGCCCCTTAAAGGACAGAAAGCCAAAGATTTGTGCTTCTGAGTCATCTGCCCTAAGTGTGCCAGAACAAAGAGGAGCAGGTCCCCTCCTCATCCTCATCTGGACGTAAAACTTTTTGATGTCCGTAGTCCTTTTCTCTCCCTTTCAGCCCTGCCACACTCTCCTCTTTCCCCCCCTGCACTCTCTTAAAGGCCCCTCTGCTCTTTCAGGCAGCCCCGGCCCTTTCTTTCCGCGTTAACCCCCTTCCAACCCCCCCCCCCCCCCCCCCCCCAACCCCCCCCCCCCCCCAGGCCAGGACAAAGAGAGGAGTCTGACTGTGGAGCTCTGCAGCCAGGTGTTCGCTATTGCTGCCCCAGGCCGTAATAGCACCAGCCCTCACACTGCAGCTGCCCTCCCTGGCCTCCCATTGTGTGGCTCCATTGTTCGGCCGCCCGCCCCTTGTTGATTCATCGGCCACACAGGGGAAGCCCTTTGAGACTGAGGTGTGTGTGTGTGTGTGTGTTGTGGTGCACGTTGAGTACGCGTGCCTTGGGGAAACTGGGTGTTGCAAGGCATTCGCCCACAGCCACTCTCCACCGCCTCATTGTGAGGCCGCCGCGCTCTCATTGGGCGGAGGTGCAGCCAATCTAAACCAGGGAATGGGAGACATTGTTGCTCCATCTGTTCTGCTGCTCATTGTCCAACTTTTCCTACTCCACTAGGAAAGAGAAGATTCAGCTCTGACTGACACTCGGACGCAGAGGACAGAGGCTGGAGTCGCTCTGAGCTCCACCTGCAGCAACATCATCCTTGGATGTAGATGCTGCGCAAATTTGCAACTTCTTATCTTATTTCTCACTTACAGCTGCACTGTTTTTCTTTTGTTTTAAGGATCTAAATATGAGTTTACATCCCTTTCTTGGTCCTTTGTTGATCTTTTAAAACCTGGTAAGTCCCACTTGTTTGCTTCTAAAAAATGATTACACTGAAATTCCCCTTTTTGTGGCATTTGAGGGATTTTCTTTAAATCCCTTGTCTGTGCTGCAGCAGTATTACTTGCATGACAGGTTGCTGCTTCCAAACCAGCAGGGTCTGCAGCTTCATGAATCCCTGACACACCTCAAATGACTCAATTCCCCTTGACTTTACAACTTGAAACAAGGAGGAGAAGATGCAGTTAGTGAGATATTGTGGCTGAGAGGTGCAGAGTTAGGCCGAGTCGAGACCTGAACTGTCAGTTTAACCACAACGTGACGTGGAAAGTTTGTCGTGCTGCACCTGCCTGCAGCTGTTCCTTTGCCACTGGGTTTGTTTGAATTTGAAACGGTGTTATCTATGATGATAGGGGGGTTGTGTTGTGTTGTTGTGGAGGGGCGGGGTGGGGTTGTGTTGTTGTGGAGGGGGTGGGGGTAACAAAAAGCAAGCTTGTTAGTGTGTGTGTGTGTGTGTGTGTGTGTGTGTGTGTGTGTGTGTGTGTGTGTGTGTGTGTGTGTGTGTGTGTGTGTGTGTGTGTGTGTGTGTGTGTGTGTGTGTGTGTGTGTGTGTGTGTGTGTCTTGCTGCTCCATTGGCCGTCTGGAGGCAGGGGTGCAGTGTGTTGTGTGTGCAGGGGGGAGACACCAGTTGCGAGTACAGCTCAGCAGACATCTGTTGCCCTGCGGCTGGCAGGGAAAGCCTATTCACACACACAGAGACACACACACAGATAATATTCCCCCCGAGCTGATTATTCAGCCTGGGACAGCCCCTCCCCCCCTATTTTTTTTTTTACATAAAGTTTTGCACAGTGTCGGGGGTGCAGTGATGTACCCCCAGACAACCCCCCCTCCTTCAATCCCATAACCCCTCACTCCCTCCTCTCACTCTCTCTTCAGTTTTACACACTTACACAAAGCTCCCACATACAAAGCTCTGTAAGGACTGTGTTACATATTCATTACTGCCTCCATCAAAGCGTGTGTGCGTGCGTGTGCGTGTGCGTGTGCGTGTGTGTGTGTGTGTGTGTGTGTGTGTGTGTGTGTGTGTGTGTGTGTGTGTGTGTGTGTGTGTGTGTGTGTGTGTGTGTGTGTGTGTGTGTGTGTGTCGCTCAACTGATGTTTGAAAGATGCAACCACTCACCCTGCAGGTCTGGAGATGGAGCGAGGAGGTCACTCGCTCTGCCGTTGGTCCGTTGAGACTCATTCACCGGAGCCGGGACCACACCAGACGAGGTTTCTTTTCAATTTCGAAACCATGAAAAGAGTCACATTTAACAGGATTATGATTAGATGTGTGAAGAATGTGACCAAACGGACTGAGATCAATGTGAAATTGGAAAAAAGCAGTTGCCAAATGACTAAATATTGCTATTCTGTCCCACCCCTTGTGTTGTATGTTAATTTTTTGTCGTTAATATCTTTTCCATACATCAGCTTTGCCTCTGGCTTTTGTCTATAGTTTTCTATAGAACACTTTATAAAGAAAAGAAACATTCGAGCAAATCCATCCATTATCTCTCACACTTGGGTCACGGGGAGGGCGAGAGGTGGGGTTCAAACAGGGAACTTTTTTGCTCTGCACCACTGTGCAAATACAAGACAAGTTAAGAAGATTTAAAGCACAAAAATAACAAAAGAAACGGTAAAATTGACAGTGCATCTTAAGATTCAGCCCTAAATGAGATGCATCAGGGTCTGTGTGCACAAGGTTAAACATGAAACCCTGAAGAATCCTTTCAACTTTATTGTTCCTGTCCTGAATCTTTCCCATCATGCACTTGTTATCTGCTGTATCTGTATTTTTTGTACCTCCGCCATGAGGTTATATTTTTATGGGTGATTTGCAATGATGATTTGTAGTTTTTGAAGTTTAATATTTTATTTTCAAAACCATACGACGAAGAATTTAATGTGGTTTTGTGCAGATACAAAGAATCTACATTTCTCTAATATGAAATGGTCTCTGAAAACAAGTAGCTGTGCATGAACATAATAAGATTCATTGTCTATAGTTAGAATAAATCTGACCAGATATTGGAAGTTTTCAATACTAATATCGATTGATCAGTCATTGGTGTAATATCATGTGAGAAACATGAATGGAAATGCACTTTGGATTTGGTGGTTTTAATAGAGTAGGTGAAATTAGTCCTTCCACAGCAGTATGAGTCATTTTGTGTGTGTGTGTGTGTGTGTGTTTTCCTGTGTGCACGGGCACCATTAACGCCCACAGTGCGCACTCCCAGTCCAATTCCACCTCTATTGTCTTCGGTAGCGGGTGGGCTCCCAGCGAGGGGACCCTCCCTCCTCCACACGACTCGCCGTCTGAACGCCGCTGCCTCTGTCTTGGCATTTGCAAGAGGAGAATGCTTTCAACAGCTGTAGCTTAGCAACAGCGGCTCCGGCCATGTTGCTAGGAATCGGCTTTTTCGTAAAATGTACACTCGTTCCAACCCCCCCTGTTTTTAGAACCACACCCAGGATGTTTGATGACGTACAAAGAGGATTTCAGCCCAGTAAAACATAACCTCAGATACTGTAACTTTAAACAGCATCTATAATAACATAATAGAGTCCAGTCAGAATCCAGCAGGCCTGTAATTACGCTCCTGCAGATGAAGATGTTCGTCATGCTCCCAGATTAACTTTTCCAAAGTGCTCCCTGTAATTTGCGTGCAGCTTAAACCTTTGGCACCAATCACATTAGCCCATGTCTTCAGTTCCTGAATGCAACACTGTGATTGGCTCCGGAGCCATGAGCGCTTTAATGAGTAATTCCCCCACCCTGGTGGGAAGAAGCATATGGAGCCTAATTACCAGGTGGTGGGGGGTGGTCGCGCTCACCGCTAACGGCTTGCTGTCTTCTCAACAGTTCTTCCTCTGTTTCCGTTTAGATTAATGTGCTGTGGCATGGCCCCCCCCCCCCCACCCCCCAATAACAACCCTCCCCAGACTCCCCCCAAAAAAGCGGGGAGTCCATTAATTATGGTGAAGGGCCCCCGCAGACTCTTTGTGTCTGCCTCAGCCACTGCCCCAGACAGAGCCCGCGTGAAAAAAAGACGACTCAGAGTTTCATAATGGCTCGGGGGGATTACCAAGGGAAATTAAAGTGAAGAGTCACATTTCCCTAAAATGACACCAATTGTTGACTTTACATGATCATGTGAGCGGAATGCAAATTCAGACATTGCAAATACGTTTTTCTTGACTGCTTGTTTTGTAACAGACTTCATACTTAATGCCTTCACCGCAAATATTTGTCATCTCATATCAGATGTGCATTTGAGAACCAGTACAAACGATTAATGAAGAAAGTTTCAAATAGTAGAGCACTTATAAATACATAAATAATAATGTTAATATTAATGATAATAATAGGGATAAATATCAATAATAGCATGGCCCCCCTAGTAAAATAGGAAAATGCCTTCCGAAGAAGTTGGTTTTTAGCCGTTACTTAAAAAGTTGCAGTATTACTTTTAGTATCTTCTCAGTTGAAGTCACTGTCCATCACTGGGATTCATGTGGCCACATTCTTTTTGCTCTTTTATTTATTTCTGGACACAATATCAACCCTGACCTCCACATACTGATTTCAGTTTTATCTCCAAATGGGTAAAATCTCTCTCTGCAGCAGATCTGTGTATTCTCAGTGACACGGTCTGCAAACCCTGACCTGCTTGTATCAACATCATTTGGTCTTTGCAAACAGAAATGACGTACATGCGTATTTGCATATAGAGCGGGGAAGTGAGATCTGTGTGGTCACAGGAGATGTGAGAACACGTTCCTAACTTACACTCATGTTTCTCTTTCTTCAGGCACCAATGACTCCAGCTTTGTGAGAGGGCATCCATCTTCCGGTGTGCTGGATGTCTGTGACAGATCCATGGGTCAGAAGGACCATGTGGAGGCAGGGGAAGGCCACATGCTCGACCTGGAGCCTGATCTGGAGTATCTCCACGTAGCTGGGGCAGACCGGCAGGCTGGCGGCGCTGACGGAGCCCCTGCTATGGAGGAGCAGGGGGAGCGCTCCGGTAGCAGCAGCAGCAGCAGCACCGCCGCAGCAGCGGAGGAAAGTGCTGGGCCTGATACCGAGTGCGAACCGGCGCCATCTTCCAGCTCCACACTTGCTGCCGGCCCTGACGCGGATGGAGGAGAGGGAGCATCAACTCACACTAAGAACACCCACCAGCCACTTTGTCGTACGCAGTGTGTGGACTTAGGCACCGAGGGGCCTCCCGAGCCCCCATCTGAACTCTCACCAGAGAGTGAACATGAAACTCCTGCGCAGACCCCACCCAACTCCCTGTGTAAGAACCCCCCCGAGCCTTGGCCCAGTCCCTCCAAATCAAGGCCGACATCCGAGGCTGGCGGGAAGGAGTACCAGGCTAAGCTGGAGTTTGCCTTGAAGCTGGGTTATTCTGAGGAGACGGTGCGACTGGTGCTGTCCAAGCTGGGCCCTGACACCCTCATCAACGACATACTGGGAGAGCTGGTCAAACTGGGCACCAAGTCTGACAGCGAGCAGCCGGCCGCCTCGTTGGCCTCCACCTCATCCTCTTCATCCTCCTCGTCATCGTGCGGTTGCTCTGATTTGCTGGACGGCCAGAGGTCGGACTCGCCCTGTCTCTCGGACACTCTGTGCGACCAGGACAACCTGCGGCCGATTGTGCTGGATGGAAGCAATGTCGCCATGAGGTGAGCAGGCACCAGTTACTGACTTTTAGCTTTTTACAGATTTAATGCAGGATTGTTGTGTTAGACAACATTATTTCAAATGGACAATTCAATGTGGTTCAGTTCAGTCACTGTAAAATGACATCAACTAAAACCCAAAACATAAATTTGCTAATACCCTCCACCTTCTTCCCCCTTGTAGTCATGGCAACAAGGAAGTGTTTTCATGCCAGGGCATCCAGCTGGCAGTGGACTGGTTCCTCGAGCGTGGCCATCATGACATCACAGTGTTTGTGCCCGCATGGAGGAAGGAGCAGTCCCGGCCCGATGCCCCTATAACAGGTCAGTGAGACGCTGTGTGACGCAAAAACACACACACACACACACGCACGCAGTCTGTGCAGATTGTTGTAACCTCACTGCAATCCCCCCCCCCCCACCCACCCACCTCCACAGATCAGGAGATCTTGCGTCGCCTGGAGAAAGAAAAGATTCTGGTCTTCACTCCCTCGCGGCGCGTCCAAGGCCGGCGCGTGGTCTGCTATGACGACCGCTTCATTGTCAAGCTGGCGTATGAGTCAGACGGCATCATCGTCTCCAATGACAACTACCGGGACCTGGCTAATGAGAGGCCCGAGTGGAAGAAGTTCATCGACGAGCGGCTGCTCATGTACTCCTTCGTCAGCGACAAGTAGGAAAGGAGGGGTTAGTGAGGGACAGCTTTTGTCCACGTGATAGAACTCAGTGAAAGAGTTGTAACTGAATGAAATATGAGCGATTATATGTGACTAAGATTTGATTTAACAAAAGCCACAACAAAACAATTTTCACTTGGTTTTAGATGCAGAAATACATCTTATTTTATTCTGTCTACATCTCTTTAATTTCCTGTTCCCTCAAACTATTTACTGAAGAAATTATAGCAACCTAAACAACATTATCCTTATCATCATTATCATTAACCACTGATACACAAGGAGGCAAGTTATATAATCGGTACGTGCCTTACACCGGTGCCACCGACTACCACAGCAACCCTAATGCAAAATCCTTTTCTGTTACCATCTCTTAGATTCATGCCCCCAGACGACCCTCTCGGCCGTCATGGCCCCTCCTTAGACAACTTCCTGAGAAAAAGACCCATCATGCCTGAGCAGAAGAAACAGCCTTGTCCATATGGTGGGAACACACACACACACACACACACACACACACACACACACACACACACACACACACACACACACACACACACAATGTAGTGCATCTAAAAGTGCACCAAGAAATGAGTTAAAGGAAATTAGAGTCCTCCTGATGTTACCTGATGTTTGTGTGCAGACTCTGTGTCTTCAAAGTGCTTGAACAATTTCCCAGGTCACATATTGACTGGTGTTACGCAGTGTTTGCTGTAATGCTGATACATTTACTGTGTGTGTAGTTATAATGTAATAAAACCGAGACTTTCTGTCTCTGTGTTTCAGGAAAAAAGTGCACTTATGGCCACAAGTGTAAGTACTACCACCCGGAGCGAGGTGCGCAGCCTCAGCGAGCCGTGGCCGACGAGTTGCGAGCCAGCGCCAAGACCTGCGTCACCGCGAAGAACCAGGGCGACGCTGGGCTGGTGAAGAGCCACAGTGTGCCAGCTGGCAGCATTGAGGCAAAGAAAGGGGCCACGAAGAGGCAGTCGGACCCCAGCATCCGAGCTCTGTCGTACAGCGACGCTGAGGAGAAGCTGCTGGCAAAAGGGAGGGCGGAGAGCCACAAGAGCAGTTTGTGTGGTGGCAGCAGTAGCAGTTCCAGCGGCAGCGGTAGCTGCAGTGGGAGTATCACCATGTCCCCGGCCCCGGGGGGCCCTCCATCCAGCCTTAACCTCCCCCAGGACCACCAGTCCAGAGCAGTCACTCCTCACAGTCTCCTCCCAGCCCCCAGCCATGACCTCTATCCTCACTGTGAGTCCCCCGACCTGAGCTACTACTCAGTAACGCGTGCCTACTCCGGCCTGAGCCTGTCCTCCAGACGGAGCCCAGACTGTCGCTTTCCCAACGACACAGACCTGCGGCTGGGCTCGTTCGGCTCCGCGGGCTCCGCGGGCTCCGAGTGCGGCAGCGAGAGCAGCACAAGTTGCGGCAGCAGCTGCGACTCGTACAGCGAGAGGCCATGCCCTGGCTGCCCCCCAGACACCTTACTGGAAGACAACATCCATTTCGCGAACCCCCACAGCCGCCTGTATCCCCATCACGCTGCAACCAACCATGAACTTTGTGGTCTCCACCCGGCCGATTACACAAATATCCCGCACAGCCACGTGAGTAACACCAGCATTCACAGTTACCACCTGACACGCGGGCAGAGCTGTTCTCATGATCAACAGCCGTCAGAGGCTCCACCAAAGCGTCCTCTCTACCCCTTACCCCCCCATCTCCAGCACCAGCCGCTGGTCGCACGCTCCAGCTGCCCGGGCGACTACCACTCTCTGCAGCAGCCCAACCCTCACCCCCCTGGCTCTCCTCTTGGCCGCTGCCTGGGCCCCACGCGAGCAGAGAGTGTGTCAGACTCACATCTGTACGAGCACTTCTCCACGTCGCACCATCACCACCGACCGAAAGCTCTGCCCAGCTGGGACACGTACTACAGACAGCCATTGCTGCTGTCCAGATACGAGCCGTCAGCCTATCAGAGCCTCCCAGACACACGGCAGTCGTCCTGGCACACCCCTCCCTGGGCGCAGGATGGGTACGCCCAGCACCACTCCTCTCACCCAGCTCTCCACCCGTCCCCGACACATTACCATAACCACCCGCCAGCTCCCGCCCACTCCCCTCACCGGCCTCATCCATCCAGTACCCCTCTTACACCCTACGCTCCGCACAGTGCTCACCTGACAGTGCCCTCCCACGCTCCTCCCTCCTACATGCCACAGCACTCGGAATCCCAGGCGCACAGCTGCTACGGGGACGTGAGGGAGAAAGTGTTCATCAACCTGTGCAACATCTTTCCCTCGGAGCTGGTCAGCCGGGTGATGGCCAGAAGCCCCCACGTCACAGACCCCCAGCAGCTGGCGGCTGCCATCCTGGCAGAGAAGGCCCAGACGGGCTACTGAGGAATGAAAAACAAAACGTGGTTTGCATCAGCAGACAAACATGAATTTGCCTTTAAAACACTTGGTGGAACCCTGGAATGCTTTTGGCTTGTCTGCAAGAAGAGCATGTTCTTGTCCTATGAAGTTGCTGAAGATAATCCAAACCCCAGCTTGAGTCACTGTGCAGCGACAACTAAAATCACTCGTGTGGAGAGAGGGAGTGGAAATCTGTGACTTTTACACAAAGTGCAACTTGAGAAGATTGTTCTGCACGAGCTCGATTGTCATTTCAATTTATTTTGTAGCTCCCCATGAAGGACTGCATCCACATTTAAGGCCGTTTTTTTATTTTACAGCCCCGATCCGAAGGTGTTCGTTTCACATCCAAAGCGACTGACATGAAGGGTTATTTAATTTCTGACCCATTATGTGCACTGTAAACTTCCTCTCAGACCTGAGTCAAGCAGTGTTTGGAAAATGTTTTTCTCGCATGTGTGTAGCACCAGATTTTCTATTCACAGCTGTGAAGAAAGCCTCATAAATATTCTAACCTCACTTCACATTTTTCCTTTTTCTTTGCAAAATCCCATCCCATTTCAAACAACTATTTAGACCAAGGTCTGTGTATTATATTAACCTCTTCCTGCAGTGTTGTGCAGCTGTCGTGTTTTTTTTTTTTTTTTTTTCATGTCAGTGAAGACGCTCCTTTTGGCGGTGTCAGTATTTCGGTCAGAGCTGTAGAGATGGGTGACCCTGTCGTGTGTACCTTAGTTTTAGTAAGGGACATCTCTTTTTCTCTCTCTCTATCTCTCTCTCTCTCTCTCTCTCTCTCCCTCCCTCCCTTTATTCCGGGTCTGCTCTGGTTTCTGCCACAGACAGGGATCAACCTCAACACCAGTGAACGGAACGTGCACGTACTGTACATATATTTAACCTCCCCCTCCCCCCCTGCTGTGCTATCGGCAAACAGCGACCACCGCTGTCTGTAGCAGATCCCAGCTGAATCCGCGCTAGACAGAGAAAAACCTTGTTTGATACAAATTGTATCATGAACTAAGTCGCTGATGTTCTATACAGTACATGGACTATTTATCAACCACTCTGTGTATTGCGTGATGATGAAGTGCATTGCAAACATCTTTTTATCTGAGCTTTGAGACAATTACTTCAAATATGTTATGAAGCCAGAGGAGTTGTGTGCCTACTATGTTTAGGTGTCTCACCTTCTTCTTTCTGTGCTTTTGGGTTTGAAGCTGGCTTTTATTTTACAGGAGCTCCAGTTAAACTACCAGCGAGAAGTCTTGTTTTGTTTCACTGGCTGATGGGACAAAACGGCCCTTTTGAGAATGAAAGTGAATTAGTTCAAGTTTCTTTTAGCCTTGATATGGATAAGTCACATTATCAAACTGATTAATTATCAGTAGCAAAGTATTTCTATAAATCATTAATTTAAGGGACAGACCCCCAACAATGTGTAATGAGTTCAATTTTACATTTGAGTCCATCTTTAACGGCGGCTATTTTGAGTGTCTGCAACACTGCAACATTGAGTTGAGCCCAAAATTGATGCCTGACGGAACTGACGTTGACACTGAGCTCGTCGTGTGGTTCATCACAAGCCAGCTACGTAAAGCCCACTGGTTTCTTTCCTGTCCGACGTGTCACATTGTACAACTGTCGACTGAGTGTACAACAACACGTGCTGTTGATATGAGGGAACCTTTGTGTGTATTGAAGAAGCGCCTCCTCTCTGGCCTCCTGACACCGTGTGTCAGCGTGGCACCTGAGCGTGGGCCCAAAGTAATGCCTCTTCATGGCATTGTGCTTATGACACATCCAATACTCTGAACTATGTTCAGCTAACTGTTAAGCATGTTTTGATTTCTGCATGTATTTAATTTGTGTACAAAGCTGTATATTTGCATTTATGAGCCATCTGTGGTACTTCAGACTCGCTGTTGAGATGCTTCTAGGTTAACTTGTACACAAACGTGGTTGTGAATGTTTTCTTTGTTAATGTTTCATTTCATAAAGTGTTAGTGTTCAGAGAAGCACCTGTCTTTAACAGAATATTCAAGTCAGGGCACAATGCTTTCATGTTTTCTGTAGGATCAGGAAGCTTTGTCCAACATTTTTTTTTTAAAGTGCACTCTGCCATAGATAGTAATAATAAATTATCAATTGACTTGTTTGCTCTAGATGTTACAAATCTATACAGTCCCTTGTTTCAAACTGGATCTACATTTTGCCAGTAGAAATACAGCATAACTGTTTGTAAGATTCTCAACTGTACCTGTGATTGTTCATTAAAGAGAGTACTGCTATGAAGAGCCTTTTGTTTCAATGATCACACACATGAGAATAAATTATTTATAGTAATCACATAAGATTTGAACTCACATCTACAGAACTACAGCTGCTTGACCAAACACACCTGAAGTTCCTCTCGTGAAGTTTTACACTGTTTCATCAGGATGTTGGACTAAATGAATTCTCCCATGATGTTAGATTTACAAGTTTATTCATATATCTTTTAATACTTATATGTAAAGTATTGCATGTTACTTATTACTTGCTGATGCCTGTTTGACTCTTGCTGGTGTAATACTGCAGACTAATAAAGGATCATCTTATCTTATCCTCTATCAAACTAAGCTACTTCACTGGAGACCAGTGCTGCAGCACCCCCTGTTGGAAAGGGCAGACATCCCATAAACAGATGTAGATGTATAAAGATAAATATAATACTATTTAAACTTTGAAAAAGAATTGTTCTGTTCTTATTTACTTACAAAGATATTCTTACCTGGGGAAGTTTTTCTAGAAATAATAAAAAAACGAATAATTATCATATATAAACAATGCAATGCATCATGGTATATGGGAAGTCATGTGCTGTTTACGGAAGAACTCATCCAGCTGTGTCGGTGTTTACATCAAAGAGATCCTTCTCCAGCTGGAAACCATGGTTACGGTCCACCGTGACGCCAGAGAGACTCACGCACCTGTCCTTGATGAGTGTTCACGCAGACATTTTGAGCTCTTTACACATTAGAGCCGTAAAGAGGGACGTCACGAAGCCCAGCGCGAGTTAAGTGTTTGCTTTTATTACGAGCTGCCGCCGAGCAGCTTCACTTTATCATGTATTTGGCTGTGTTTGTTGTGTGCTGTGCAGATGTGGCGGTGGGACCGGTTAAAGTATTGTGCGTGTTTGGACGTGTTCTTGTTCGCTGTGCGCGTGGACCTGTTCAATATACGAAGGCTATCTGCTAGGTGTGTGTGTGTGTGTGTGCGCGCGCGCGCGCGCGCGTCTGTGGTCAAGTAACTCAGGCTGTTAGAGAATAGATTCTAATAAGAATGGAACCAGCGACCTCAGGTGTAGCAGTGCATCCTTTAACAGACTTGAGCTCAGACACCTGTCATTTCTTTCTATGTCCAGCCCCCAATGCAAACACTCAGAGCTGGTGAAGTCCTCCACTCTCACATTAAAGAGCCAAGAACCCAGAGACAGAGGCTGGAGTGTGTCTGGTTCAAGTACCCCCTGTGTCAGAGGATGGACCTGCACATCTGAGGTTGTGGGTTCAATTCTTATAGGAGCCAGTGAATTTATGAAGTCAAACAGTCTGATGAAACAGCTGAAAGCTTCATGTGAGGAACTTTGTATGTGTTGGGTCCTGTAGCTCAGTCAGACGACAGTAGTCTGTAGATGCGAGTTCAAGTCTTGTTCATTGAAACCCTGAGGATGCAGGTTTGATTTTAATACTCTGGGAGTTTGAAGTGAAAAGTTAAAGGCACTACGAGAAGGTTTGTGAATTTGAAGGGGACTCTGGGGCGTCTGGGGTAATCTGCCATTTTGAGCCACAACTATAATCTAACATGTTACAATGTAATGCGAGGAGTCCAAATATTACAGTTGAATTTTAGTTTTATAAAGTAACACACTGCTGTCCAAAGTATAAGTGAGATATTCATTGTAAAATCTACAAGTTCATTTTTGGGGAAATTAAAGAGTTTAACTTGTGCCTGGGCAAAATAAAAATTTGGTACTGTAAAAAGATTAAAGATTAGATGATTAGATTGTTATAAAAAAATATAGTTTCTTATATATTATATATAGTCCTATAAATGATATATAGTTACGATTGAGCAGGGAGCTCACACAGTGACATGAACTGGTTGAATAAAGTTTAAATTAGGACTGGGCAATAAAATATCAATAATTTGGTCTAATATATTCATATAATTGTTATGCATTGCACAAACCCACGTTTACATGTAAACAATGACAAATCTGCAGCGACAAGTCAAACACACAGAAGATCTGATAAATGGGTTGCTATTTGAAGAAATAGTCACCAGATGATGGGTTGGCTGCACTTACTTATTCCAGCCACAAGGTGGCATCAAAAGACCACACTTCCCATCTGACACTGCTCCACTGAATGCAACAGTTCCTGTAATGAAAGACTTATCTCGAGATAACGAGTTATTTATCCCGGGAAAACAAAGGTTATATAATAACAGGAAATATAATGTATGAATCCATGTCCGTTTAGGGCTTCCGTACTTTAATATCACAAACTCAACTTGTTGCCATCACCAGAACAAATAATTAAAAACCATCTTCTGTCTTGAATGACATTCTCAGGATGCAAATATGATAGAGATCCAAACGAGGCTTTAAGACTTAACTGTTTTTAATATAGGAGCTGTTCATTTATTTTTTTTAAATATTAGAATATATTCCTTAAAACACTTTAGAAGTATACGGCAGATATGTGGAATAAAGAACCCCAAAACACACCTTACAGCAACATTACATAGATGATATGAAAGAATCCAAATGAGTCAAATGTTCAAAATTTAAAACTTTTATTTGTGAACCAATGGAATTAACTGCAATCCATCTTTGCCTTCTATCTTAAAGAACACTAACATGACAGCTGGTGGCAGAACGGGCATCATCAGACGCTGGCTTCATTGGAGGGGACAGGCAGGATGACAACATTCTGCTGTGGAGAAACTAACTGAGGCGTTGCAGCTCCACTGTGGAGGTTCGGGGGGGTGTGGGCTTGTCAACATGAGTTTTCCCCTCCAATGAAGCGATGCATGCTGCAGATTTAGGGAATACAAAAATATTAGCTGGAAGCGCAGGACCTTGTCTGTGTTTTTTATTTCTCCAACCTGCTATGGCAAACAACACTAACAACAGACACTGGCGTTAAACACAAAAGGTAGGCTTCAGTGTCCCGTTTCATACAAGTGCTTTAAAACTCATTTTAAAAACAAACAAACGTCAAACTACACCAGCTGTCAAGTGATCGCGCAACATAACATTTCTCATATTGTTAATAAAAATAAATGGAAAATTTAAATTTCACAAATGCACCCTGGGACATATTAGCCAGCCCACAAAAAGTCAGTTTGTCGTCTGAGCACTAACGATGTGGTTAGATGGGAATTTTTAAGATTTCAGGGGTAGAAATTGGCCAAATTCTCCCTTTTCATTCTGGAGAGATTTGCAGAAATCCCAATAGAGAGGTCCCTTCACGTTAAGAGGAACTAACACAGGCCTCTTCATCTCCAAGAATTAATTTCAGGTCTTAAAAGTGGGAATTGTTTAAGAGGACAAAAGGTCCCCTGTCAGGGGACAGTGAAATAACCTCTGAAAATCTGTTTACAGTCCGTCTCCGGTCTGATACTTGCAACTTTATTACATTCGCCTTCCTCATTGTTTTGGGGGGATTTCCTCTCAGGCAAAAATGAGAAGGAATAGAAACATCTGAGCGAGGAGGGAGCAGGGAGAGACCACCAAGTAAATATAGCTTCATATGTAAGAAATAACACTTTGTCAAAACTAGCCCAAGCATGTAACAGCAACCGAAATAAATCATGACCTTATGTTTTGGAAAGGGAGGGGGGACACACACACACACAGTGTTTGACTGTCAGTCACCACTACTAACATTACTGAGGTAGAGATTTGTCCAGGATCGAGGACTGATGTTTTCATAAGCTCCCCAGCCAGAGAGGTGCCAGGCTTCAGCTTCCACACCTGTATACATTCATATAGACACACACACACACACACACACACAAAACACACTGACAATCATACAGTCGGACAGACACGAGCAGCACAGACGCCACACTCGTCTTGTCTGTTCTGTCTGTTAAACACCCTGGGATCCTCTGTGTGCTGGTAGGCAGAGAAAACCATCTGTGGTGACTGGGAATGAAACACTGGGATGCAACAGGGAACACAGGCACACAACTACCAATTAGCTTATCTCCGTAACACTTTTAAGCTCGAGGGCGACAGCTCAGTGGCACAAGCTTGGTACATGCGGTCCTATCACCTGTGCATGTGAAAAAACACTTTCCCTTTGTTACCTTTGCTACATTCGTTCATCAGAACCTGCCGTGCGACAAGTCGGGCGGCTCTTCTCCCTGTGCATGTCCATTCACTTAAGTTATTCAGCCTCAAATGAAACTATTAAAATACTGCAGTGTCTTTGTAGAGAAACCTACTGATGAGACATTACAACTACAGTTTGAAGGGACTTCAGCTTAGCTGACAGGGGCTAAGTGAATTAGCATATTTAGCATGTGAAATGTGACCTGATGTAACATGAATGACCTCATTTATTCCCAAACTCCTCATTGTGTTGGACAGACAAACTAAAACAAAGGGCGTCATCAATAAAACGAGTCAAACAAAAAGCAGAGGACATGAACTTAAAAACAACTGAAGATATGGATTCCTACTAAAGCTTTGCATACAAGTCGTGAGGCAAAATAAAGTAGCTTTCTATGGCCCTGTTTACTCAAAATAAAAATGAAACATCCAAATTGCTTCCATTTTGGTTTTACAGTTTCTCCTTTCCCTGTGCTTAACGATTACAGATACACACCTCTGCCATTCGACGATGTGTGCTCGTTCAAAGCAGCTCCACATCACCGAGATTTACAGACTTTCAGAGTGGAGACGTGGGACAGGACTTTGGCAAAGTTTGACAAGATAATTTCTCAATATTGCTTGAGGGCGTCAAGGGGACGGCAGCATCTGTTGTCCATGAAGAAAAAAAAAAAAGGGAAAGCGGGCAAATGGAAGAGAGAGGTGCCGTCCTCACATGGACTCAAACTCGTCGATGCGCTGCTTCGTGTTGCCCGATCGGATCTGGCGCAGCGTTTTGTATTTGTCTCGACCAGCTTTCACATTCTCGGCGTGTAGCACGTCGTTCTGTGTCTTCTTGGTTTCGTCTCTGGCCTCAGCCAACTCTGAGCTTAATGTCTGAGTGATGGGAGAGAAGATAAAACATAAAGTGGTTGAGGAGGAGGGTAAAAGAGAAGACAGAATAAAAAGGCAACCAAAATTAATGAATCGCCTTTGCCTGACTGGTGTTTCTTCTTTGCTACAAAACTGCTTCAACTGATATTTTCAGATTTCTCTGAATGTTTCCCTTGTCGCTCACCTGCAGCTGCTGCTTCACCCTCTCGTTCTTCTGGGCTTCGGTGACGCGCGCCTCTTCGCTGCGGAGGTCGTTCTCGCTGACGCCCTCGTTGGACAGCTCTGCACTGGCCTCTGCGTGGTTCTCGTCCTGCTCTTCGTGCTCGCTCTCGGCATTGCCGCCTGGAGGTGCCGGCATAATTGTCATCGCCGTCTTTAGCTCCTCCTTGGTCTTCTCCAAGTCATCCTGGGCTGAGAGAGCCTGCAAGAGGGAGCATGGAGGAGGACCTCATAGTTTAATAATGGACTCCATTAGTTCTGAAACATTGATCGGTTATGCTTTAAATATACTGAAACAGATAATAAGACTCAGCCATAGTATGCAACTTTTGGGAAGATTTCCAAGTGGTTAAAAGGTTAATCACAATTTTGATGAAAGATTTAACAATGAGGCCAAAGTTTGCTTCTGCAGGATTGAGGGGAAAGGAGTGCGTTACCTTGTGTTGCCATTCTGAGGCCTCATCTTCTTTCTTCCTCTTGGCATCTTCCAGTAGAGCGATCTTGGCTGTGAATTCTGCCAGTTCAGCAGCCTGGGATCAAACATACATCAAACAGTCAGTGTCCGCTTGCAGAAAAATGGACTACACAGTCTATTAAAGAGGCTTGTGTGCACAAAAATGTACACAGCCTGAAATTGCTGGCAGCATCAGTCAAAAAACAAACAAACACGCACCAGTTGCTCCTGGTTCTTCAGCTGGTCTGCAGCCTGTTTGGCCAGCTCCCCCTTCGCCTCCTCTGCCATTGTCCTCTCTCTCTCCAGCTTCTCCGCCTCCTCCCTCGCTCTCCTTCTCTCCTGCTCCAGCTCCAGGGCCCGGCGAGTCTGCTCCTCGAGCTCTGTGGGAACAAACACAAAAAAAGTGTAAACAGAGAGGGCTTTAACCAAATTTTCAGTTCAACAGACAACTGATCTTGCAGCCCAAGAGATAGGCTCTGATTTGATAGAAAGGGGGAGGCAGCACTGAAGTGAACAGATCGATAAGTAAAAAAAACAAATACCTTTCTGAGCTCTCATCGTCTGCTCCTCAATCTGTCTTAGCCGCTCCATGAGCTCATCTTTCTCACGCTCTATCTTTTCCTTTTCTTTCTCCGCATGCTCTCGCTTCTTTTTCTCATTCTCCAACTGGGCCCTGGAAAAAAACCCAACACGTTTATTGATTGAATGTTAAAGCAAGCACTTTTTTAACGCCATAAAATGACCACATACTCCTGCCTCAGAGCAGGCATGTAAAAGAGGAAGGCAGCCCTCTGGTGGAGAAGCATTATAATGGATATTTACAAGCAGCATACTTGGAGTAAATAGTTGCTACATCACTTAAAACCTTGGTCTGATAGGATTTGCTATCAATTTAATTTACAATAGTTAAGAGGAAATATTTGTGCAGTGTGTGTGTGTGTTTTCAGTACCTCTCCATTTGTTTGTGGTGCTTCTCCTCCCGGGCCTGAGCCTTCATCTGTTGCACCTCGATGGTGTCAGGCTTTCTCCTCCTCATGTACAACTCGTGGTTTCCCATACACAACGCCAGGATTCGCTTGTTGATGCGCAGTCGCGGGGCATAAAACACAAAGTCCTACAAGGGTAAGAAAAGAGAGAAGCAGAAGATATATATACTTAACTGTAAAGCAGGACATGTTCTGAGGACACTGAATTTCACACTCACAGGCGCTTTCTTGTCGATAGGTTTGATGACGAACTTCTTGTCGTTGAAAGAGATGTTTCGAATCTCGCTCCAGGGGAAGCCGATCTTTGGTGTCAACCTGAAAACAAAAAAAACATGCTTTATAAAACTTGGCCAGCAGATGGTGCCCAGCATGGACAAACTGACTAACATGAAATTATCAGACTGGATCTTTCAGGCTGCATCAGTGAAATTGGAAAGAATGACAGGAAACAGAAGGTGGATGAAACTCTAAATATCCTCTCCTGCCAAAATTTGACAGGATACCTGTAGTTCTCTGATCAGAAAGGAACAGGTTTCTGATGACAGAGCGGAAACAAAAAATATTTTTTGTCTCTCTGTTGTCACCTGGACGAGGGAAAAAGGATGGCAGCTGTGATGACCCCAGATAACAGACAGGAAGGCCAAGGCAGAGAGACAGTGAGAGGAAACGCTACAAGAGTTCTGATTATATCTATACTTTCCTCTACGAAAGGGGAAACGAAAATCTGACCAGGAAAGACTCTTCAGTTCCTTTCTCCACCTCAGCCTCATTTTTCACTTCTAAAAATATCGTCCTCTAGACTATTGTACACTTGTGAGTCCTCGCCCAATGTTTATGTCGATATCAAACAAAGAATTTCTCCAGAATGATAGAGCAGTTATTTTGTGAGTACACCTGACAGGTCTGTGCATTTTTGTGCCTTACTTGTCTTCATGCTCATAGATGTTGAGGCCGAGAGCATCCACGCCCAACCACAGCTGTGTGCCCTTCTTGTTTTTAATCTCAAAGTAGTTGACGCCGTACATCTCCAGGTCCTGGGCGATTTTAAGATACTCCATCATCGAGTCCTCTCTAACAAAGAGGAAACACAGAGGGTCATGAGTTATGTTTTTAGAAATATTATCATAGCTGTGAAAGAGAAATTCATTTACATTTTTAAATTACAATTACATCCCAGGGTATGTTGACACACTCCTCGTCCTAACATGACAAAACAAGTTTCAAACAAGTACACACAGAAAGACACACACACACACACACACACACACACACACACACACACACACACACACACACACACACACACACACACACACACACACACACACACACACACACACACACACACACACACACACACACACACACACACCTGAGCATTCCTCTGTGTTCTTCATGCCAAGTCTGTATCCGGTCCTCCCACTGCTCCTTGGTCAGCTTGTGTTGCTCCAGGACTCTACACACAAACACACAGCCACAATGAAATGACTTTCGCCTGAAGGAATGTCGATCGGCACAGAATTGTTTCCTCTGGAGGAAATCATACAAGATCCTACCATGGAACGAGACGCATTCCAGGGTTTGTTTGATGTAGTGTTTGTGTGTGGGAACTGAGCAGATGCCTCCCACAGTAGGTGGTAGTTTGGTCAATGATGTTCAGAGCGGTTGTTGAGATGTTTGTACCTCTGAGGCAGCAGTCTGTCATGGGTAAGGTAGCCAGGCTTGTGGGCATCTTTGTTGTAGTCTCCATACTTGGCCTGGACGGCGTATGATGCCAGTAACACCGCCGTCTCTGGGGGACAATAGTTCTCATCATTCAGGATGGCCTCTTTCACCTGGCAGGAGGACGTAAAATAGTTTTCAAATTGCACCACCACTTGTTTATCGTCACACAACAGTAGTAGATGGAGATGCATGTTCGCCTTTTCTAGAAAATCCACTACATCTAGATGAAATCTTGATCAGCGAGTAGTTTGTTACCTGAAGAAAGAAGAGTCTCTGGGTGATCTCCTGGATGAGCTCCTCTGAAACATCCTCAGGGAAGAATTTGGCTCTGAACTTAAACTGCAGGGGGTTCTCCTTCTTCACATCCTGCTGGGTCACCTAAAAAAACCAGCAGTGTCATTATTCATCCATCGCTCAGTCACATGATCATCATGTTTGTGTCACAGCTCCATCTTAGTGTCCAGGTAGAATGAACACGTCAGCATCTGCCTGAAAAACGTAGCATTGTTTGAGCTAAAATCCATCACAAAAGTACATTAATTAACAAGCACATTCACCACAAGACACTTCTGTAATGTGCATCGTCTGACATATGTTAGTGGTACGTACACACGCAGACAGACAGAGACACAGAAAACAGTTTGAAGGGAATTTTCTGTCACGCATACTGGGAAACACACAGACACACTGTAATAGTAGATGTTTAGGCCAGAGGGTATGTTGGCCTGAATGAGAGAGGAGGGCTGTTGAAAGAGAACATCCGAGGCTCCAAACCACAGCACAACTTCCAGACAAATCCCAAACAGACACTGACAAACAGATCAAGATTGAATCCTGGCAAAGAGTTAAGAAGAGAAGGAGGCAGAGAGATGGAAGAAGGAAGAAAGAACAGCTACAAATGGTTTATTTTGATGTGATGTGACACTGACCTTCTTACTGAGTTTGAGCCAGGTGCTGTAGCCTTTACTGTCCACATACTGTAGACCGAAGAACCAGACCTCCCGCAGGCCCACTGTCTTCACCACCTGAGATCAAAACAAAAAGAAATACATTGCTACAGCTTGTTAAAGGATCATTTAGACAGGAAATGGATGGAAAGAAAGACGGTGACATGCCACAGAGGTGGGGCTCTTTCAATAGGGTGTTGTCATATAATAGTATATTTATCTTATCAATACAGTGCACCTTATTACTTATTACTGCTGTGAAAGTTTCTAAAACTGGCTGACAATTGCATGCCCATTAGGTAAACTGTGTGCACAACTTGTTTGGGTAAATCTTCTGATTCACTGAATATCAGTTAATGGATGTAGGATGAGGGTAAAGTGGGACATGGAGGATTAAACTCTGCAGATATCAAAAAGGAAGTCAGTTGTGTCACTCGTGCACACCTGGTCGAAGAGCTGTTTCCCTGTGGTGTTGGGCTGGATGGCAAACTCCAGCTCTGCATCCATGGTGGTGACCCGGACGTTGATCTAGAAAACAAACACAGCAAGAAATTAAACTTGTTGCATTATTAATACAAGGATTTTATTTTCAAATATTAGAGCAGCGACACCCGACTCTTCTCATTTCTAAAGTCCCAATATAATTCGCTAACCAAACAACTGTTGGTAAACTGCATGTTTTGGTGGAAAAACTTGTTTTCCATAAATATAAATTAGAATTATACTTTTGTAGTATTTTCTCATACAAAAAACACTAAACAAGACACCATATAATTCCAAATGAGAAACATTGAGTGCTTTCTGAGATCATCTGTTATGGGATGAATTGTTTTTTGGTTGAGCAACAATCTGCCAGAAAATTACAGAATTCCTACAGAGATTAATGACAGCTTGTTGTGCAATTTCTCAATTTGTGTCAACCATAACCCAAATTTAGTGAAGCCACTGTAAACTCTGGTCTCTCCCTTTCATTTTCCATCCTACACTGCCAGGGAGAGCAAACCCCACCTCTCAAGGCAGCCTACAACTGCAGGGCCTCTGCTGGGGCGGAGCGGGAGATAAAACTCAGGCATTGGCTGTGCCCTGTTTAGCAGCACTGGCGGCGCGCCTAGCAGCGGCTCATGGCGCGGAGCAGAGCGGGGCTGACCTCTGAAGCATCTCACATCCTTCCTCCCATGACTACATGCACACAGAGGCCGTATGTTGCCTCACTGGTGGTTAACAACTCGAGAAGAGATGCAGGGAAACGTGCATGGTACAGATGAAGGTGAGAAAATGAGAGGCGAAAGCAAAAGAATAAAGTAAAGCAAGAGTGAAACAAAAAGGGAGCAAGAGAGATGATCTTGTGTGTATTCCCTTTGAGATTAAGTTACAGCGAGGTTGCTGTAGATGGGCCAACCATGCAAAAATCAAGGGAAAGAAAAAAGGGACAGACGGAGCCTTTCCTTTTCAGTTCGACACAAAACCTCAGGAACGCTTACTTTGCATTTCTCTCACTGCCTCTCTTATTTTTTTCACCGTCTCTCCAGCCTTCATCTCTTCGTTTCTCAGGCAATGAATAATCCATGGAATTTGTGTCTATACAGCACATAGCTGGACTCCCGCACCACACAGCTCCCACCACAATGTATCTGCCTCTGTCTAACTCTCATTAATTAGCCATGAAAAGTTGCAGCACTTTCTCCACTGTAGACATCTTGCATGAACATCTCCAACTAACTACACTTAAAAAGCCATATCAGCAAAATAACCTGGCCACGGTTCAATGGAAGATGAATTCGTATTTTGTGTTTGTTTCAAAAAGAAGCTGCCTCACTGACTTCCTGAGACAGGAGCAGTTATGAAGAGTAGAGTGTTGAGCTGGGGTTTCTAAGTGACCAGCCTTGAATGTCTCTTGCCCTGCGTTTGTGTGGGGCCCGCCTGCCATCAGCCATCAGCTGTGAAAGAGCCGGCCCTTTGTGCTGCATGCGGGTACGTGTCTCTGGCAAAACGTAGCCAGAGCGCAGAGAGGTGGAATCCTGTGTGGACCAGACGGTTAGTTAATCCCCTCTCCTGCAGAGAGACGGGGAGGAGAAGAGCAACAACAACATGCCGGGGCGCTGACAGCTAATCACACACACGGACAACTGAGAAGTCTCAAAGGAGCCACTTTTGCAAGCCTGTCCTTATGTGACATTTGTCCCTCTGGTGACACGAGACACACTGACTGGGCAACAAGACAGTTCCTAAGAGGATCTCTTTTGAAATCATTAGGTTACAGTTAAACCAGCAGACACATTTCACAAGTTTCTTGTTTGCTTAAGCAGGTCAAAGCATGTGTTTTACCCACAAACTTAGGTGTGTTTAATGCTGCCCTGTCATATAAGGGAGTTTGAGTCACGATTTCAACTGACGTGTCTCAACAGTTCCTCAAAACAAGTAAACCATAAAACTAATATGATATCATGTTGTATTTAGATCGACTGTCTTATCCACCATTTAACTTGCAGATATCCACATAATACAACAGAATGGCAGCATTTCATTTTTGACACAGTCACCTCCTGTAGCCACAACACTGAGCGGTCATTCTGTCACTACACTAACAGGTTGCAAGACAGAAAAAGTGTCAAGGAAGTGCTTATTGGGAATCAGGGAGCAGATACGTCATTGCACGCGGATACAAATATTAAAGAGTAGAAGTTACCATTTATTTATCTAAAATTCTGGATCATTTAGCCTCATTTCAGCTGCTCCCCAATTGCATTAACCAGTTACTTTTCCCAAGCTACAGTTGTGGTTGGCTCGACAATCTGCAATGCTTCCTGAAGTTGTAGTGAGTATAATTACAGACTTTATAATACCACTTGTTAGTGGCACAATAAGTCAGGGCAGCAAAGTAAAATTCCAAAAAGTATATCAGGGACTCCAAATTGTGTCAAAATCAGTGGCTGGATCATTGAAATTGCCTGTATGTTGCATTCTTAGTGTCAATTTGCCACGTTTCTAAATCCCCCTCTCCATTTCAGTTGGGAAGAGGAGTTCTCACTCAGACAGGCCCCTTGTTAAATGTGCAGCTGTTTAGTTCCTGTAAGCTGTTTAGAGGAGCTTTGCAGAGCGACACACACACACACACACCACACACACAAGTAGAGCTGCTAATCTGTCCTGCTGGGCTCTGAGCAGCTGTCTGTCTCTCCGATTAACCCCCCCTGCAGGGTGAGGCAGGCCTCTGAGGGCGGGGGAGTGAGAGGAGACGAGGAATCACCACAAGCTACAGACACAAACTCATCTTTTAGGAAACTGGAAAGTTGCAGGGATTTTACAAGATGGGCAATAAAAAGGGGAAATGGAGGGTCTTGCATACCCTACTTGATTATGGACCTAGCTTTTGTATTGTTAATGAGGTGATGGGTCAAACACAAGAGGCAAACAAGAGTTTAACCCTAACGCTATTGCTCCTACCTTCCTCTAAATGTCCCTATTTCCATAACCGCTGGGTATCTCCTCAGCACTACAACAAATCCCTAGTTTCCTTTCTTCTCTTTGTCAACTTCCTATTTTTCCTGATCCCTACGCTCATCTTCCCGACATCTCCTTTCCCTTCCAGGCCCTCAGTCGTCTGGTGATAATCCTGTCTCTTCACCCTGTTTCTGTGCTTGCATAGAGGCAGGATGTTGACACAGACTGGGCCCCGATACACACAGTGGGCCTCCTCTCCTGCAAACAGGAAAACAGCCACGGGCTAGGAAACCTGTGTGGGACCTCTTCCTGTGGGGTGCTGTCACCTCATAATTCCACAGCCCACACACTGCACCAAACAAAGGGGTTGGGGTCAAGTGGGTGTGGGGATATGATATCAACAGACAGAAACAGCACATTATTCCATATTACTACAAATGTAAAAATATGTTCATAGAAAAACTCACACGGACTGTTTGATGGTTAACGTTTTATGCACACTGATGGTGACGCCCTGACACCGATATCTAAATCATCATCAATTAATCACCACTGATTAAAAATCCATTGATATATTAACCCATTGGATTAACCACTAATGGCATCCAAGGAGTCATGTGTCAGTCGGTGAGAAGCACAGCTGCAGCTTTGGTATGAAAAACAGTATTTTATGCACATTTTCAGTCAGAACAAAAACATTATCATTTCTGAATTTAAGTTGCATAAACCAACGGGCGTATACAAAGACTCTTTAAGCCAACAAGGTCACAGTCAGCAGTGTGCAACAGTAACAAAGCAGCCTCCAGAGCACTGGTTCAATTGGTTTTAAGTGGCCGCTCTCACTGTGAAATGCTCCACACAAAATAACGCTATGGTGTGTTGTCAGAGAGTCGGGAACATTTTCTTTACAAGTTGCTGTAGAACTAAACTGCTGAATGAAACGGTTTATCTATGGAAAAGTGTGTTACATTGCTGCGCTGCATCTTATGAGTGTCAGTCTAATCATCTTATCCTCAGTTACAGAACATTGTTACAAAAGAATTCTGCATGTTTTAAATTATCGATGCAAACACTTTTGTTACTCAAACTTGCCAAATGAGGGCCGACACTGAGGCATAAGAAGACTATTACAAAAGTTTTTGAGGTCTGGCACTGATCCTAGAGAAGGTCACGTCTGATCAGCCCTGCTGTCCTTCCTGTTTATTATGTCAGTGCCTCCCTGCCACAGGCCGTACTTTCTCTGTCAGTTATTGTCTGTGACAGACATGTCCCTCTCAGCAGAGAGGCCAGCACTCCGCTGTACAAGCTGTCTTTTTGAGACGGTCCCCTGATGACTCAAGAGACAAAAGGGGGAAGTGGAGGACATCATTGCCTTTGCTTGGTTGTCCCCCACACCCATCAACCCAGCACCTATAGAACTAGACAGGAGATGCGCTCCATTTGTGGAGAAGCCTGAAGCCTGTTGTTCCCAGTTCCTCTGAACTGTACTGATGTAAGCTTTCGCAACTTGACCCTGAGCTGGTAAACTAAGAATGCCAAATGCGAAGAGGAGCTGTATCATATTTAGTTTGTGCAGAGTAACACATGGGCTGGACAACTCCACACTTTGAAAATCCCTTCCTTTAAAGAGACAACTAACAGTGAAACAAACAATATTCCCAAACCCATGTGGGACATGTTCCCATGATGAAAAAAGCAGCATGACAACAGTGAGAATCAGACTACCATGAAGCAACTGCATAAAATCGGTCTTGTATTGGCGTTCACATCCCAGGACTCTCTCTGGCATTCTCTCCACCCTTTAAGCAACAATGGCAGCAGTGTTGCAGTTGCACAGCCTGTGGGCCAGGCAGTACACTTCACACTCTGGCTGTTGTTTACTTGGAAGAGGAGTATGAGGAGTGGGAGCAGCCATGGGTATGAAACTGCCACTTCAACCAACGCTCAAATGTAGCCTTGGGGCGGCAGTACACGCCTACTGTTACGACAAGAGAGCAGTTCTGAGGAGTCAGATTGTACAAGCAGACTGAGCAGGAACCAACAAGCAACTTTCATGTTTCTGATTCATATCAGATATCCAGAGCTTGAAGATTGTTAAGACTTTTTCCATCAAACAATCTGAATCAATTATCCTGGAAAGTGTCTAAACGCAAGTGTTTTATCCCTGACTTCTTGCCCTGAGCAGCTCATGTGCCTGTCTGTATCGCTTTAAAAACACAGAATGGTAAAAGCACCAGTTCTCATCTAGCTTTCAGTTTCTTACTGGTTTTGGCATCTTTGTTTCTTCGCCCCCTTACACCCGTTGACTGAGAGGAAGAATCTGTCACTGGACGACAGCAACACTTGTATCTCACAGCCTGAAAGAGAAACAGGTTTTTTTTCCATTAGTCAACACAGTCTACGTTGGTGAAAAAATATTATCTGCTAGTATTTCCTGTTTAACTAAATAATCTGATTTCCTGTAAAACATTATTGCTGCCTGAAAAGTTTATGAAATGATCCATCAGTTAAACCCTGGCTCTACAATGCATAGAGTTGAAAATAACAATATAGTTTCAAGAGTGATGACCTGCATTGAACATTAATATGAGCTTCAGACGATTCAGGGAAAGAGTTGAAAAATGATAAAGATAAAAATGAAATATCAAGAACTATCACAATAAATGTCACATTATTATTTCTTGCAAGTTTAAAGACTGATTTACTGGCAAATCTGAGGTGCTTGACCACCTCACTGTGTTTGGACAATGCTTTTAAACAAATCAATATATATTTGACTTTTGTAACACAGCTATTGATCAATATTGTATTTCAATAATTATTATTGTTTTATTGACCTGGTCCAAATATCCTTTTCTTGAGACTGACGCTTTTTCATGCAAGATAAATTTTAAGTTTCACATTTAATGCTGCATAAGACATTTCCTGAGTTTTAGGCAGGTCTGGTGTTGACTTGGCAAACATACATTAACAGGAAGTTTATTTCTATCTTTATTTTGAAGGCCAATCCAATGTTTGGTTTGGAGAGCACCTAAATATTGTTAAAAATCAAGAGGACTCGATCCATTTTCGCAGCTGGAGGTTTGACAGTGAACATTATTCATCATCACAGAGTAAAAGTAAGTAAAAAGACATGACATAGTCATATTGTGGCTTTAAAGAAGAAATGATGGTAAACCAGGTGGAGACACTTGTAGCTTGCAGCAATTAGCTTCGCCCACTTACCCGCCGAGAGTTTGCTTCCGTTACAATTTGACAACTATTTAAATGAAATGGTGGTAAATACGTGTCACTGTCGTAAAAAAAAGTGTTAGCACGACGGGAATAATTAAAAGAAACGTGTGAAAAATTAATTATCCACCTGAGTTAGCCGCTACACGACCATTCGGATCTAAAGTGGCCCATAGAAAAGGGCTGATTTGAAGATAGTGGGTGTAGTCTATGTAACGGGACGAGCTAGCTACAGCTGCTGCCTTGCTAGGACGTGTGAAGTTTTAACGCGCATTTCCCCGCACGTTGGGCTAATTCAAACGCATTTTACCCCGCAGAAGAAAAAGGGAAGAAACACGCAAAAAGACGTGTCCCGAGACTCCAGCGTGTGGACCGTGTCGAGGGGGAGATAAGAAGAAGGGGATCGAACACGAGGATATCCGCTATTGCATCAAAGTTGAGAAGCTGTGTTTTTTAGTTTTTTTTTTAGGGAGAGGCAACTCACCGGGGGGAGACGGAGAGGTTCTTAGAATGGATGTGGAAGCCCGCTGTCCTCGGATGAGACCCAAACGTCCACGATGAAAACAACCTGTGGACGATCCCGTGTTTCCGTGTTTTTTGAGCTGAGAGCGAATCGTTCGAGTCCCGAACAACCATAAGGCGATTTGGGGTGCCACTGTGAAGCGCGCGGAAATGACACGACGCCACTTCCGGTGTTGGCTTTAATAGTAAAAGCCTCCCGGAAGCACTTCGAAAATTGTCCACCAATATCACAACATAAACACAGTCATTTTAAAAGTATCACTATAAGATGTAGAAGTAAAAAATGTATAATACACTGCTAGAGCATTCTCATAAAAACGTGTACACATATGAAAATGTATTATTTTAGCTGCAATCTCCATTATAAGTTATTGAAATATTGTTGGGTTTAATGTTTGCTCGTTTCCGTTCATCTCTCCTTTTTTCTCCAGTCAGCTCGACGCAGCCGATGGTGTATATGTCCAATATCCATCAATCAAAACTTTATTTATACAGCCCCTTTCACAAAATCCACAAAACGCACATACAGAGATCCACATGCATTTATTTTAGTTAATCTTTTTATTCTTGAATTCAACATAGTTATTTGGGATAAATAGTTCAGCTTCTTATTTTGAGTTTGGTCATTTCTTCTTGTACTAACTAATTTGACCACTAGATGTCGCCATGGCTCTTCTAATGGTTTCCCGGTGGAGCCACTAAGATCTAAATTGACGCAAACTTCAATCAAGCCCATAATTGATTAGGAAATTATGTCATGGGCAAATACATAATTCAGCATATACAGAACAACTTCCAACAATAACGTGAATTTCTTTCTGACCTCCAACAGGATGAAGAAGTGGAGGAGGAGGAGGAGAAGGAGGAAGAAGCAGCAGGAAGCAGCAGGACCTATCCGGGTCTATTTTGTTGCGCGGAGGTGAACGCTGCTGGGTTTTTGGAGGACATGCAGGTAAGGACTCACATTAGCTTGGGATAATTTGGTCACGATTAGATTTTAGGAAATACAAATCAACTTTCGACTGAGTCAAGTTGTATTAATGTAATATCCTAACAGGACGCATGGAGGCAGCGCTGCTCCGTCGGTCACAGAACCATGGAGGCGATAGCACGTCGAACCTAATTTACAATTGTGTTGTTTAAAGATTACATATCGACAAACTATAACTACACTCCTCTCCTTTAATTAATAACCAGAGAGTTTAATCGATATAATGTGACTGATAATTCGGCGTGGAAGTAGTTTGCAAATCTTAATGCAATCGAGCAAATGTTTTTGTGTTGATGCCTGCTACTTGGAATAATTACTCATGCATATTTTGTTAGTTGACCGGATCATTAATATTCACATTATTAGTAATGAGGTATGAAGGAGTGCCTGGTCTCCTTTATTTCATCAGGAGACTAAATATTTGTTTTTTCAGAAACTAAAAATTAGTTTGTGGCCCTCCCTTGGAAAACACCTGTGGAATATCTGTGTGCACTTTTCAATGTAGAAGTGCTCTGGACATCCCCCTGCGCCATGTCAGTAAAGTTGTCACATTGTGTTGCATGTGGAACTTGCCTTGGTCTTTATTTAGCCTGGCATATCTCCACGTCACAAGATCTCTGTCCATATGACCCAGGGACACGTTGCAGCTATTGTCAAAGCAGTGAAAGAAGCCACTGTGTTGTAGGAACTGGAAACTGGATGGGGGGAATTGGACAATTTTACTTTTAAGTCATCAGGTGTGTGTGACTTGTGTGTACGATCATTGTGGATATTGATGCTCATACTCATCATGAGCCAGAAAACACTGACCTGACACCAGCTCCTTGCCCAATGTGAATTTACCTACAGCAGATTTGTTTAAAATAAACTATTTGGGCCTTTAACACATGTTGGAACCAATAGATCTACAGGGGTCATTCCATATTTTCTATTATATTATTTCTATTATTCTGTTTCTCTGTTGTTATATTTTTATATTGGTGGTTTGGACCTAAGCTGACCATGCACGTCCAAAAACTAGTGCTGCACAGCTCAATTTAATGGAGAGATGAATATAGCGACAGCAATGTTGTTAACGCCAGTGAGGACAGAAGTGTGTGTGTGGTACACAAAGGCATCATGTGTTATGCAATTGCAAAAGTACCTTCAGTACTGTGCTGTGTGTGTGTGTGTCTTCCTTCCTCTCCTCCCTCCCTCTCTGCGCGCTGCTGACCAAATTAAATGGACAGTTTCAGCCTCTGTCTGTCCTTTCACCTGAGTCCACTGCTCAGTGCTGCTCTTACTCATAGATTCACTCTAATCCCTGGTTTTTGTGGTAATATTTAGGGTCTGTGGTGGTTTCAGCAATCTGTGAAGTTCATGTCAAAGAGGAGCGGCTGCTGAGATCTGTGTTCTGGAGCGAGGATGGGAGAGCAGCAGTCGGTGCCATTAGACCCAGAGCTATCACTGGAGGTGCTGTCGACGATCAGCGGTAGGGATTCCTGCAGTGTCTGTGCTTTTGCCACTTCACATTGTCACTGCATTATATCAGTGCGTATATGTGATACATTTCCTCTTATTCCCTTTCTCAAACATGAATTTGGTTTCATCTGTATATTTTCTGGTTGTTGGCAAGATAGCAGAAATGAATCCGGCTGAATGTAGATGTACAGATGATTTTCACTGTCATCCAGAAATGCCACCTTTTAGATGATTTTCATTGTGTAAGAGAAATTGTAGTATAGTATTTAGATTTTTCCAGGTAGAACTTATATGAGCTTATGGTATATTTTATTGTCCCAGTTGAATGTGGTTGATGCCAACATGTTTTAGCTGCAGGTGTTTGAGTCAGTCCACCAGGGCTTAGGGTTTCTGCTCGCATACAGATTGCAAGTGTCCCTCTCAACGAGTTGCAAATTGAATCTGAGTTAGTTGAATGTGTCACATTAAATGCAAGAGAAAATGATGTTG
Organism: Verasper variegatus; assembly: GCA_026259375.1. Taxonomy (NCBI): domain Eukaryota; kingdom Metazoa; phylum Chordata; class Actinopteri; order Pleuronectiformes; family Pleuronectidae; genus Verasper; species Verasper variegatus. Next base: position 25,534,003 of record CM048038.1, on the reverse strand, counting down.
AAATCAAGTCGCAGCTTTCATGTTGCAAATTAGTTCTAATGGGGCCATGATTTTGAAAATGGGATTTTACTCCAGGTGTCCTTTAAGGAGTTCCAGCAAATCATGGAGTAATTTGACCCAGTGAGACAATCTGCAGGAATGATTATACAATTTACTGTCATCATCTCCCTGTGTGCAGTTGTTTAAGGGGAAATGTGCAAACATGATAGCAGATAGGAGGCAAATTTGAGTTAAGTGTACATCATGCATTGATATAATTTGCACAGAGCGGCTGCAATATACGTATATAAATACCAGGGTTTGTATTAAATATACACATTTACCATCAGCATTGAGTCACCGGTTGCACTGCATCTTCGTTCAGTTCAAACCTGTAACCTGTTGCATGTGGGCTTAAGCCCCTTTTTTCCATTGCTGTTTCTCTCAGGTCCTTCAGCTCTCTGTAAAAACTTGAATGCATTGGCCTTGTTTTTTGAGATGTAAATCAAACAATCAGATAATCCTAGTATTAAAATGTATAACTACATTTTGTGATTTACAGTCCAGCTCTTCTCAGAGAATGGGCTTTATCTAGCAAAGAACAGAGTAACTCAATTTGTTGTCAGGGTGACTGGTTTTGAAGCCACTAAAGAGAAGGAGGGCACCGGTTTTTGATCTAAATCTAATAGTGAGGAGGTGCCACCTAATGAAAAGTGCATGACCAGCTTTTGCTTGCTGCTTGTGAAGTTTAAATCGGGAGGGTTTGTGTGATTGTGTGAAGATAAGTTTGGGTGAAGTAAAGATAATGTGATGAGCCTGAGGGAGGAGGAGAACTTCACCGGATGGCACCGGTGTTATTTAACCATTCTTCCTTGCGAAGGTAATGCTCAAAAGAGGTCGAAACCTTGCTGATGCCACAAGCTTCTTTTTAAATGAGGTCCTACAATAGGAAAAACAATCTATCCAATAAACAATATACAAGCATTCTAGAGAGAAAATTTGAAATTAGTAGCAGCAGTTATTCCTTTTTGAAATTGTCTTCAATTCTACTGTGTTAAATTAGGCCCGAAATGACAGTAAACATCAACAACACATACTGGTGCAATCTCCTTACGGTTATAGACATTTTTAGTCACATGAACCTGAAAAACATTTTTTTTCAATTACATCATTTAATTTGTTGTTTGTGATCAGGACCAGACACAAACACATGAGTTAGTGTAATTAACTGAACAGGGGCTTGTGTCATAACCCGCCCTCCCCCCTCTCTTCCTGTGATAAACACACATCAGACGTTAAGGGAGATAAACCATCACACATTCACGAGAGGAAACACAGCAGACGGGGAGGAGAGAGGCAGGGCAGCCCGAATAGTGTCCATGACCGTACACAGACATGACGGCATGAAGCACTCTCTGGGACCATGTCTGTTCAAGAGGGCCAAGACGCTCTTAGTCGACTTGTCCACGATCTGTCCGCGTCTGTCAGCGTGTTGACCCGACACTCCCATCACGACAGCAGCGATGGAGCTATCTGGAGAACAGGTCAGTGTAGTTTGAGTGTGTGTGAGTACACTAAAATGTGTCTGGTTCTCTAGTGTGTGCCACTTAAATGAGTGTGACAGGATGACAGGACAGGACTTTCCAATCACCAGGGGGAGATTCCCCTCGCTGTGTTTTCCCCCCTCACCATCAAACAGAATAGAAACTCTCTCTCCTTAGTTTCCTGCTGAGGCTTCAGTAAACTTTGTGTGGATGACTTGGAGTTTGAGGGAAATGCAAAATGAAATGTGTGTGTCTATGAGGTTATTGCTAAGTAGGTTACGTTTTTGTCCATTTGTTAGTTAGTTAGCAGGATTGCGCAAAAAACACTGGAGGAATCATCACGAACCTTGGTAGAACGATGTCAGCTAATGTCAGGGAAGAACTCATAACATTTTGGTGCGGATCCAGCTCAGGGGACTTTCTTCAACATTGCAAAATAGGAAGTTTTGCAACATTTTCCATAATTTCTCCGAGAATAATTCATGAAACTTGATAAAATGTGGTGTCGTAAGGGAACTGTTGGGCCTTGGCGGCGGGAATGAGCTATTCTAGTGCAAATTGAGATATTCAACTCTAGAATTCTCTGGCCTCACAACTTCTTCCCAACATGTAGGAGACAAGGCCTTCAGGTAACATAAACAAGTAAAAGGCTCTGAACTCTGGTGGTGCAACATGGCGGATTCCCCAGAAGAGGATCCCCTCATATAGACGTTTTCAAATAGCAAGTGTAGTTGTGTATTCATAATGTGTGGCATCAGCACTAGCTGTGACTTTAAGGCAGAGTCTCTACACTACAGTTCTTTGAACTCAGCACTCTTCGCCGTTTGACCTTTGTAACTGATTACATGAAATAGCCCTTGTGAATGGCTAATTGGTAACTTGACTTATGTCTCAATGCAGCGGCAGCAGACATGTTTGTTCACCAGGGTCAGACAGACAAGCACAAAAGTGGGAGAAACTTATTAGAAAGACAAGCACGCTGGTCGACTGTGTATGTCAGGTCCGCCTGTATTTGCTGTGGCCGCCAAGCCACAAAAAGGAAACAGAACCACAAACACACGCAAACTAACAGAGGAGGTGAGTGTCGTCTTAACGTGTGAATTTCTGATTCAACACTTTAGAACTTGTTGAGCTGTGCGGACGAGGAGCAAGCACACGCTCATGTTTCAGGGGGGTCATTGCAGGTTAAGTCAAGTTTAGAGGGTTCAGAAAGAGGGGGCATTGATTTTTGTACATTCTGTCACATGGCACAGACTAATCAATACTTGTGCAAGTGAACAAGTTTCTCACACAGACTCGTTTCATGCTCTTGTGTATGTATTTTAAAACGTATATGATTCGTTAATACAGAGTAGAAGTTGCATTAGATCTTTATAGTTGTAGCTGAAGCAGTAAAGCCTGCGCTATCTGATAACATTCACATGTAGGCTGTTGAAAGGATTTTCAATCTGCCGACATCATGGCATCATTTCACATAAAAGCCGTCACCTGCTTTAGCCTATGCATACCAGACGTAGTGTTGTACGGTATTATTGGTACATTTGGGAGGTACGTGCATGAGTGTGGCAGATTTCCACAGAAGGCGGGAGGGGCTGAAGAAAGAGGTGTGGTATAATCACTCAACAAACTTTGACAGGCTTGTGTGTGTTCATATGCATGGGAGAGATTGAGAGAGTGTTTGGGAACACAAATGAGGAGGAGAGCAGGATGAGGCGGGTGAGATTCTTCTCTTTAGTGGAGGATATGAAGACAGCGAGGGAGGAAGAGGAGAGCAGGCGGAGGGACGAGAGGAAGGGTGGAAAACGGGGATTTGGAGGAGAGAGGCTTGTCAGCATCTCGCTGGAGGAGATGGAGAGCTACTACAGATACGCCCTGTGCTGTCACCAGCTGTATAGTGAGTTTTTGTGTGTGTGTGTGTGTGTGTGTGTGTGTGTGTGTGTGTGTGTGTGTGTGTGTGTGTGTGTGTGTGTGTGTGTGTGTGTGTGTGTGTGTGTGTGTGTGTGTGTGTGTGTGTGTGTGTGTGTGTGTGTGTGTGAGTGAGGGGTGTGTCAGTGCATAAAATGTAGAATCATCTTTTATATTTGAATACAAAATATACAAATATTTGCTTTTGGTCCAGGTTGTGGCTGCTTGCTACATGATGCTCACATGCATTTTTTTATTTTTCAAGCCTCTGTTACATGAAATATTTTTGCAGTCATGACAGTGGTGATTTCTATTCAAACTTGTGACTCGACCCATTCCCATACACGTCTTTTTTCAGAATGAATAACCTCAGGTTCAACAATTCTTTTTTATGATTTGTTGAAGCTTTTGAAAAAGCATCCATAACTACTTGAAACAACTGGAGCTCTTGTCAAAGTTGAAATAATATAAATTGCCATAATTCATGTGCTTGCAAAGTCAGTGAGATAACTGCCCTGTACAAAATCTCATTATTTTAAAATTCCATTGAAAATGGACCTCGAGGTGGGTGGGGGGTAATCAGTCATGCACACCTATTAATTTAGCTGCCGTGGACGATATGGAGCTGCACAGGAAACACAATGACTTTATTTCCGCCTGTAATAAATCATCACAATACTGCTACATCCTTATTTACTCAAGGTGGTTCAATAAAAGGTGGAATAATTTGCTGTGTGTGTGTGTGTGTGTGTGTGTGTGTGTGTGTGTCAGAGAAAGGAGGCGAGGTGTGTGTCTGTGCTAACAAAAGGTGCCTGACTATTTGTTGTTGACCTTGGTGTCTATACGCATGTGGGAACTGTGCAGTGTTTTTTGATTTTTAATATACACCTTGTGCCTGTCAAGTGATGGTTCACGTCTATTCTGGTCTGTTTCCTGTCGGCTTTGGTCCATATTTAGAGCCGATGTGTGTATTTTTAGTAAGAGCTGTGCTTGATCTCCTTTTTCGCCTCACATTTGCAATTTTGACTCATATTTCCACCACCTTCTTTTCAAATATTGATTCTAAGATGTGACGTGGTGCAGTTTGAGTTTGTAGATCGTATTAAATATAATCAAGCAGTACTTTCGAGGCCATACATACATTTCCATATGTCTTGTTAATTACAAAAAAAATGTTTGATTGATGGATTTATGTGACAAATTGGGTGGCTGCGGCTCAGGAGATAGAGCTGGTCCGTCCACTAGCCAGAAGGTGTTTGGTTCGATCCCCAGCTCATGAATGCTTATGAATATTCTGTTCTGTCAGTGTGTAAATGCTGTGTGTGATAGAAAAGTGCTGTAGATTCAGAAATAGCTGTAACAGTTATTAATCTCCATTAGTAAGTGGTTTTGTCACACCACAAACATCTTGTGGTTTTCCTCATGATCAGCGGTTGTTACTTCACTCTGTGCTTTCCTGACTGACAAAGATCCACCGACACTGATGGTCTTTCCCCTCTGTGGCCAAACTTCTCTCTTTTCTGGTCAATCTCAGCCATTAGATATACACCATCCCTGCATCCAAGAAAATTATACAGTTTGAGTTTGCAAAGAAAGATTTCTGTATTCCAACATTTTATTCACACAACTTCATTGGGATTTGGGTTGACATTAAGTTATTTGATGCCATGGAAACGGGGTGAAAACATCATGATTGACAGCCGACTCATGAATGGTCAAGCTCGTATATTGGTGGGGGACTCCAAATGTGCAAGATGGCGGCGTTCATGTGCAGGTTATTTTGGCTTCATTTCTGGATAGTGGGAGGGAGTTGAATGTACCGTTCATACAGTCTATGGTCCAGACATTTATGGATGTTTTCATTGACAGGAGACAGGAGTCTGACTTTAACCAAGTTACGCAACATGTCACTTGTGTAAAGACGGTAATAGAAACCTACTGTATCTCCTCATCTATCAACAGGGATTTTGAGTGTGACCGAGTCCAATTTGATTTTTTGCCCAAAAGAAAATGAAATGAGGCAAATTGGAAGAAGACGGCTCATACTTTGTGAATTTATTTTTTCATGCTTGTTGACTTCCTGCATGTACAGTTCTCTTTTTAACTTGTTTTCAGAGGGCCTGCTTGTTGTGTGAAATAATTGAACTGCTGACAGGTCTGACTCCAATTGGCCACTTGTTCACACCTTTTTTTTTTTTCTATCTTCCTCTTCTTGTCTCTTCCTGTTAGTTACTTCTCATTTGGTGACTTCCTGTTTACGCTCCAGCTGGCCAATAGCTTTTGATCCTGATGCGGAAGCAGTCAGTAGTGTTTTGTCTTTGCCGACACAGACGTGGTGGTGGTAGGGGGGTGATGTCTCAAATAAAACATTTATCTGTTATTCTAGCTGCAGTCTGCACCATATCCAGGCACAAACAGGTCTCCTTTACATCCCGTACACACACACACACACACACACACACACACACACTGAAGTCTGCTCTGCTTCCATTTAAACAAATGCTTGTGCACACATCATGAAATATTTTTAACTTGGCAGTGATCAAATATGCTTTAAAAGTGTATTTTTTCCAGCTGTTTCTGCAGCTTAAGTTAAATCCTGAAAGGGACCTGAGGTAAATTTAGTCAGGATGGGATTAAAATTAAAAATTAGTTGTGTTGGAAACATTCTTCTTCAGTATCGCAGAAGAAATTATCACTTTAAAAGGAAAGGGATTCTTTTTTACATGTAAAATTTATTTGTGCAGAAATGGACATTGAATATATACAAATACATTTATTAAAGGAGAAAGCGGTTAATTACAGCTTGGGTCATATTTTTGAAGTTTATCATCCATCTCTATCCATAATATTTGGGAACAGAATGGCAGGCAGAGCAAGAAACACAAGCAGTGATCAGACAGGTTTTAATCAAGCAAATAAACTACAAATAAGCCAGAAACCACTTTATTTCGAGGTCAAATTTAAAGTAAAGGCCTAAAATGCCGCCAGGTTGGGTTGCTCTTTAGACGCAGTTTGTAATAAACCATAATGACCCTTGAGGAAGTGTTTGAAAATGAATTAGAACCACTGCTGATTTAATTCTTAACAACGTTGGTGGAACCATACTGTGAGTATTCGGGGTAGAACTTCAGATCAGCATGAATCACCAGAGATAGGAAACGAACCATTGTAAACCCTCTGCCTTTTCCTGTCCCTCTGCCTTTTCCTGTCCCTCGGCCAAAGTGCTCTATCATCTAAATCTGACATGAGATAAACACAAACACATGTAGCAGCTGCATTTTTAAGCAGATCTGCATGTGAAGTAATTGCAAAAGGACCTTTCATTGTTGCATTCAGATGTTTTGAAATCCCATTGGCTCAAACGCCCTCGTGTCCCCCCCATGATAATCTGATTCCAGACTAGTCTGAGAGATTCATCTTTATTTTAGCTTTAATATACATTTTAATCTCACACATCCATTGTTTATCCCCTCGTGCCTAATCTTTATAATTTCCTCCAACTAAAAGTTTGACCCCAGACACTGAAAGGAACAGACTTACATTTAAAACCGATGTCTGGAAGAATTGACACATCAATGCATGAGCACCTAATTTACATTCATAAAATGCACTGTTTAGGCATTTTCCCGAGGTTGTCTTTCACATATGAAGAACACAAAAGAAGATTGTCCAGGATCTCGTGGTCTTTCAGAGCTGACATCTTCGTCTGCGTCTTCAATGTCCATATGACTCTGAAAAGTTCCAGAAAATGTCCGGTGCAATTGACTTGGACATTTGCGTTCTCACATACAGACACTGTTTGAAAGCAGCTTACGTGTGTCGTCATCTGTATGCGTTGTTGGTCAGACGGAGGGACGTGAGGAGTCACTGTGTTCTTTGTTGATGTGGAAGAGCGTGAACATGGTGGTGGACAAACAGACTGACAGTTTAAGATATTTATTTTGCTCAGCAGTGCAGCGTTTTTACGATTCAACCTCCTGAGGAGGTTCACAGTTTCACCAGTCCAACTTCTCCCTGCCTCTGTGTGTGGGACACTGACTCTGGGTCCCCCTGCTGTCTTTACTGCCATTTTCGGTGTGTGTGTATGTTTAAGAGAGTGTGAGAAAAGTCGAGGAAAACAACTCTGTTCCCTCTGGCACTAGCACGAGTCTTGATTTTGGACTCTTGACAGTACGTTTATTAAAAATCATGTTTGCTTTACATCAGCTTAATTCAGAGTCTAATTTCTATTTGACTATTCTGTTAGCTTGGTGTGTTCACATGGTTGAGTTAAGAGTTGCTTTGCATTCAAGTAATCACTCGCCAAACCCAGAGAATAAACGATGACTAGACATCAACTTGTAATTTTTGGTTTATCGCTATGATTCACAATCGTCATTCAGACTACACACAAGACAAATGCACAGTTGAACAAAACTACCAGCTCAATTTAAATAAATCTCCACAATTGTGAAATGCACAGAAGGTAGGAAAACGAGAAGCAACACGTAAAGTGCAGTCGTGTAGGTTGTAATTGGGGCACAGTACTTAAAGGTGACACATTCGACAGTCGCCGCCACTAGATGTCGCACTAGCACCAGAATGTCTGTTCTCAGCAAGGTGTTGCCTATATATGAGTGTTGGCGAAACCCAACTGAACACACAACCTGAAGCGCAACTGAATAATCAAGAAAAAAAGGAAAATCTAGCTAACCGCCACGCAGACTGGTAAAATATATCTGTGTCGGTGCTCTTGTTAGTATCGGGAGAGCGAACGCAGCGGATGCAACTCTCAAACCTGTCAGCTGCTACTGTCCATATTTCAAGTAGATCAAATCACACTAATTCATAATTACATTCATAATTAAGTAATCTAACTGATCAATTAATGGCTGTGGAACAACATTACAGACTTATGAGAATAATTTACATGAGGTAGAGGGAAATATGACATGTGTATAATGAGTAAAATATTTGTTCTGATGCTCACAATATACAAAGGATCATAATCACAACCTTTTCTTGCAGTAATTTAATGATGTCTGATTAATATGCAAAGAATTGCAGTTACAACTATGATGAGCTCAATCTTGGGAAGGCTTATGTGAAGTGTGTGTGTGTGTGTGTGTGTGTCACATGTAGTGTTTCTCCATCTGTAAAAACCGTGTGAAATGTGAAACTGGGGGAGGAACATCTGAAACTCCGCCTTGCTGGCTGGCACTAATGAAGGAGGAGGGGTGGGAGTGTGTGTGTGTGTGTGTGTGAGTGTGAGTGTGTGTGGGCTGCATCGCACTGTGACAGCTCAGTAAGCGGCTGCAGGCTTCAGCTGTGGCGGAATGGACTGCCTGAACTTCCACCGTGATGTCCTCTGACAGAATACGTGCCTGTGTGTGAGTGTGTGTTGTAACTGTGCGTGAACATGTTGTAAGTTAGTGTGTGTGGTTTTATTTGTGTGTGTGCGTGTGTAAAAGAGAGGGCATACATGTCCCCACAACACAATGGCTCTAAACCGAGTGTCTCAACTCTGCCACGATATCACCAGGCTGTGGCTGCAGCTGAAGATGTTGACAGGTACAGTGTGTGTGTCTGTGTGTTTGAGTGTGTGTGTTCATCACATCCTGCAGTACAAACCTGTAGATCACAATAAACAACACGTATTTAGTACCTTTTTTAAATACACTTAATACATTAAATAAACACTTTGTTGAAGTTGTTTTCCTCTGAGGAAAGATCAGACTACTTCAAACTGAAGGTGTTTCTCTTCCTTGATTCACAGAATATGCAAAATATTAATTAGACACCTTAATAATGATGGTGAACTGGGTTTTCCACTATCTTGATATTGGGTTTTCCATTGACTCAAGAGGGCATGAGACAACAAAGGAACACACCCTTGGATGTTCTGATGAAGTTCATTTGTTATTCAAACAACATGGGCGCTGGAGGGGAAACTGACAACCGTGTTTGTCCAGAACTATCAAATACACCTGTGTTTTGCTTGTTGCAAGCTTTTCCCTGCATGTAAGGTAACTTTGATCACGTGTCAGAGATAGAGTGAAAGCAAGGAAATGGAAGAGTGGTCATTCAGCATCCTTAGTACTTTTAGTTTAAGATTTACTAAACTTCTAGAAATGCTGCATTAGTTGATAAACATGTGATTATAAGGAAACAGACTCCAAAGATCAGGGTGCAGGTCACGTTTAACAACAACGTAACATCCTCTGGAGAGCCTGAACATATATAGAAAATATTGGACAAACGTATGGAAGTCATCATCAGTGTGTAACTAATATCCCCTGTTGAAAGCGAACAACTTAATTAAATCAAAGCAGTTTATAACCACTTTATGAATGATCTAAAAAAACATGACCTGACTCGCTTATCCACATTGATTTTTGTCTCTGTTGCACAAAGATGCTTTTCCTGCTGAAGGCATCACCATCCATCAGTTACTTCTGCGGAGGTCCTGTGTGTGTGTGTGTGTGTGTGTGTGTGTGTGTGTGTGTGTGTGTGTGTGTGTGTGTGTGTGTGTGTGTGTGTGTGTGTGTGTGTGTGTGTGTGTGTGTGTGTGTGTGTGTGTGTGAGAGAGAGAGACACTCTTCCGTCCCTATTCAGTACAGTACCCTGACGGCATGTTAATCACGTTTGTCCCATTAACCCAGTGCGTTTCCTCTTGTCAGTTGGGAGCAGCGTTGGGACAAAACCCTTTTGAGTGTTTGAATGTCAACATCTCCTCCCCCTTATTTCCACTCACGGTTGTTGTTTCTGTGTGTTCATTGGTTGATTCTCTCATTAATTCAGGTTATTTTTTGGGGGGGGGGGTTTGCACTGGTGTTGATAATAATCTCTAGAGAAGCTGCCGTGCTTTTCTTGGCTCTCCGTTTTTGCTTTTTTTCAGGTGTGTTTTGTTTTGTGTTGCTGCGCAGACGGACTCATTTGCGCACACACACACACACACACACACACACACACACACACACACACACACACACACACACACACGGTACCGAGGTATCAGCCTTTCAGAGCGTGGCCTTTTTGCCAAAGTAAGATTACAAGTTGACATGTCTCAGCTAAACTCCCAGGAGGTAATCTGGGATGTGTATGCGTGTGTGTGTGGGTGTCTCTCAGGAGAAGAGGAAGAATTTAAAAGTACTTGTTTATATTTGGTTTCGCTTTCAGTCACTTTATTTTATCCTCTAGGGTCATTCACGACAAATAGCTGCTACAGTCAACACAGCAATACACTGTAAGCAGGAGAACATAATCAATAAAGTCAATACACGGCTAAATTACATTAAATGGGTGGGATGAATCTTTAATGATCCCGGAGGAGGGATCAAGTTGAGGACAAAATACAACAAATCAAAGATATTGATTACTAAGAAGCTACATATTTATGTTAATACACAACTACCTTATAGGGACTTCTTATTGTGTTTTTCAGCTTGATTTGATATAACCTGAAATCCATCCATCCATTTTCTTCCGCTTATCCGAGATTGGGTCACAGAGGCATGGCGTTCAAGACAGTCCCTCTCCTCGGCCTCCTTCTTCAGCTCTTCCTGGGGGAACCTGAGGCGTTTTCAGGCCTGATGGGATTTGTAGCCCCTCCAGCGAGTTCTGGGTCTAACGCAATTCGGCTGCTTGTGTTCTTCCAGGTCACTACCCGGAGCTTGTGACCATTGGTGATGGTCGGAACGTAAACCTGTAACCTGTTTGCTGCTGATGCCACACCAACCAAATCTATTTGACCTTGTTTTTAATCATTAGCACTTTTATAAAGTTAGTGGACTTGTGAGACTGGATCCTAGTCTTCCCATAATGCATTTTGTTACATCTGACCTACTGCCTTGCAAAAGCTAATTTCTATATAATAAAGTCAAATCATAAAATCGGTGCAATGATCATTTAACACTCTTAAAATTTATGCATTAATGCACCATATGTCAACAATTGCTTTGTGTTCCTTACATGAAATCAAGTTAAATAATTTATTGAAAGCTTTATTTATTTTATTTATTTACTACCCTGGGGCACTGTCCTGCAATTCAGTCCCATTTTTCAGCGTGTCATATTAGCTTTTGAAAAACAGGGATCACTTTCCGTTGAGGATTTTTGACCTTTTGATTGTGACCTTCTCAGCTTCACAACAAACACAACAGTTACCAAGCGATTATATCTGTGTCAAGATCACAGTTCTGGGAGAAGTTGTGACGTTCAAACCACTTTCTTCAACCAGGAGGTGGTTTTGTCTTGACCTTTTGTAGTGCATGTACAATAAAACCTATTATTCACCACATGCACATGATTATTCTAACACTATAGGACAATTATAAGAGGAACTACAAGACATGAGTTTTGCCTCCAGTGCATGATGTCATTGTGTAAAAAGAGCCATGTCTGTTTTTTCCTACAACGGCGAGTTTCTTTTTAAGGGCAAGTAAAAACACAGTCCTCCTGGATTCTTGACTTACTGGCCATGTCTGTCATTTTCCTTTTTTCCTCTCCCCTCTGTCCTTCTCGGTTTTCATGTTCTTTGTTCTGTGTAGTTGAATGGTAGCTATGGCCAGAGGCAGCTAAATAAAGGCTGCACTTACATGTGCTGCTTCTTCTGGCAGCCAAGCTTTTACTGCTTGTGATTTTCTTCCTCACTAATCGTCGGAATGGAGGAAGGAGCTGGATTTTAAACCCACAAGATTGCAAGAAGTGCACAGTTCAAAGACAATAGCTGTCATGCTCACAGCACAGTCAGATCATCCAAGTGTGCATTAAGGATTGTATTTCATTGTCTTGTAACCCCTCTTAAAACCACACTACTTGTAATTTTAGCATTCTTTTTGGTAATTTGAATTGACATTTTACCAACCCCTACTTTGGGAAACACATATTTAATTGCTTAATACATTATTTTGCGACCATTAGCTAATTTGAAGGTGCTTAATAGCAAAAAAATAGTTTATTGTATAAATATAGATGCTTCAGCCTGAACAGTCTAGTAAAGGGTTAAACTTGGTGCTTATTATTGTTGTGCAGCCTCTAGTTGGACATCATTTTGATATTTGATAAACAATTGCTTTAAATTGTGTATTTATCCATTTGCTCGCTCAGAAAGTCAACTTCTTGTCATGGGCCTCGCTCGTGGTTGCGTGTCTGTGCATGTTGTGACGGCAGCTCAGACTGCAGACGGGGGGGGGACAGTAAGTGTGTTGTTTTGCTGAGATGATGATGATGTGAACATCTATTCAGTAGATCGGGGCTCGCTGCCAGTGACGGATCCGAGGCTGAGGCCATTGTTCGGAGGCAGAGCGCGTCACCGTTACAGCTGCATCTTGGTCTTTTAAACATGCGGGATGGGAGTTTATTGCAACATAAATAATGGGACTTAGGAATCCAGAAAATCCACAGATCACAACCACAGACACCTCACGATTGGATCAATACATTCAGTGCCTCCACTGACTGTAAGTAAGAAGTCCTGTCCTAGTGGGACAGTCAGTTTTATGTATTTTAGAACTGGAACCATTTCTATAAAATGTAATGTCAGTATAAGTGACCCCTGGGTGTTTTCTGACTGCACACAGAGCTGCTGAACCAGAACAGTGCAGCTTGAATTCATGCAACATCAGTCAACAGAAATGTTTTCATGTTTATGTTCCTCCTGACCCACTGCTCTGTGACTGGGGATGGGCACACACACACACACACACACACACACACACACACACACACACACACACACACACACACACACACACACACACACACACACACACACACACACACACACACACACACACACACACACACACACAACACAACAACTGGGTCACACGGCCAATAGTGGCCTGTAATGCGTGTATGATTGTGTTTGTGTGTGTGTGCTCGCTAGCTGTCCCACAGCAGTGACAGATGGGACTTTAGTAAACCCTGCCTATAAAGCCAGATAATAGGGCTCAGATTCCCTCACACAAGTGTACATACACACAGGCAAATCCTTGCCCTTCTACATGCAAACACATCAAATGCACACACACACACACAAATGCCATCTCTCTGCTGGTATTCGATACCAGTGCAACAACTTTTAACCCCCCATCACCCCCTTAACACCTCACACACACGCCTCCATCCAAGTGCCTTCAAGTCTACATTCCAAGTCCGTCCTCTCTCCAGTTGCCTCGTACCACAGCTGAAGGTCTCAGTGATGCCCTTAGTGCTGGGTCGACATGATGCTATGTATTTATTACCAATGTTTTATCTTTTTGTAATATTTGTTGTATTGATTCCATTTTAGTATTATTATCCACCAATATTGGCCTTTATTGGAAAGCTCTCGAATCTCGTCGTCTTTGGCGAAGTGTAGTTTGTACTCTTTTAGTTTTCTGTCCACTCGCTCGCTGTGAATTTTCCTGCTATATTCTCAAATGGGCTCTCGCTGACATTTTGCAATGGGGGGGTGGCAGGAAATGTTACAGAAAATGTCAGCGGGAACTGACTCAGACATTTACGTTTTCTCGTGCAGCCCCTTTCAGGAAAACATCCGGACTTCAGTGCATTAGTGAAAGCGTGTCTTTTTGTGTGTTGGTGCACCTCTCATCCCTGACCATGGCGTCATTGTTTTTGTTTGCATAGTTCTCTGTGTGTGTGTGTGTGTGTGTGTGTGTGTGTGTGTGTGTGTGTGTGTGTGTGTGTGTGTGTGTGTGTGTGTGTGTGTGTGTGTGTGTGTGTGTGTGTGTGTGTGTGTGTGTGTGTGTGTGTGTGTGTGTGTGTGTTGCACATCTCTCCAGCTTCCTGTGGCTTTGAACTCTGACCAGCCACCAGCTCTGGCAGCCATTAACCAGCAGAGAACAGCTGTTTGAAAACCTGTAGTGAAACAGCTGCAGAACAAAGGAGGTGAAGGCGTGCATGCGTGTGTATGTACGTATGCTTGCTCTCCATCACTTGTTTCTGCTTTGAGTATGTGTAATGGACTGTACCATTATGGGACTTAACTGGGCCGTTGCCTTTCTTTCACCCCTGACTTACTGACATTACCAGAGCGCATCTTGTTTGACAAATTGAGTTTTTCCAAATTACATTGTCAGCGAGTGTGTCTGTAATCTAATCCCAACACACACATACACAGTTTGTACAGTATCATTTGTGTTTACCGTGTAGAGGTGAGATGCTGTAGCAGATGAGATGAACTTACAGTATCCTCCTGTTCCAAAGCGACACTGTGTTATGCTGGTATTTGTCCGAGGCTCTGATCAGCTGTTTAGAGGCCAAAACGGCTGCTGATCATCATTTTATAGACGATTTAATCATGAATTATATCTCTAGGCAAGATTCGAAGGAGCAACAAAATAATACTTGTTGTGCACGATTGATTTAATAGGTTTGTACAACAATATCCCCAAACTGCCATGGTGATTGCAATCTTCCTTAAGTAAATCTGCTGGTGTGCATTTTACAGTTGTGTGGAGCGTGGTACTGCTCTTGACCCCCCACCACGGAGAAAACACATCGGCAGTATCAACTCGCACCAGGCCAACACATTAAATATGTAGGCATGTGTAAAGAAACCCTGTCCTCCATTTCATCCTATTGAGACAAGAGCACCTCTGCGCTTTTTTTTTTTTTTTTTTTTGACCGCCGCGTTCCCTCCTCCTTCTCCTCCACTTCATCTTCACCATCTTTTCACCTCACTAATTCCAGGGCCTATTTTCTCTCTCTCGCTCTCTCGCTCTCTCTCTCACTCACACACAAACACGCTCTCAGCCGCAGACACTCTTAAAATTTAGTTTTAATGGGACGATTTTAGCCCCTCTGCTAACCCCCTGAGAAAAAGATGAACGAACTGGGGAAGGGATGTCAGGGCTTTGGGGGGGAAGGGTACAAGGAGGCTGGTTGGACATTCTTTCGAGCCCCCCCATAATCACTATTTGTGTTTTGCTGCGTTGCCCCACTTCCAGGGTGTGCGTGTGTGTGTGTGGTGGGTAAAGAGGTTCGCTCGCAGCTTAGCCGCTATAGTTAAATTTCATTCATTCCCCTGAGGACAAAGCAGGGAGTTTTAAGGGTTTCAGCACCAGTGAAAAGCAGCCCGACGCCTAAATGTCTGATATGTCTGCAACGCCATTCACTGAAGTGCACGAGACGTGTGCATGAGCCATGTGCACTGTGCAGTTTGTTTGAAATTGTTGTTATTTTCTCACATGAGAGCCAGTGTGAAAGTAGCTACTGATCTGAAACAGAATCACCATCAAACATGTGAAAATAGGAGAACATTTACATTCCTATCATTTAGTTTCAGGATATTCTTTTCTTCTCTCAAATTAAAACAAACGTAGGCTAGAAGCTTAGAACTAATTTAATCATGAAAGGTGCTTTCACTCCCACCGAGGTTTGACCCTTTGACACCTTTTACGATAGGACTGGACGATATGGCCAAAAATTTGGTGGACCAATCCTGAGTCAGTCTCAACTGTCAATCACCACATTTTTATACCATATAATAACCAATTAAACCACACTTGACAGAAATTAATGAAGAACTTAAAAACTGAAAGGATTTAGACCTATACTTTAGCCAGCCAGCTATATCAGTTTGTTTTATACCTCCTCACTGTGCACGCAGCATTATAATGATATATATAGGACTTTTATTGTATAGATATTCATTAAAATTATATTGCAGTAATTATTGATATTTGTTTCATAGCCCAGCCCTTCCTTTTACGACCTTGAAAATGTAAAGGCCTCAAAAAAGGAACCTTTAAAGAACCATTTGTCATTTCCATGGTCATCCGTCAAAGACCTGAATTACAGGTGGTCAATCAACCAGCAACCTCCATCACAAATATAATCCTGTAAATTTCTGTAAATCTGTGACATCGAGGACCCTCGTTTTCTGCAGCGGCTCCACATGATGAAGAAACCCCCGCCAGATTAAGAGCTTAGAACCTCAGTAATGCCATATACAGTGTGTCAGCATACCATTGGCTAGACGGTGACTCATGTACCACACGTTGCGCATCTCACGTCTCATGTGCAGTCCACACTCGGCGCGGCACACCCGGAGCAAGAGCACCGGCAGCTGTTTACAGGATGTTTGGGACGCAGGGGGGCGATTAAATAGGTGGCACGACATGCGTGTAGCTGCGGTCAGGCAGGAATCTCTCATCCGGGAGGTTTATGATGTTACAACACGGGCACACACACATACACGGGGAGTAATAATGCCAGTAAGTCACTGGGCATGGCTCCAGATATCAGGGGATTGCATTAGGATGTCCGAGCAGTGACTCAGGGACCATTCAGCTTATGTGCCAAGGAACACCACATATCACACATGCATAATTATCTGTCTCCATGGGAACAAACTGAGAAGAAGAAGAAAAGAGTAAAGGAAGAGATTAAAATAGAGGAGGTAGACGTTTTAGAGCAGGATGCAGTTTATGGAGATTTAAACGTGGCACTAATGCGGGTCCACTTTAATAAACTTCCAGCAAAATGAAGCAGCCTGTAATTTGCCCAAACACAGCATGTCTGCTAAAATCGGCCTCCACTGCACCACAAACCAGAGAGGAAGAGCACGAGAGGAGGTGCCCGGTGCACATTCTGACTTGATATCTACGTGGGAGACTGTGTGTGTGAGAGCCAGTGTGTTGTCATATGTCAGGGTGTGTGTGTCAGTGTGTTGTGGGCCACCTGTCAGTCTGGTTAAAGCTCTGGAGCACAGCCAGACATGTGCAGCGCTCTCTGATCCCAAGAGATATGGGTGGAAGGCCTTTTAAAAAACAAGCCAATCAGCTTGTTTGGTTTGTACTGGTAATGAATGCCATCTCGCTGCCAGTCCCACCATACTGCTGGGAAACCTCGCCACCATTGGCTCACACCGGCCGCTGTGCCAGCCTTTGTCTGTGTGCACACACGCTTTTGACAGAGACGTTAAAGAATTCTCAGTTTTCCTTCACAGATGCACACATGATATGTACACAGTTTACACGAGTGTGGCACGTATGAGTCCCACATTTTCACCGCATGGACGGAGGAGAGCTCTTTTCCCTCTATCTGTGTCTTCCTGTGTGTGTACATGTCTAAATGAGATTACTGTAATCCAGCTTGACCAGAGACCAGAGGAAATCCAAATGCTGTTTACTTCATCCCCTGTTACTGTCACTGCTTTGCTTTCTCCCCTTCATCCTCTCTAACATGGGTGGCATGGTGGTGCAGTGGTTAGCGCTGTTTTCTTGCAGTAAAGAGGTTTGAATCCCGGTTTGGGAATAATTAAATTATAAAATAGTATGTTTTAATAAAATGATAATAATAATAATAATAATATATCCTAATAAATAAAACCAGTGATAATTCTACACAGGCAAAAAAAAGTATATAACACTAGGTTAATCCAAAATTTTGTTTGTTTGTGTTGAGACATTGGAATCTGACAAATCTTTTTCTCTGTCTCTTTCTCTCCAGATGACATCATGCATGGGGAAGATGGTCCTCTGTGTGCCGCAGAAATTGGATCTGAACTCCAGAAACAGTTTGCCATCCTGCCAGGTTGGTTTGATGTCGTTCTCTCCTGAGCATCATGCACGCTGGGCGGTGTGGGACTCATTCCTTATATCGTGTCACCACATTCATTGTTTAGATTAGATCGGAGAATTGGGATGTCGACACAAAAACACCTCTCTGAGGTCAAAGTAAATTTTTGTGACCCTGAATTAGGCCTTTATCTAAATCTCTGTTACACTGTCAATATTTTTAAAGATAATCTCGGCTAAATTTCTTTGTTTTTGTGCAGCTTCATCCCTCACGAAGTCTGTGCTTATCACATGTTTTTGTCCTTTGTCAAAGCGCAAGATTAAAGGAGCATCTTTGACAGCGGGTTTGTCACCCAGATTCCTGAAATAGCTCCACTTCAGCTCGGTCTGCAGACTTTAAAGAGGCGTCTTTAAAGACTCTTCTGCACCACTGAACCGTTTCTATGTGATTTGGGAGGAATACATTAGTCACAAAGTAAAAAAATGGCATCTGTGTATTTAAATTGAGAAATATTTTAGGCCCTTCCCTTAGGATAGTCGTTCGAAAGGTTTTTCTTTAAAGTTAGGAGTTGATTCAGATAGGTTGCACGTATACACACACACATCTCATATAGAAATACACACAGAGCAACAAACGTATGCTCAGAGAAACGCTCACACTTAGGGACCTGCGTAGGGTTACCATGACGAAAAACCGCTGCCCAGTGACATGTGAATAATTTATCACCGGGATCTGCATTGCAACTTGACCCGTGCAGTGAGAGAGGGAGAAGGCCAAGCTTGTGTGTGTGAGGCCCTTTTTATATTAATAAATATATAAGTATCATACTTGTTTTGAAAATTATTAAATTAAAGGGAGTCCTCATGAAAATTCAGTTCAAATTAAGTTTTTAACTTCCATATTTCATAGAGTTATTCATCAATACATAAGTAGTATTCAAAGTGCTGTTTTTATCAGGTGAAAGGATTTGATCCAGATTTCCAGGCATATTTTAGAATCTGTTTTAGAATTTCTATTATTTATTTACTATTTCTATTTTTTGAGTCTACATAGTTTTTCATCTAATTCCTTTTTTTTTGAGAACTGCTGACACATTTGTATTTAAACACTATTAGAATCTGTTAATTAGAAAACTTCCCACAAATTTGAAATTAAAACAAATACAATTTGTGGGAAGTTTTCTAATTAACAGATTCTAATAGTGTTTAAATACAAATGTGTCAGCAGTTCTCAAAAAAGTCAGTGTTTTCATCCAGCAGTCCTATAATTATGTAAATAAATCCAAAGGAAGTCACTAACATGTCTTAAACCTGAGGTCGTCCCTGGCTGGATGTCACCCTGACCTTTCTGCCTCTCCCCCCTGACCTCCTGTGTCTCCAGGGGGCCGCGGGATAAACGGCCGCCCAATCATGGTCTTCCCAGAGTTCCCAGAGTTCAGCGAGCTGGAGGAGGAGGAGCTCCAAAGCGTCCTCAGCTACCTCACCAGCGTCCCCAGGTCAGCACCACACACGAACACACACACCCACACTCAGGCATCTACAACTGCATTTGGTTTGACAAGAACATCCATGGAGGGTGTTTGGCCTAATAAATTGGAGTGGCAGTACCATGTGCAGCCAGCAGATGTCAGCACAATTCCAAAAGGGAAGAGCCAAGGAAAATAATAAAATAATATTTTTTTCAGAATGAAAGACGAAGAATGGGAATAAAAAGGTTAACACAATGAGATACAGGGGTTCAAAATCACCCTATGGCTCTTTTATTGAAGATGTTAATGTAAATGTGAATAAAATTTGCTTTCACATATTTATTTTAAGCATTTTCCAAAATAAACTACCATAATAACCCTGGTGCTGGTGTGGGGTTGGGGTGAAACATAGTGCGGTTTGTTTTGCTAATCAGATTCAAATTAAATCATAATCCCACCTCCTTTCTTCTTTTTGTCTTTATTACTCCTCCTCTCTCTGCCTTTATTCTCGCCTCCCTCCATCTGTCCCTCCTCCCTCTTACCTCCCTCCCCTCCTCTCCTTCTTGCACCTTTACGGCTGAATGCTGCACTGCCATGGTGCGCACACACACACTTGCATGCACATACATGTTTATAAAAAAGGAGGAGAAAGGATGGAGATGCCATTCATCTATATATGCACATACACGTTTGTACCTGTATATGTGTGTCATGGCGGCTTCTCTTTCGATATATATTTTTCTGTGGCTCATCACCTTTCATACCCCTCTCCCTGAATCCCCCTCCCTTTCTCCCCCACGAGCTATGTGCATGGAGCTGCCAATCGGCTGCACCCTGAGCGCTGATTGGCCGCGATGGGAACAGCAAGATGCAGAGCTGGGCTTTAATTGGCTGAGGGTGGGGAAGAGGGTGGTGGAGGAGGGTGGCAGAGCAGCCGAGGGAGAAGGACAAGGAGGAGGGAGATGCTCTTTAAGGATGTGAACGATCACCGCTCTCCATCTGCATGCTGCACACAGATGATGGATACAGGAACTGAACACTGACAGCAGCGGAACACGGACAAATTAAGGAGGATTGGATTATTGGTGGATGATAACAATGGAATATTAAGGATTTTGAAAAAAAATGTCTCATACTGGAATAGCAACTCAGCCGTCTTGATTCATGGGATTTGAATATTTTGTTCCTGTACAGATGAACTAAGGATTTGCTGTCGCAGCGTTCACTGGGTAGTGTAGTGCGTTCATTTGCTCTATATGTGTATGTGTGATGATGAAAATTGGCAAACAGGGACAACCAGATGGACCAAGTCAGCAGTATTTGTGTGTGTGTGTGTGTGTGTGTGTGTGTGTGTGTGTGTGTGTGTGTGTGTGTGTGTGTGTGTGTGTGTGTGTGTGTGTGTGTGTGTGTGTGTGTGTGTGTGTGTGTGTGTGTGTGTGTGTGTGTGTTGTGCTTCAACCTCCATCCTTTTTGCCTGTGTGTGGTGTCAGGGTGCATGTCAATTTTTTGGCATTGCTGCATCCTCACATGCACGCACTGATGCACACATTAGCTTAATGAGGTTGCTACACATTGCACCGCCTGTGGAATATGTAGCAACACACACATTACTGCAGAGGCAAGGTTGCCATAGTAATCTCAAGGGCCTCTCATCATCATCGCTGATGACAAATGATGATTACAGATAAACAGGCTTTCACCTTTCCCAGCACCAGTTTGTAATCCTGGAATCATTTTTTTTTTTTCATATATTGTTATATATATGTGTATTGATCCAACCTGCAGACAGTTATGGAAGCTGTTCCCTGCAAATGGAAGGACAGTGGGAAATTACTGCTCCATAACTGAATACACATTTTCAGACACCCAGAAAAAGTGATTTCCCTTCTGACAACAGCATGTGTGTCTCTCTCCTGCAGCGTTGCCGCATCAGGAGTGGGTTTCATCCTGGTCATCGACAGACGACTGGACCGATGGGCCGCCGTCAGGGCTACCCTGCTCCGCATCGCTGTAAGTGTGTTTGTCCCAGAGCAACTCTCAGCCAACTCTTATTGCCGAGCACTGGATGGTGCATCATTTGGTCATGATGCCTACAAATAGCTGTTTTGTCGAGTGTGCATTACTCTACATGTGTTTAATGTTCGTTGGACCGTGGATGTGCAGGTGGAGTTGCTGGTGTCAGCTGTACGTGTGTGTGTAATTTGGTTTGTCACCACTTACAGTAATGGATGTTGTTGTCTTTGGTGTGTGTTTGCTGGCTTGCACAAACTAAACATTATGTGTGTGTTTCATGTACTGGCAATTAGGCAAAAGTATGTTTTCTTACTGGGTGTTGGAAGGAGGCCGGATGGAGGTTATATAAATAGCATCTTATTGTGTGTGTGTGTGTGTGTGTGTGTGTGTGTGTGTGTGTGTGTGTGTGCAGTGAGATGCAGAAATGGAAAGTCCAAGCTTTGTGTGTTTTTCTTTTTTGATTCTCAGCCTAAAAAATTTGACCAGTGAAGTTGAGGCCCTTAAATGTACAGTATGTGACTTCTCAATCAAAACAATAGTAAAAGACCTAGTTTGAGGAAGCCGTGAAGCAGCGTGGGATCATGGGAGTTGTTTCCATCGACACAACTCTGACAAAAATCATGTTCACAGATTAGGAATACTCATAATCTATAATCCAATGATAAAACATTTGACTGGTTAACTGTTTAGCAGTTTGTTTTTATCGACAGCTGTGTTACAGTTGCGTAATGTATTTTAGATAAAAATTCTACAAGTCAAACTTGTTAACAACATCCAAAGACTAGAAAAGGAATCAAATGAAGGCTAAGAAACATTCTGTGCTTGATCCATCCCTCCAACCATCCATCATTCTATCCATCCATGCATCAATCCATTCATCCATCCATCATCTATACCATATATCCTTGGTGGCTGCAGTGGGGAGCTGGTGCCAATCCCAGCTGATAATGGGCAAGAGACAGGGCACACCTACGGTCAATATGTGGTCGACATGTGGGTTTCTCTCATACCAAGCCCTTTATTTTGACGTTTTCTTCCTCGTGCTCCAGCTGTGATTCATGATTAACCAGCTCTGCCAACAAGTGGGTGACTCCTCGCCACATCTGTTGTTATGACGCTCCTCCTGTACTACACTCTTTTAGCATGTATGCAGATATATGCTAATGTATGGTAATTGGACACTGATTACAAAGAAGCCTAATGGCTTTTCCGTGATGTTTTCTAAGAAACTGTCGCTACTGTGACAATAATTTCCCCTGCACAACATCTGCACACTCAAGACATGGCCCCACCAGGCATCACGGACCAATCAGGGACCAGCAGTTGTTGTCTCTCTGCTGTTAATTAGTGTTAAAGCACATGAACGTTTGAATTGATCACAAGATTTATGAAAAAACACGTTTTCCACAGATAAAAGCAAACTACTACTGATTCCGAACACTTCAACATACACCAAACCAAAGTCCAGATGTTTTTCCATATTTATTTAGAGCGAAAGTTGCAGAAACTTTGATATTTCACCTTTGTCATTTAGTTTTTTGTCTCCGTCTGTCGGCCCTGTGATACATGTTTGATAGAAAACATGTAAAGCTTCTCTGATACATCTGTTTGTTGCCTGTTGTTACAAGAGCAAAGGGAATATTAAAAAAAGGTGATGAAGAAAAGATTAAAAGAGTCTTGCACTCTATCATACCCGTGATTCATAGAGGTAGTTAGAGGGAAAGTTATCAGCGTGGTAGCAAGCCGCTCTGCAGGATCTCCTCTCCTCCTTGCTACTCTCCTGCTGATCACCTCTCTCAGCCTCCCCTCTTCTTCTTCATCTTCCATCCCTCTCTTCACTCATCTCTTCTTCTTTTGTGTCCCTGACTGTTGATAGGATTGAAATAACTGCAGCTTCAGGCTGTAAAGCAAAATAGCACATTAAATACTTACCTGCTGACCAGTTAGAGGCAGAAATATTACAGACAGACAACATGAAAAAAATGAAAACTGAATTTGAATCGGTATACAGTCAATTCAAGACACTGTCTCTCCATCTAAAGCCGCAGATTCAGGTGAGGAAAGCTCTTAAATCCAAGTCGGTGTTTGTGAATTATCACTTAACCTGAAGGCATGGAGAGCAGATGGCGAGAGGAGCGTCTCTCCTCCTCAGTCCCCCTCACTTCAATCCCCCTGTGGCTGTTCTCCTGCATGTCCTTGTGCGCGCCCGGCTCTGCTTTGTCCACCAGCCAATGACGTGCCGTCTTGCTGGAAAGTGAAGGTCGTCAGTCTTTCCCGTGAGATGTCCATGGCTGTTTCAAGGTCGACCGCTGCCGTTCGTTTGTTTTCTGGTCTGAGAGGAGAAAAAATCAAAAAAGAGGAGCAGACAGTTATTGTCACATACATTTGGTGGTTGTAGGTTTCGGTTGCCTGTACAATGGCGGTAAATGACGGCTATGTTGACCTTTGACCTCAAATGGATGGTCGCTATATATTTGTTTACAATATTTTCACACTTACTATAAATTACAATCACTATGAATGGCTATTGTAGTAGTGTATGACCTTTATCAGTGACTTAAAGAATTAAATCAACAGTTAAAAATCTTACTGTTGATCCACCTCTATACCAGAAATTAATTAGCGTAAACCACATTCATTGCAGTTGATGTGGAGGCCTCCATGTCTGCAGCAGCTCATCTTGTGTGATTTAGGGAAATAAATATGCAGTCAGGGGTGTTGCTGCAGGGGGGAGATGCAGACGGTTCTATCAGTCGGTTAAAACAAGACAAATACGTTTTAACAGCCATAACAAGCTGTTGCGGTGCAGCAGAGATTCAAAAGTAATCTCTTTGTTATAATTTGGGGCTGTTGCCATATTTCCAAGAGAAATGGGGGTTTGTACATGTGGAGGGAGGTGGTTTAACACCATGGCTGTACCCAACTCCCACGGGGCCAGCGTGGATGTCATTAGAGGACACGAGTGGAGAGCCTTCCCCTCCCTGCCTCCTCTCCAAATGCACATAAATCAGCTTGGTCAACAGAAAATTAAATTCTAAATCCTTATCATGTATTAATGCATGCTTTTTTATCTTCGTGAGGGGAGTGTGTGCACGTGAGCATAAATTTTAGGTAGAAGTGAGTTCCCAGCACAGTAGCATGTCTGTAATCATCTGTTGGGGGGATGCACTGAGCGGTGTGTGTGTGTGTGTGTGTGTGTGTGTGCATTGTCATGTTAATGCAGATCTACAAATTAAGCTGAGACCTCAAAGGGTTTATTGAATTCAATTTGATTCCAGTTACCCATATATTGTATGCTGGGTTTTGTATAGTCAATAAAATAAATCTATGTATAATTGCTTGTCATATACAAACACGTGCACTAGCTGGATTTATTTATTCTTTCATATAGTTCAATATCCACAGATTTGCTACAATTAGAGCAGCAAGTACTGTAGTGCACATGAGCATGTTGAGTTATTTAAAATATACCATCAGTTTGGGTGGAAACTGGAGCGGAATCATGAGTGTTTCATTGTGTGTGTGTGTGTGTGTGTGTGTGTGTGTGTGTGTGTGTGTGTGTGTGTGTGTGTGTGTGTGTGTGTGTGTGTGTGTGTGTGTGTGTGTGTGTGTGTGTGTGTGTGTGTGTGTGTGTGTGTGTGAGAGACACGAATACATAACAGAAAGAACAAAGCGGAGCTGGGGCACCACTGACGCTTTTTACAAGACTCCTCCACACAAACAGACATAAGCGACTGCCACTCGTATCCTCTCTGTCTCTCACACACACAGTCTCTCTCTGCATTGCCTCTCCCCACTATTCAATCATGCACTCACTCTCTCGCTCCATGCATTTTCCAAGGAGAAATGGTTTCCGTGGCAACCACCAGCAGGCATTTCATGACTATGATGAATGTGTGTGTTTTTGTATGTGTGTCTGTTTGCGGGTCTCCTTGTAGACTGAATTAGAGCCGCGTGCATCACTTTATCACGGCACACTTGGTGGTGTCTGCTTTTTATGGGATATAATTTGCGGTTGTGATGAACGTCCACTTTGAGATGACGGAGGACGTCACTGGGTGGCGCCATTTTGAGATTGCAGACCCCAGTTTGAACATTGCTTCCACAGATTCAATGTCTTGATGCGTTCAAATGTTCCTCAGAATAACTTTAGTGTCACTGCCAGTCGATTGGTTGTTTGAACTCGCAGCAGCAGCAAGCATAGCTCTGCAGAACATCCAGGTAAAATGCATATGAACATAAGAAAGCAGCTTGAATACAACAACATGCTCAAAGCAAGGGGATTCAAAATAAAACCTCACTGCATGCATTTTCTCCCAGCTTCAAATTTCCTGAATATTTGCACAGTTTTCCTGTCACGACTCTAGTCAGACTTTATTTACGGCATTGCTGACGATTTCCTGAGCTCACCTCGGGCCCTGTGTGTGTGTGTGTGTGTGTGCGTGCACGTACGTGCCCATATGAACGCATGTATGTGTCAGCAATTCACCCAGGGTTTTAGAGGATAGCCATAACCAATATGGGCTTTCAGCTGAGTGGCCTCCTGTGGCTGTTCCGCGCTTTAACCTGTAGGACCTAACGCCATGGCTGCTCCAATAGTCCCGGGACTAATAACATCACGAGATGGAAGGTGTGACGGGGGGAGTCTGATGGAAGATTGGAGATTTAGTGGATATTAAATCTTGGAAGAATCCCATCATGGTCGGTGCAGGGTGGCTGCAGAGGGATGGTGGCTGCACAGATGAGCTCAGCGCAGCTTTGTACTATTAAGACAAGACTTCCCCTTATATTTACAGTTCATACATCTTATTTTCATTCAATTAATTCCAAACGGCATCAAATGCATGGTAGCAAATGAGCTGAGGTGTAAAATATCAAAATACTAATTAATACAGATCACTGATCATCATTCTATACACTTTATTTCCTCCAAACCTGAAATCTCCACATGGTAACAGCTGCTGTTTTCTCTCTCAGGGCTCATTTCCAGGGAACTTGCACTTGGTTCTGGTGTTGCGTCCCACTACTTTGTTGCAGCGGACTCTGTCAGACTTCCTGTTCAAGTTCAACAGGGACGAGTTCAAAATGAAGGTGCCGGCCCTAACCATTTTATTTTTTCACACGTTTCCTCACATTTGCATGTGTCTCAAGCTAAATCTCATCCTACATAATGAATGTATTTCTGTGACTCACTGGATGCATTATTTAGGTCACTGTAGCTCCCTGTGGCGCTGCGAGAACAAACTAGAAACACATTTTCATTTCAGTAAAGAATTTGTATGAGTTTTTTTCCTTTTTGTATTTTATGTGTACTTTTTCATTGTGTATTTATTGTGTATATGTTTTTATCAGGTGGTGATGCTGAGTTCGGTGACTGAGCTCCATGCTTATATCGACCCAGGACAACTCACCACAGAGCTGGGAGGCACGCAGGAGTACCACCACGAGAGCTGGATCTCTCACCGCACTGTATGTACACACACACAAACACACACATGTATTCCCTCCACTTTTAGGCGCTCAAACTGCAAGCGAGAGCTATGTGTACATTTTCAAATCCTCCATAGGCAATCGAGGCCTTTGCCCTCATGGTGAAGACCACGGCTCAGACTCTGCAGGCGTTCGGCACTGAGCTCGCGGAGACAGAATTACCAAACGACACCGAGGCCACCACCAACCTGCTGCATACACACACACTGAAGAAGGACACAATGAAGGTCGGAGATGCTTTTCTGTCCCTTCTGTCTTTTTAAGCCTAAACTCAAGGTTTTTTCAATTGATCTAGTCACAACTAAAGAAAAATGTTGTGTTCTAATTTCAGGAGGACCTGCAGGTGGCGCTGTCTCAAGGTGGACGCCTGTTGGACTGCATCAATGAGCCTCTACAGACAGACCCCGAATACAGCATGACCCATGATGAACTGGAGAATTTGGAGACTGTGCAGAGGTAGAGGAAGGGATGAACAGATGCAAAAATGGATGAAGAAGTTGAACACATAATTATATCTCCTCCCCTCTTCCTTTCCTCCCCTCCTTTCGTCCCTCCTGCCTCCCTCTCAGACTCCTGGGTCAGCTGGATGAGACCGAGATGGCATTCGACGATTTCTGGGAGCGCCACCACACAAAGCTGGAACAGTGTTTGCAGCTGCGCCATTTTGAACAGCACTTCCGTGAAGTGAGTTTATTGGAAATGTAGTTGCTGCCCAGCCTTACCGACGACCAATCCTTCACAAGGTTAACGGAGTGTGTGTGTGTGTGTGTGTGTGTGTGTGTGTGTGTGTGTGTGTGTGTGTGTGTGTGTGTGTGTGTGTGTGTGTGTGTGTGTGTGTGTGTGTGTGTGTGTGTGTGTGTGTGTGTGTGTTTCTAGGTGCGTGCTCAGCTTGATGTGACCTCAGAAAGGCTGTCGGGTTTCTCCGAGGTCAGTGTCAGCCCCGCCCACGGCGAGCATGTTCTCCGAGAGCTCGCCGGGCACGAGGACAAGGCCTGTGTAAGATGTACACACAAACACACACAATCCCAATTCATGGTGCAGCTCACGTGGAAGAGAAAACACATGCTCAACACTTTCACCTTTGATGCATCCTTGAAGCCATATGGTGAATGACATAATCAATGTCCCGACCTGCTCCATCACCCCCCGGGGTGTGAATCGGGAAGAAATACAAAGATGCGGAAAGAGCACCTGTTTGTGCTTAGATTAGATTAAAAACCTAAAGATTTGTTTAATGTAGGTGTCCCACTATATCCAGCATCAACTCATAAACGCTCCACAAGAGGGCAGTGTTGCCTCCACTGCTGCTGAATGTTTGGAATTATTTTCTGACATTTCCAATGTGTGTTTCATCAGGACGTCCTGGACCGCGCCCTGTCCCTGGCCTGCGAGGGTGACAGGCTGATAGAAAACTCACACTACGCCGAGGACTCCATCAGGCCGAAGTGCAATGAGCTAAGGGGGGTGTGCGACGAGATTAGCGCCACCCTGAGGTGCAAGAAGAACCTGCTGCTCAGGGCGATGGAGATGCACCACTCATTGGAGAAGGTAGGGGTGTGGAACAGGGAGTTTTTCTTCAGCACCATGCAAGTGTTAAAATTCACCACTTTCAACAATTCTGTTCCCATCAGGCATCACAGTGGTGTGAGGAGGGCATCTTCCTATTGGCCAACCAGCCCGTTGACCGCTGTCAGTCTCAGGACGGCGCTGAAGCGGCTCTGCAAGAACTAGAGCGGTACCTGGAAACGTTACCGCTGCACACTCTCACCGACCGCAGCGCCATCTGCTGCCAGTATGAATCGGTGCTCACCACTCAGCTCAGGGTCAGTCGAAAGCGGCTTTCTTTAACCATCATGGTGTTTCCCATTGAGGTTCAAGTTCGCCTGACGTTCATCTCCACTTGTGTTCAATTTCCTTCAGGACCAGGTAGAGAGAGTTTTCCAGAAGCAGGGCTCTGTGCAGGAGATGTTCGAGAAGAGACGCATCAGCTTGAAGAAACTCGCCGCCAAACAGACCCGACCGGTCCAGCCAGTGGCACCAAGACCCGAAGTCAAGTCGCCGCACTCCTCGCCCAGTAAGCCTTGATTGATAATTGGATAAAATGAAAGAAAGAGTGCAGCATATATCAGTGATGTATGGGGATGAATAACACTTTCTTACTTTTTTCTCCTTGCAGGTCAACAGAGAAAAGAGAGGAGATACTCCGCAGATAATGCCATCTGCAAAAAGGTTCATGTATGAAGAATATTTAATCATTTGCTCATATTGTCTGAATATATCTTAAAAGATTATAATATATAAAAAGATGTTTTATATGCCTGAATGTGTGTGATCTTATTCTATAACTCCAGGTGGAGTCTCCTCTTCTTAATGGCACCAGACACGCTTCTCTCTCAGAGGAAGAAGAAAACCTGGCAGTGCTTCGACGGTAGGGGTCAAAGGTTACAGATAAGAACAGTCGTAGATCAGGAAACAGTTAAAGGACAGAGATGCTGTTTGTCGTACAACTTTAAAAGGTGTAAAATATGTAGTTGCATTGATGCTGATGGTTTTGCGTGTGTTCCAGTCACGTGATGAACGAGCTGCTGGAGACGGAGAGAGCGTACGTGGAGGAGCTGCTGTGTGTGCTGGAGGTGAGTCAGTCATGCGTGTTCCTGTGCACACTACTACTAAAGGTTTTGTGGATTTGCCGACATGACACATGTATGTGATATTAAAACTGCAGGGCTACGCAGCAGAGATGGACAACCCTGCCATGGCTCCCCTCATCCCCAGCACGCTGCTCAGCAAGAAGGACATCCTGTTTGGGAACATGTTTGAAATCTACCAGTTCCATAAGAGGTTAGCGAGGACAAATATGATATCTTCAATTATGCAGAAGTATCTGTTAGTCTTGACATAGGTCTTAAATTTAATTAATTATTGTCTTAAAAAGGTCTTAAAAAACGTCATACCTATTTCTTCCCCAGGACGTTTCTAAAGGAACTGGAAGCGTACACTGACTTTCCAGAGCTGGTGGGCCGCTGCTTTTTAGAACGGGTGGGATAAAGTACCAATTAATACAAATCTTTATCTATCATTGTTAAATCACCTAACATACCTTACACAGAGCTTATTATTGATGGCTGTTTTCCTCTCTGTCCACAGATGAAGGACCTGCAGATCTACGAGGCCTACTGCCAGAACAAGCCTCGCTCCGAGAGCTTGTGGAGACAGTGCTCCGACTGTGCCTTCTTCCAGGTGCCCCCCCCCTGCCTCTCATCTTTGCTGCGGCTCCACGACAACAATTAACTCGTCTGCATCTTAATCGGTTTGTGTCTTTTTGGGAATCAGGAGTGCCAGAAGAAGCTGGAACATAAACTTGGTTTAGACTCCTACCTCCTTAAACCTGTCCAGAGAATCACCAAGTACCAGCTATTACTTAAGGTGAGATTTGATCAGGTGCTGTGGATATATCTGCAGTATTTGTGTTAAATAACTTGCTTTGTTCTCTGCTTTGTGATCGCAGGAGTTGTTGAAGTACAGTAAAGGCTGTGATGGCTGTGATGACCTACAGGAGGCGCTCTCCTCTATTCTGGGGATCCTGAAAGCTGTGAATGATTCCATGCACCTCATCGCCATCACAGGATACGAGGTTGGAGAGATTTCTCTTTTCTTTTTAATTTTGATTTTTTTTTTTTGAAAACTCCAGCTTGAGAATAAATGCCACCTAAATCCCTGTCCGTGTTTTCCCTCTCTCAGGGTAACCTCTCGGAGCTGGGCCGCCTGCTCATGCAAGGCTCCTTCAGCGTGTGGACGGAGCACAAAAAAGGCCACGCCAAGGTCAAGGACCTGGCCCGCTTCAAGCCCATGCAGCGGCACCTGTTCCTGCATGAGAAGGCCCTGCTCTTCTGCAAGCGGAGGGAGGAGAACGGCGAGGGTTACGAGAAAGCTCCGTCCTACAGCTTCAAACACTCGCTCAGCGTACGCTTGCTCTGCTCAGATTTGAAGGCTAAATATTTGCAGTGAAATATTCTTTGCTAAACGTCTCTCCGTCCTTTCCTCTCTCAGATGAGTGCCGTGGGAATAACGGAGAATGCTAAAGGAGATAACAAGAAGTTTGAAGTTTGGTGCAACTCCAGAGACTGAGGTTTTTATTGTGCAGGTGAGAGGTCGCTTTTATTTGGATCTGCACCAAATTGCTCACAAGTTGCTCACTGTTTTACTTGTGGGTCTTGCCAGCATGAAATATTACCAAATTAATGACATTGTAGATGTCAAAAAACACCCTATCTTGCAGTATAGGTTTCTTGGAAATCAATTGGGTAGGTTTTGCATAATCCTGCACACAAACCAAGAGACAGGGGTGAAAACACGACCTCCTTGGCCGAGGTAAGAGTTGTCATTGTCATTCCTTGTCTTATCCAGGCTCCAACGCCAGAGATTAAAACTTTGTGGGTGAATGAGATCCGCAAAGTTCTGACCCAGCAACTCAAAGCGTGCAGAGGTACACACACACACACACACACACACACACACACACACACACACACACACACACACACACACACACACACACAACCGCGAATACAGCTGTGTTTGCTTTTCTTATGCATGGCACGCCCTTCAGAAACTACAGTAAACTGTTGTATGTTTCAGACGCCAGACAACAGAAGAACTTAGACTCTGTTTCTATGAGTCCCACCAGCAGCAGTAGCTCTATCTCACTCAGGTTGGTGTCACTGCACACACACACACACACATACACACACACACACACACACACACACACATATGCCTTTATTTATCATGATAACATTTTGTTCTTGTCTTCTCCAGCCCATTCCGTAGCAGTGGTCAGAAGAACCAGAAGAAGCAGGATGAGAAGAAAGCCGAGCCGAGCCCGACCTCCGATGCAAACTCCTCTTCCTCACCCAAACACAAAGGTGAGTGTTTTAATCAATGATGTCGAATCCTCATGCACAGACACACAAAAAAACCTCTTCGTCAGCTAAGGCTGAAGTGCTCAGACAGTTTTATATAAGCTTCACTAACCTGTACTCCTCTTTTCTTCATCGCCATCATCTTCACGGTCCTTCTCTCTGTCTCTCTACCTCTTGGGGGCCACTTCTTATCTTTTCATGATTGCCACGCTCTCCTCGCTCCCCCCATTTCAAAACCATCGCTTCCAGATGAACCGGTGACCAGTCCGACCACTGACAGGTCCTCGGTGGCTAAAAAGCGTTTTACTTTACAGGGCTTCAGCAATCTCAAGAGTCCAAAAGGTAACAGAGGCAACACTGGAGGTCTTTGAAACAGGGACACAATACTTCATTTAATTGATTAAATTGAAATTAGGATTAAGATTAATTACTTTTTAAAGGTGGTATACATCTCTCCTCACGTAAAATTCCCACCTCACAATAAACAGTTATTTATTACGATGGACTATTAGGGTCATATTAGAGAAAGAAATAATGTTATATTACAAGAATAAATCTATAGAAAATTCTGTCAAATTCTTCTTCTTCCTCACTTTTTCCTCTTCCTCGTATTCCCCCCTTCACTTTCTTTCTTCCTGTGTGGCCAGGCTCAGCCCTGAGCCCCGAACACGGCACCAAACGCCACCTGGTCAAGAGCGACCCCACGCCGTTTGGGTTCAAAGGTATATTTCTGTCCCACGGTAGCGGATGTCTCATCCACCGGGCCATCGTTCATTATCTTTCCATCCCCCATATAGTTCTGAGAATGGACTTCAGTGCTGTGTTTTTTATGATGTAGATTTCACCCGTGTAGAAGCTGTCACTGGATTCTATGGCGTCCAACACCAATACAAGCTTTTCCTCCATCGATCATCTTAAATTCACCATCACGTATTTGTGTGGAGAGAAAAAAATGTTCATACAGAGCATCTGCACGTTTTATTCCCACTAAAATTTGCAGCTCCATTCAAAACAAAGGGGGACTCAATGAGCTGAACAGGTACACAGCATGCATTATTTGTAGTTAATGCCACAGGTCAACTTTTACTTAATTTCAAAATAGTATTTTGTTCTATACAATATTTTTTGTGTATTTTTTCTTGTTATGTACTGTTTTGCATTCTTTTGTTTGCCATACACTAGTGAAAGATGCATTTCCATGAATGCCTGCATTATTGGACAATAATAGAAGAGCCATGTGGCTGTAGAGGGCGCTGTTGCTCAGTAAAAGTTGCACAGAGTTGCTTTAAATGGTATTAAAATATTGCCATTACATTTACATTATTTATTATTCAGCATCCTGTTTGTGCAAGTTTATACAAAACATGCAAATACTCTGTCGTTTACATTTTTTCTCTGAACTGTGCAGTTAACATTTGCATGATGACATTTTCATCTTCATCCACAGATCATAATCATCATCTTCCTCGTGGTTGATGTACTAACTGACCAGCTTGTCTGAATGTGTTTTACTAACCTTATCTCCCCGTCAGAGAGAAGAATCCTTAGTGTCTGATCCCACCTGTAGTTTTTCTCCTGCTCTTTAAAAAAAACGTATTTACCGTACAACTCCCTGCTCTTACTCACCGATTTATCCCGGATGTCTCTTCCCCTCCGTCCAGTGCCAGCCGCCCATGTCACTCTGAGCAGAGTCAAATGGATGAGTACCTCTAGTCTGTTACAGAGCAAGCGGCAAGGTACAGAGCCGCTCTGAGGGACCGGGCCACTGTGGGGGTTTGCTGTGGTGTTGTGATTGATTTTTAACGAGAGGTAAAGTGCAGTAAAATGTCCACTCACTCATTTAGTCGTGATTTGAGGCTTATTGTCTAATCTCCCTTTTACGTGAAAAACAATAGATTTTAAATCTCAACTCCAGCTCAATGACGCTTTCTCTACCTCCAATCAATCACTCAGTCTTCTTCTGCACTGGGTGTTATGGTGGCGTGGAGGATAAGGAGATTTAGGAAAACCGTGCACGGTGCTTGCCAACTTATTTTTCAGCACTGGCAGCGAAAAAATTAATCAAACCTTTTTCCTATGATCATACTTTTTTTTTTTTTTTGTCGATGTGATTCACCAGGATTCTGTCTCCGTTGATCTCCTCTGTTATTTAGGAGGGTTTGGGCTGACATGCCTTTGGTTTGATTTGTGCTCCGCACTGGGAGATGGATGTATGTTGGGCTGGGACTCTTTCCAAGTGGTGTTCTGTTTGCTCCTGGTAAAAATTGTAAACCTGAATAAGAGCATAATACCATTAAGTCTTACTAATTTCCCAACAAACTATCCACTTGAGAAGCAGCCACTTCCTGAAAAAATTGTGAGGAAGCATTTTAATACCATGTGGAAAGAGGGTGGAATTGTGTGTGAATACAGATTCACCTGATGCCATGTACTTTCCCCCCCACAAGACTCATTTCGCCACCCCCTCCCTCCTTTTCTTCAGGCTGGAGCAAGACGTCTCTCTCGGTGGACGCCTCAGAAGAGAATGACGGCTACTCCAGCGGCGAGGACCCCATGAACTCGGACCCCGAGGATGACGGAGGAAAGAAGCTGGTGAGCCTGAAACCCAAAACAGTTAGAGACATGTATATATATATGATCACGATGCCTTTTGATGAGGTTCGCCACTGACCTCTGTGACCTTTGACCCCTTCAGGCCCCAGGAAAGTACACGGTGGTAGCAGACTGCGAGAAGGCGGGACCTCAGGAGCTGTCTGTCAAGAGTGGAGACGTGGTGCAGCTAATCAGAGAGGGAGAGGACAGACAGTGGTGAATATCTTCTTTTTTGTCTCACGCTTGTTGCTGCTACACAACGGATATTGATGTCACCAGGTAACGTTACTGTTTATGTGACTCTCTGCAGGTTTGTGAGGAACCTTCGCAGCAGCAAGGAGGGCTGGGTGGTGGCGGCAAACCTCCTCAGCCTCATCTCAGAGTCCAAGTCGTCGCAGTCGCTCAGCAGCTCAGGTATCCACATGCCCACCATGCACACACCTCAACATTGTTCCCATCTCTCCTGCCCATTAACACTACCTGCCTGTGCTGTTTGTGTGTTTGTCCAACAGACGGCAGCATCTCCGGCAACATCAGCACTTCTTCCAGCTGCAGCGAGACCTACACCAGCTTCTCTGATATCAAACCCTGAACCGACTGCACTTTTCCCCCCAAACTCCACCTGAAATCATCGCCAGGTGGAATTTCCAGAAACCTGAAGCTGCCTCTGACAGAATCTCAATGCTCACACACACCTTGCAGTTTGTCAGATCTGACCAAAAACTCAAGAACAATCATAGTATCTGCGAAGGTTAGCAGTGTTTTTCCGCTGAACATTGACTACACCCAGTTCTTTTGAGGATTCACAGCCACCTTACTCTAAAATAGCTTATTTCCACTCAGCAGTATTACTTTTTTTATTTCTTTGACATTTAAAAATATTCACATAAAAGATACAAGAGCTCAATCACCTTCTGTCTGGCCTTTTTTAAACTGATTTAAAATAAGATTATGTAGCATTACAGACAAATTCAAATACCTGCACTAAACACAAGGCGTCAGCAGCTTACGAACCTGTGCATCAGCGTCTACAGGTAGTTTCTGAGCGGAATTTCACACAATACGACGGCTTTAGTGGCAGACACTGTGAAAATTTGCAGCTGGCTGCAACATGAAGGAGAGAAAAGTGCTTTCGGTGCATCTTGGAGCATCACTGAGCAGGTGGAATGTTGCGGACATGTAGCTGTAAGTCTTTTTATATGTATGTGGGCGGCACACAGGCTGTTACATCCCTGTGGTGTCTGGTGTAGAAGCAGTTTTTGCAGAATGCTGCATTCATCCCATGTTAACAAGAGTTTCCCTCAACCCTGGTTTTGACTTCGAGGCAACACAGTCGGGCTGTATCACCATGTGAATGTCACCAACAGCGCTACCTGGTGGTCACATGTCTTTCCCTTCCCTCTTTATTTTTGTGTGAAAGAAGGATTATCTAACCCAGCTCTGAACTACTCTGGATTTACCTCTCAGGAAGACGTCATGTGGGCAAGCAGGTGTGACTGCATACCTGCATGTGACGACTACATGTCTTTGTATGTGTGCATTCTTGCATATGTGTGTGTGTTGTGTGATGCAAATCCAGCAGGTGTCACAACCCCCGAGAAAGGCTGTAAAACCCGTTCAGGAGGAAGGTGTTTCAGATTTTCAGTGATAACTGTAACGCTGGGTCCATATTTAGTTTGCAAAACTTTATTGAAACCTTTATTCTGGCCACAAGCTGATCAGTGGAGTTAAGGCCGCTAAAGAAAACCCAGTAAACACGCACGTGAATCTGCTGCACATATCGAGTTCCTTTTGTGTCATGGCTGCCCGGCTCACCTATCTTCCGTAACAAGCAGGGCCGACCGGGGCCCAGACCTGCTCGACACGTTTGCGCCACCAACCCCCTGAGAGCAATAAGTGTTTACTTGACACCACAATGTAGCTTAGTCACCATCTTGGTGGAGTTAAAAAACACAAAAACAAATACTGATTGTGAGTTATATAGCAGGGGAGGGGGTGAGAAGGTCGAGGCCTGATTGGTTAGTTTGGCCTGTTAGTGGAGATGATAACAGGTTGATGGCACACCTCTGCCAAACAGCTGCTGTGACACACCCGTCAACACACAAACATGTTTTATACTCTCAGATTTCTACTGTATCCACAAGGTGCACTGTAAAACAATCACATCCTTCTTTCCACACTCACTGTTTCAACATCTAACAAAAAAACACCAAGATGTCGCACTAAAACCAGCCGCACCCAGAACTAAGCTGCTGTACTCAACAAAGCCAAGTTCAACACCACTGTGGTTTTGTTGGCCATGATTAGAGCTCTTGATATTGTTTCTTTTGTTTGAGAAAAGGCATGTCGTCCCCTTGTGAAAGGAGAAAGATCCTCTCCAGAAAAGCTCTCGGATCTTGAACCGTGTGCTACAAACCTGCAAACTAACCTGTGGCATTATGTGTGTCGGTTCTGTGTTACACTTGTACAGATGTCGTCCTCTCTATACCTCACATTGTTTTTCTCTCCAGAGCATGCATATCGTGAAGAGGGTCATGTTTCTTCTCGTGCGTCTCTCTGTGTCATCGTCGACTCTTTTTGTGGCATGCTCCTCAATCGCCTCAATTCCAAACCTCTCACGTCAGAGTATTTTTTACCAGGCCCTGTTGTACATGATGAGAGTTTATTTTCTGCCCTCTGGTGAAAGCTGACGCTGGGCACTAAACTTGTCAGTATTTGATCGTGATCACGCAATAGATCTTATTGAATTATTCCTACTTCTCGCACGGAGCGGGGCGGGGAGATCCGAAGGGTTATTCTATTTTTTGGTTTCTTTTTATGCAGCACATTGCAGCGACCACTGTCCTTATTTCCTATTGTATATCTACTGAGTATGGTGTTGATATAAAGATATTATAATGAGACATATCTGTGTATATTTTGTAAATATGTAAGTCTGAATTGTATGTAAAATGAAAAGCAGCTTTAATAAAGTCTGACATGGTTTCCTCTATAATTTTTATTTTATTTATTTTTATTACATCAAATTGCACAAGTAAAATCTCATTATAATAATACTAGCATAAAAATAAGTAAAAAATAAAGACAGAAGTGTTTTAAAAAGATCATAGAAATTAAGTATTACTAGTTTATTTATTGGTTTACATTGGTAATGTTATTTATGTTATTATCCGGAAGTGTAGTTGAATCCACGTGATATCTAACCTCCAATGATCTTTTCCCACTTTAATACGTCATCAATTCAGCCTGGGTCTCGTTCCAATAAGTTTACTATGCTACCTTCAACCTCTCCTTTACCTCTAATGTTTCCCTTATACTGGTAAAAAGCGGTGAATTATGTGTTTGTGAGAACAAATATTTTACACATGTTTAAATCAATGACATTTGCGGTTATTTTAATGGTATTTAATGTAATAAAAGCTGAGGGGATAGGCGGTGACAAAGGTTTACGGTGAGCGGATGGGAACGAGACTCTGGAAAGATACTGATGCGTCAAGCTGGCATGGGTGTGCCGCGCCGCAGCCGGAAGTGACGCGATGTGCGCTGCGGAGCGAGCGTGTGACAGCGTTGGAGTCAATAAAACGAATATCACCCGTAATTAAAGGCAGAACTGGGACTATTTCCTCCGCGACAACAACCGGCTCCTCCGCAAGTCCCCCAGCAGCTTCACTTGACTCACGCCGGGTTTACCCCCTCCCTGCTCGGCCAACGGCCCCTGGCGTGACAGCCGAAGCCTTCATTTTTGCCCCGGGAGCCTCGGCTGCGCTGCGGACTGGAAGCGGGTGGAAAACGGTTGACGGACGCCCCCGAGCGAGCAGCCTCCCCCGTGAGTACCGCTCCCTCTGCCCCCTGACGCCTCCAGTAACTTCCCACCCTGGGCTTGTGTTTGCGCTGCTACACGACACCTCCGTGTTTATCTCCCCGAAACGACGCAGACAGCCGCGGTTTGCTTCGGAAATCCGCCCGACAACAAGGGAGCTGAGCCTGGAGGCGACAGAGGGGTGTAGCCGGGTTAAACCCCGTTGTCTGGGGCTGTTTGTGCGGCCTTATGTCGCTGTTCACCGCCAGCCTGAGCTCCCAGCCACCGTTCCTCCACATACCATACTTCATTTTGGCTCTTTAACTCCTTAGTTGCACACGTACACTGTGTGTGTGTGTTGTGTTTTTGTTTTTGTTCTCCCCCTTTTCTCTGTGACGACCACCGCCAGACTCCCATGATGAAAACAACACCACTTCCGGTCATAAATGTGCAAATAACACAGCTTTAAAAAGTCTTTGCATGAAAAGTAATGAGTTGACTCCCAGACAAATCAACAATTAATCAAATAATTGAGTTTTAGCTTGTGACAGACGTATATTTAAATGTTGAAATCATTTTGAAGA
Organism: Verasper variegatus; assembly: GCA_026259375.1. Lineage (NCBI taxonomy): Eukaryota > Metazoa > Chordata > Actinopteri > Pleuronectiformes > Pleuronectidae > Verasper > Verasper variegatus. The sequence continues at coordinate 25,495,193 of CM048038.1, read as the reverse complement.
TGCAGCAGCCATCTTTCACAATCTTCATACATTTAACACATCAAATAATTAATTTATTCAAATAAATTATAGACAGAATTCATCAATATTGAAAATAAACGTTATGCAAAGCCACATATATCAAGTGCATAGGTGGCACATACATGTTTTGTTAATGACTGCTTGTAAATGTGTTAACAACTTAACAACTTGATTGGAAACTTAAATTTCCATGCTGTATCAGAGGTTTCCCTCGAAATTCTTAAGGGAAATTATATTTTCTTCACTACATCTGCAATGTAGAATTGTCTTTAAACATATTATTTAATCTATTAGTTGGTAATTGCAGTTTTTTAGGCTTCGAGTGCGTTTTAAATTATCCTAAGTCTGCTCTGCTTTTATTCTGAATGCCACAGCACCTTACATCCTGTTACTCTGTCTACATTCCTATGCCTTGACATGTAGACAATATATAATTATATATATGAATTCTGACCATTTACCATACTACTGAGGCGTGCAGTAGTAAAACACTAATAGAATATATGACAGGTAGGAATGATTTACACATTTACCTTGTAGATGTCTGGGTGTCATTTTGTCGTATTCGTGTTTATCATTATATCTTTTCAAGAAATCTAGTCCTCTGTACTTGTTCTACAATTCATTAGGTTAAGTCAAAAGCTGTGGTTGGAATTTGTTTCTGACATAGTGATATACAGAAGGAGGGGATTTTGGAAGGAAGCGTACCTGTTGTCAGGTTTAACAGAGGGCATAAAGCTACTGAAAGCCTAAATCACAGAGCCATAACTGGGAATCACAAAGTTAAAAAAAGAGAAGGGACTTTTCACAATACTATTAATCTCCTTTTTGAGGGAGTGTTCCCTTCAGGTTTCCTTGCAGTGGGAACGTCTGCCTTGAAAGGGCCTCGGTTTAGTTTTGGGATGAGCTGAATCATCAGCTCAAAAACTCTGTTTCTCTGTCTGGGTGGTGACGCTGCAGCGTAAACATGGCGACCAATCTGAGATCAGGACTTAAAAAGCTTTGATTGTTTTGAGTTTGGTTACTGAGATTTGAAAGTCTAAACCCTGGTATGTTGTGTTGTGCTGTAATCATTTACACAGGGAAACAGAGGGAGTGTTTGAGGGGTAAATATCCTCCTGGCTCCTCCTTAAATACTTCAATTCCAGTTCTATGTGTTACCATGCACAAGGAACCTCTGCATTCCAGCTGGCCGAGAAGAAGTGCTCTCAAATCAGAGGCCGCCATCTTCGTCTTCTTTTGACATTTTACCAGGATATGTCTTAGTCATGGTTTGCAGAGTTTGCGTAGGTGCATTTATTTTTAATGCAGAGTCAAGTGCATGACAAGTCGAGCTGTGGGCCAAGGTGACCTGCTGTAAACACAAGCTATGAGATGCCTAAATTGTAGTCACTACTGCTGGCAGGCTGAGTGGCATGTAGGTGTGACACATCACTATCTTGCTATGTTTGACTCTTTGGCTGCAGTCATGGATCACCACTGTGCAGTTTGCACAATGGCTGTTATTGTTATTATGAAGTAACATATAACTCTAATGCTCATTCATAAATGTATTACAGTTAGAACAGCATCAAAATCAAATGAGCAGACAGTGTTAATAAAGATTTAATACAACTGTGAGAAGGTTTTATCCATAGAGTGCATGTAAAAATGGATGCCCAAAAGCAAAGCTGCAGTAGAGGTCATAAACCCTGCCTCCTCCATGTTAGCAGATGGACCAAACCCGAGTGAGGATACCCGATCGAGCCCATCAGGAACTGTTGATTAAAGTTTGTTTTTAATTTGTTATTTGATGCTATAGAAATTTAATGAAATGTCATGATTGACAGCTGAGACTGACTCACGATTGGTCGAGGGACCTTAAGGGCGGCTTGAATTAATCAGACGATGCTGAGCGCCTGTTCAGCACAGGTCTGCTCCAGATGGAAGTGAAGGCTATTCTCTTTTTTTACGTGTCTGCTTTTATATTAAGCCCATATGTCTCAGCGAAAGGTCACAGAAAATCCAGGAGGAGCGGGCTCACAGCTGAAAATATGTCATCAGACTTTGTGACGTCCACGCTCTGCAGACAGTCTGCTGGGAAAGTGCTGATAGCGAGGCGGATGATAACCTTTTGAGGATGTGATGTGAGTCGTGGGGTTTTTAGATGGTCGGCCTTTCAATCGCTTTTCATGCAAACAAAGATTTACTTCTGTTTTCTTTGGGTTTTAGATTGTTGTTGCTTCAGGTCACTGTGATCGTAGGCATCGATCTTTGTCGTGAACAATTGAATTCCCCCACACCCAAAATAAACCTCATGCAAAAAACACCGGCCTTAACCCGGTCAGCATCCGGATAGATGCTCTGATTGGTGGTTAGTGTTTAGATGAGCTGACTGGGAGATAAATAACCAATTACAGATACATTTAGTCCATTAAAGTATTTGTTAATAATAATCTGAAACGTTTAGTAACAGCTGCAGCAACGCGGCCGATGTGGAAATATTACAACTGTAGCTTGTTATAACCTGAAACTGCATTGTGCACATATGATGGGATACAAAAAGCAGGAAAGGTTGTGCAAGTGCAGGGTTTGACTTCCTCATTGCTGTTTTATCCTTAGATAAATATTGACTGGGATCAGGTTTCATGGTCGCAACGTCATAATGAAGGGAAACAGAAGGAGCCTTGTTGTTGAATTACAGGATTTTTAAAAAGTCTCACACCTCAACATTTTTCTCCAAGTACTTAAAGACAGAATAAAGATCTGAAGATTTAAGTCACATTATGGAACAAGTGGGAATGAAATATGGCGATTCCCTAAAGTCAAATGTTCTGTGTGTCACCATCTATCGCAGCACAACAAGTGGTGTCAACAATGGTCTGTCATTTTTCATTGTCGCCACTTCGTCACTGGGGCTCCTGATAGTCATCGTACATGACAAAACATTTCTTTCATCTTCTGCAGTTCTTGTCTGCGCTCTCTTCATTCTCCGCTGTACCTTGCAGAACTGAGGGCAAAGGAGAATGAAGAGAAAGCAGACAAGAACTGCAGAAGATGTTTTCCTTGATTTACTGCACTGTTGAGTTTAGTTGTTCAGGTAATTACTCTGAAAGAATAACACTTGTTTGTGACTTACTTTCTAACTCCACCCAGGCTTTATATAAAAGAACACTTCAAAGGATTCATAAAGCAAAGTATTCCATTCAGTCAAAGTCAGTTTGCTTTAATGCAACAGTGTCAGTGGTCATAGATTCCTTTGATGTCTTAATTGTTGCAAAGGTAAGATATTTATATGATCCTTAAGAAGAGAGTGTTTTTGACCTGAACATCTGAACATCAAGATCTATTAGTCTGTAGTGATAATGACAGTGATGCTGTCCCTGTGTGGTCTACATTTGATGGGGTGGACCGTAATGTGTGATAAGTGGGCGTGGTCCAGCGCTGCGTGATGGACGCAGGAAGTGACGTATTTATGTTCGCCCACACAGTGCTGCTTGCTTTCCTTGTTAAAAAAGTTTTTCTGCCATTAAAAATCACACCTGCTTTTGTTTTCAGACATTTTCCAGGTATTTCCTGAGGCTCCTCCTTCTGGGGAAAACACTGACACACTTGTTTTCTTCATTATTTATTATGTCTAGGTGTCTTGTTATGATGGCTCCTCCACGGCAACATCATGAAATCTGAAGTTAATGATCTTCGGGCCAAAGTGACGAGATAAATTTGTCGCACAGCTCAGAGTTGACCAATTTGTTTCGGTCTCATTGGGGGAAATCAGAGCGTCTGCCTGCTCTTAGGTGCCACGACTCTCATTTTAGAGCGAATTACACACACGGTCAAGGTCAGAAACTTTTCAGAAAACGAGCAACAGCTTGAAGAACAGATGGGAATTCACTCCTTCAGTTGGTGTGTCCAGTGATTTAGTATCACACTCAGAAAAACAAGGGGGACTCACACTGGATCCTCCCCTGCTTCAACCAATAGCACAGAGTGGATGGAGGGAGGGATGGGAGCAGAGGTGGATGGAGTTAGGGTTAAAGGGAAGGGAGGGGAGAGAGGTATAATGCCCCTTTTTCTTTTCTTTTTTTACATTCCCAGATGAGGATTAGCAGTCACAAGTTCTCTGCCTGGATTGTGAAGGCCAGAACGCTTTGAATGCTCACACTCAGTCCCGTCCATGTGCATGTACATGGCGTGCACGCGTTAAGTTTTCTTTAACTTCATGTATTCTAGTTTTCCTGCAAACCTGACCTCCTGATTATGCACAGCAGAAGTGCTTTTCCTCTAGCATCATGTCTTGCACGAGTGTACGATACAACACTAACGCTGCAATGCTGACAGTCCTGTTTGGTGCTTGGCATGTCAGGATGTTATGAGCCAGTTTAACCATAATGTGACTGCAACAGAGTCCTGTATTAACCGACGTCTTCTGGCGCCTTCCTGACTTGTGTTGCCCAAACAGTCCGTGGCATTCGTTACGTCACCCTGGCAAAATAACTTGGTGTATTTAGCCAGATTTATCAGGTAATAAATCAAAAACTCTGATTTGATTAACTGAGGCCCAGTGACCGAGGGGCGGCAGCTGTCACTCACATAGACGAGAGATGACTTTGGAATGTGTCTCCAAGGTGCAAGAGGAATCCTGAAACACAAACAAGCGTCATATTCATACTTCTTTTCTCTCTTTCTCTCTCTGTGCTGCCTTTTGTTGAGTCGTCATACGAGAGCAGAGGTTTTTAAATCCATCCATTCCAGGAATTCTTCATGATAAGTCAATTACTGCGTGTCTCGTTCAAGGGTGGGGAGGGTTGTCTGGGATGGGCTGATATGTTTGAGATTTTATTAACTCATTTTTGTCTATTTTCTGTTCTGCATTGTTTATTTTCAACTTCAAGATGTTTTTTCAGGAGACATCTTGATTGTTTCGAGGCATCCTGAAGTTTTTTAATTGCTTTACAAAATTAATTCGGCTGATTATTAGACTTTTAAAATATTGACTTCTATATAGGCTTCAGTATTATTTCTTAGGAAGCAGTTTCTCTGGTGTAATCCTGACTCATCCTTCTCACATCAAACTAATCCTTATCATTATTTATTGAATCCAGCTTGTCATTAACTGCTCTTTCGTATTTCCCTTTGTTTGCTTGTGTGTGTTTCCCAGGTCCTAAGGCGAGTTTGATTGCGTCATGCCGCTGTTCGGTAAATCCCACAAGAGTCCAGCGGACATCGTCAGGACCCTGAGGGAAAACCTGGCCATCCTGGTCAAACAGAAAGGAAAGACAGACAAGGTAGAGAAGGACAAGCTTGTGTGTGTAGCTACATTGACATACAGCCGTTAACTGCTTGACGACACATGCCCTGGGTGTAAACAAGATGGATCAATAAAAAGGATTTGCAGCTTTTACTAAATTAGAAAGAAAACACCCAAAATTGTGTGCATGCGTGCGTTTCAGAGTGTGTATTGTGTACAAATGCCTGGGTGTCCAGGGGTCCAGGGGTGACAGCCCTCTGTGAAATGACAGAAGAGAACAGCCTGGCCCTGTCATCAAGACGATTTACTCTCTCTCTCTCAGACACACCGACAAAAAATGACTCTCAATCTGTAATGTTTGTTTTTGGTCCATATTTGCATTTGCGTTTCTCCGCATACGTTTCTATGAAAGAACCATATTAACTCTATTTATCCCACTCTGTCCTGCAGGCATCGGAGGAGGTGAACAAGTGCTTGGTGTCCATGAAGGAGATATTGTGCGGGAGCAACGACAAGGAGCCTCACACTGAGACCGTGGCCCAGCTCGCCCAGGAGCTGTACAACAGTGGGCTGCTGATATCGCTGGTGGAGAACCTGCAGGTCATAGACTTTGAGGTGAGGAGAGAAGGGTCTTTGTGTGCGGCTCCTTAAAAGCAACAAGCCTCCGCCTGCAATACATCACGAGTGCTCCTCCTCTCATGATTAAACTGCCATAGAAACATAACAGGGAAAATATAAATGAACGGTTTATGCGTCTGTTTCCAGAGGAAGAAGGACGTGTGTCAGATCTTCAACAACATCCTGAGGAGGCAGATCGGGACAAGGAGCCCCACAGTCGAATACCTCTGCTCCCATCAAGAGGTCCTCTTTACACTGCTGAAAGGGTGAGTCTTACAGAACGTACCCTACACACACTTCACGTCATCTAATGGCTTCCCAAAGAGGTAACACTCTCTGTCTGCTCAAAGGTACGATACAGCCCAGGTAGCGCTGAACTGTGGGATCATGCTGCGGGAGTGCATCCGCCACGAGCCGCTCGCCAAGATCATCCTCCACTCCGAGGATTTCCACAGTTTCTTCACCTACGTGGAGATGTCCCCCTTCGACATCGCCTCCGACGCCTTCGCCACCTTCAAGGTAACACTGGGGTTTCTGTTTTTATCTGCTTTCAGATGTCAGTACATTTTCCTTTCGTGACGGCATTCAACATCTAAAAGTTGTTTATTCCCATTGAAAGTTTAGGGTGGACACAAAGCTAGAATATTGTCTCAGATAACCTTCAATACAGTGTTTCACTATTACAGCTTATTTTCAATAGACGAACAAATCACAGTAGAACACTAATAAGTTTCTTATGTTGACATGTTTTTCCTGCTTTATTTGTAGGATCTCCTGACAAGACACAAAGTGCTTGTGGCTGAGTTCCTCGAACAGAACTACGATGCTGTGAGTCACACACACACACGCCTTCCCAACATCTGTAACCACATCCATGCAACACGCTCACACACACATCCCTCTTTGGTCACGCAACATCAGCCACAGAGGACACATAAACACAAACAAGGTGAGGTAAATGAGCACTTGACCAGGACACAAACTGTATGTGATCAGATCAGGCATCAGTCCCTCCAGTGCTCAATGGCCCAGTCATCTATCCATTAAAGGTTTGTCTCATTGAACGCGTTGTTGTCTTGGACTCCAGAACTCAAGTTCTGACAAATACGCTCAAACTTCCAGGAAAATGTAATCCCTGCAAGGCCCCTGTCAGTGTCCACACGTCTCCAGATACAAAGCTCGGCTCTATGTTGTCAGCCTCCCCAAGGCAGAGGGGTCCCTTTCATAAGCAGGGGCCCCCTTGGGGGACTTGGCCTGAAGTAACCCTGCACAAAAGTGCCCTTTTCTACCTGAACGTCTTGTGTTGACAGATGTCACTGCCTGTCAGGAGACGGTGCCCCGGGCTCGGTAAAGTCAAGCCAGTGACTGATGATTTTGGTGTTCTGTCCGTGTAAATGTCGAGCTGCACAAGTTAGTTAGAGCTTCAGCGATTAAAAACAAGCTAATAATATTAGTGGTAAAGTTCCCCCCTGACTAAAAATTTATGTTTTAGTTTAATCCGATGGATTTTCACATTTTTTTCAAGTACAAAAGCATGGTGTCTGTTTTGTGAGTATTTTGAGGAAGTGGAAGAAGAGGGAGACTTCTCTGAGTTTCCTCATTTTTATCCTTAATGTGTTTTTAGTTTTTTTTTTCTGAACATCCGCATTCAAGTTTAAAAACAGCATTGTTCTAGGAAGCGAGACATGAAATTCTAAACTAGAGGTTGAAAGGTGTCTGATTTCATGTTTAAAAAGGTGTGTTTTTTATGTGATTGCAGGTGTTTGCAAATTATGAGAAGCTGCTGCTCTCTGAGAACTACGTCACCAAGAGGCAGTCACTAAAGGTTTGGACTTCTCTATATGCCTGTTTTTCCCCTCAGTTTAACTCCTGGCACCACCATCTAAACCAAATTGACACTTTTACCCAAGAAACAATCCCATTTTTTCTGCTCACATGTTTCTAAATAATCTCTCCTGCAGCTTCTGGGCGAGCTGTTGTTGGACAGGAAAAACTTCATGGTGATGACACGCTACATCAGCAAACCGGAGAATCTGAAGCTGATGATGAATCTGCTCAGAGACAAGAGTTCCAACATCCAGTTTGAGGCCTTCCACGTGTTTAAGGTAAAAACTTCACATTTCTATTCGACAGTAACAACATTCTGCTGGACTGACATTACAGTAATTGATAAAAGAGAGATTGTGTCTTAAATGTCATGCTGGCAAATCCAGTTTTCCTCCCTGCATCCAGGCCTGGACCAACACCAAAATACACGTATTAGTAAAATACATTTAGGCGACAGCTTTACGACAGGATTCCTTGAAACACGTTTGTCTTTTCCCTCAGGTTTTCGTAGCCAATCCCAACAAGACGCAGCCCATCATTGACATCCTGCTAAAGAACCAGACCAAGCTCATCGACTTCCTGAGCAACTTCCAGAAGGACCGCGCCGACGACGAGCTGTTCAACAACGAGAAGACTTATATAATCAAACAGATCAGGGATCTGAAGAAGGCGGCCTCCTAGAGAAGCACCCCTCCCTTCCCCTCGCCCTCCCCCCGACTTTTTATCAATAGGAAGACTTAGAAAAAAACCACATTAACAATAATGGTTATTCTATTTAAAAAGAAAAAAATCTTCAAGACGTTATTTGTCTTTTTTTTCTCTTTGTTGGTTCATAAAAAACGTGTGCAAGAGTAGTTCTCAATCACTGATTTTTATTTTAAATCTTTTATTTTGTTTTGTCATCTGTAGCATGTAGTGCCACAGCTTGTGGTGTTGGAGGCAGCTGATTCGCATTTGTTGGGAGAACCAGCGATTTCAAAAATATAAGTGTTTGGACCGAATGGTCGAGCGGCTGCCGAACAAGCAGGCGTGACTGTTTATTTCTTTTCTTTGAATCACCTGTCGCTGCACCCGAGTTCATCTCTCAACTGTTCAAATGAAGTAATTGCAAATCAGGAGGATAATGAAGAATTTCTACTTTTGTTATTTTCTTTTTAGCTGGGTCAATGTTTCTGGTCAGGATTCCCCAGAGTGAAACACATTCTCAGTAACCCCTAAAAGCTTTGTGAGCTAAAGATGGTGACAGTAATGCCCCGTTACCTTCTGCTAGCTGAACACCTCTTTGTTATTGCCCTGCCAAATCCAACAATTGCCTAAAGAAATGTTTCTTTCTGAGACTATAAAGCATCGTCATGAATACAACCCTGGAATTAAAAAAAGTCTTCCAAAAGTTTAGGTTTCAGCTAATCGGTGATGACGCTGCACTACAAAGCAGTTTTTAGTGGAGAGAAGTGCTTCCCGAGGTCACCAAGCCTTGGTGCTTGCGTGCAAAATATTTAGCAGGAGTGAAATTTTGCTCTAAATGGTCACAATTTGCAGTTTACGACACTCAATCTGAGTTTTACATTAACTTGGCTGTTAAACGTGTCTTTTCAGTCAAACATCATTCTCCCCCAGCTTCAGAAGCATTCGCCTGTGCCGATCTAATCGACTTTACACGACTGAGAATCGAGGCGTTCGCAGGTGGTTGCTTTCAGCCGCCGTCGGCCGAAGCTCGCAGATGAAAAAACACTCTTCAAGACTCTTCTGAAACGAGGGGCCTTTTCAAGGGGGTGGTGATGTTGGGCTGCTTTCGGTACAGCAAGCTTCAATCATTTAGATCACTGGTTATCTTCGCTGGTGGCTGGTAGCACTTTCTGTATGATAAAGAAAAAATTATATGATGATTCTGATGAACTGTTTGTTTTTTGTTTTTCTTAATCTTGAGCTGATCACACTGCTTGATGGCATTTTTTATATATAAATATATAGTTCTGTTTCTTGTCATGTACAGTTAATGGTTTGCACAAGTGTCATTGTGGGCATGAACATGGAGGAGGCACTTTGCTGTGTGGAGGAGAGGAGCTGTAAAGATTTTAGTTTTCTCTGTGTTCTCGGATCAGATCAGATGTTGGTGTTTAAGTTGAAACGGGCGAGAAGATTCAGAGGTGCCTTTTTGGTTTGGTGTGTTTTCTCTTCTATTTATGTCTTGTTTTTATTTTTTTCCTGTATCTTTCCAGGGGGAGCTTAATCACGTGGATGAAAATATGCTCTGGGTGGAACATATTTGTTTTTGATTAAGCAGTGAACCTCTTAACTCACTACGTTTGAGTTACGCTGTCCAAGAATCATGTTTATTCACAGACATTTTAAGTTTTGCCACCACGTGTGAAGTTTCGAGCTGCAAATCTTTTGCCGCGGAGTCGATCTGTAACTGTGAAAAATCCACATGTTGTTAAAGGAGAAAAGAAAAAGAAGCTAAATCAGCAAGGATTAAAACACTACTGTGCTGTTTTTCATTTTCTATAAAAGTGAATTAAAATTTTGAATTTATTTCCTAATCAATATTTGATGTGCGTTATCATGAAGAATAAATAAATACGTCTTTTAATTGGGACGTTTATTAGTAAATTTCAAACTGAAATAAAGGCAGTAGGGGTGTAGGGTGACTAACAAACATGAACTTGTGCCATTTTCCTGTTTTTCTCATGTGGCATAAAAATAAAAAAAATCCTTGTTCTTTCTTTTGGGTGAAAAATAAATACAATACCAGCTATTTTTGGATGTTTAAAAGTTGTGACAGTATTTATATGACATTAGAATATAACGCGTAGAGCAACCAGCTGTACACCAGGCTTGAACTCTTTCTTTTCTTTCCCAGTTTTACAGCTCAAACAATAAAAAAGCACGGTCAAGCAAATCGTCACGTCATCTGTCCTCTGAAAGCAGCCACTTTCTTTTCCACACTGATGCTACTGTACCACATTTGCAGCAAATAAAAGGATGGGAATGCAGATTGAGTGTGTGTGTGTGTGTGTCTTTTAACTTGGTGTTTTCACCAGAGAGGAACTCTAAACTTTCTTATTTTAGATTTTCTGACATGAATTTAACTTGTAGAAATGTATCAAAGGAAGAAAAAGGTAAATGGACCAGATCACTGTGCAAAGAATTGATCAGAAGTTAATTAACGCTACTCAATGCCAGATATATAAAGAAAGCTGTTAGGTTTAAAGTCCCTAAGATGATATATCATCTCTGCTGCTTGTCTCTGGAGCTGCAGACAGAACAGGCTGTTTTCGCCTGCCTCTTGAGCCCCTCCTCTGATTGGCTGACTGCACTTTGAGTGACACGCGACCAGGCCTATCACCGGTCTCATTCTAGCGCATTCACTCTGGTAAACACAGCTGGAAGACACGTGGTTATGTTTGGATACCGCCATGGAAGACCAGCCACACATTCACGGTCGGTTTCAACCGGGTGTTTCTGGACGGTAAGTTGGACCGTCCTCGTGTTTGTTCAAGTTTTAGCAGGACAGTCGAAGGAAGCACGAAACGAGACACATTTTATTAGAATGGACTGAGTGAAATGTCCGCGGGGTGACTGTCTTCATACTTTGAGGGTCCCCGCTGACCCCTCAAGTCATTACGGATAGTAAAAGCCCAGAAAATGTATTTTACACAATACTGGGCCCTTTAAAGCGTCACCAGGTCAATTTGACTGAGCAGCAGCGCCATCTGCAGCCACACGCGTGGATTCATCTGTGTTTAAACCCGGTGGATATTACCCATGATCCTCAGCTTCCTGAACCAGAGGGACTGCTGCTGTGACAAATACACCAAACTCATCTGTAGTGTGAGCATTACTCTTTTCAGAGATTTAAAATCCCAGTTTGAAAAACAGCATCTTCCACTCTTTTAAACTTTATTCACTTCAATAGTACATGTTTGTATGTGAGTGACACACACTCGCGTACAAACACACACACACACACACACACATTCAGTATGACACATTAAAACCTTACACCGTTTAAATAAACTATTCACCACTTAAATATATATATATATATATATATATATAAAAAGATAAATCTACATGTCACAGTATATTATATTAAAATATGTGTTTGTTTGTCGTCCCCATATTTCCTTCCCTCATCCCATGATCTAAAAATCAGCCATTGAGTCCTGACACTCTTCTCCTCTTTCATCCATCCCTCCCTCCCTCTGATTTCCCATTGAGGTCATTGTGTTGGAGGCTCAGCAGCTTCTTCTTGTCTCTCACTGGGAGAAGACCTTCACACACAACTCCACGCGCCTGGTGGATCAAATACAGAATTGAACTGCAGCAGCTCATCCCAGCCCTGTATTACAAGTTAAAACAATACAGTAGGACGATGTGCAGCCACAGATGAGGAAAGGACTTCAACATCTCCCAACTTGAACTGTTAAATGTTCTGATCTGTGGCACATGAGCTTTCTGGTTGGTCCATCCATCTGTCCGTGTGTCCGGAGGCGATGCTCAGCTGACGGATGGCGAGTCGTGCGGTCTGTTGACGCACAGCTTCTTGTTGCTGTGGCTCTCCTCCTCCGTCCGCCTGCTCTGCTTCCCAACACAACCGTCTGCAACCACAACATTACCACTTTCATTTTCTTTCTGAAATGAGTTGAAAATCTTCAGTTTAATTCTAGTTTTAGAATATATAAAGTATTCATGTTGCTGCTTAATGTCAAACAAATATTCAAAATAAATTACACTTTAAATTAAGATAGTTCTTTTATGAGTGGTGCGAACCTCGTGGAACTTACTGGCAATGTGAGGAGAGGACGCTGAGCAAAGTGAAGGGCTCCTCTGCCACTGGGGAGACACAGAAGAGTGAGTTTGACTTTTCTTTGAATGCAGCAGCAGCTACACATCCAACAATTGCTGAGTTGAAGGGTCTTTCAGTATAAAAGCAGAATAAATTAACATATATATTCTACTGCTGTAAGAAAGTCCCCTCACTTAAGTTTAAGGGTAAATTAATGAACTTCATTTGACTTTGTTCCCCTCCCAGTGCTCACCGTGAACTTGCTGACGTCCTTCAAGCTGCTGAACCTCAGGTAGGAAATGTCTCCTTTGTCTTTGTCCCTGTCCTGGTCGGTGGTGTAGATGTGGGTGATGCCGGCTCCTCTGATCAGAGGGACGCACTCGTCACACGGACACTTGGTGACAAACAGCATGGTGGCCTCCCCCGGTTTGACTTCTCGAGTCCTGAAAGCATCAGAATGCAGAGAATGAGTTTCTATAATTGTAACGTGACTGTGTCATCTGTGTGTATGGACGCAGCCGAACCTGAAGGTGAGGGCGTTCTGCTCGGCGTGGACGATGTATCTGTATTTGCGTCTTTGTCGGTCCTCCTGTTTGTTGTCCATCTGCGGGTACTCGGCGTACTGCGAGCCTGCTGGGTAGGCGTTGTACCCACAACCCAAGAGGTACAGACGTCCCACTCCGTCTAAACTCCTAGGCTGATATTTTGTCAAACAATGTTAACTTAATATAACAGAAATAATATTATTTTGCCTTGGATTTAAATTAGTCAAGCAAAGGCAAGAAAGATGAGCTCACCGAGAGTCGTCTGGCCCAGATAACAGCGCCCACGCCCACTTTAGGATCCTCTGGAATGAAAATGACCGTTTTAAAATTATTGTGACCTTTAAGCCTGTCCTGCAGGGACATGTCCTGCAGGCGTACATCTGTTACCTAGAAGAAAAACAAACAGCCGTACCTGTTCTATAGGCGAGCAGTCTGGCTTGGATAATGCAGTGAAGAGCCACTTCTTGGGACACGCCCTCATGATGAGGAGGCAGCGGCTGCTCGGGGGTCGAACACTGTTCCCTGCATCACAGAAACAAACCGGTCAACAGAGAGTGAAAGCTGTGGATGGCACACGTTCACTTCAGAATCAAGTCGGAGTGTTTCTGACCTGTGGAATCCGTGGTGTCGCAGTGGCACCCCGGCAGCCACTGCAGCCAGAACCTTCACCAGCTCCATCATGTTCTGTCTCAGGTTGGAGAAGTATGGCTCTACGCAGAAGTTCTCCAGACCCATTTGCTTCAGAATGTCCCGGTGCTGCCGGGGCGTCGCGACCAGGAAGTGTTTGGAGAAATCCTTCAGGTGTCTGGACCGTTCTCTGGAAAACAGGAAGCATTTCTCCTAATTATGTGCAACACAGCTAGTTAATTTGGTTTTGATATCTCTTGTTATTAGTGCTGCATCAACATGTTTGATACCTGTTGAAGAGCTCCTCTGTGTTCAGCCCCGGTTCATCATCAGCCACCTTCTCCATGAAGTCGCACTCTCTGGACGTCTCATCGAGGAACTGAGCCAGGCCCGACACCAGCGGCTGCAGCAGCACGCAGATGTGCGGACGGCTGTTGGACTTCAGCTTCTCCGTTGCGACAGCGTCCAGCATGGCCTCCTCCCTGACGCAGCCCGGCGGACTGTGGGAGCGGGTGTCCGAATGGTTTGTCGGGGTGGAGCCCAGCATGCTGACCTCAGGGTCTCCGGGCCAGAAGGAGATCTGACTGACCCCAGCTGGAGAGGAGCAAACGGCAGTATTTATTTCTGGAAACTGTAAGTGAACATCGCTCAGTTCCAAAGTTCAAATCAGAGCTGATATCAAATACAAGAGGGATTTGTAATAATGTAATTACAACTTACAACCACTGCTGTAATAACCACTGTAACTATGGCCAATGTGAATGAGAGTGAGGTTTAAAATAACATACACCTTAAGATTTCACTGATTTATGAAAAGCTGGTGCAACCAGATCCTGCTTTGTGTTTGTGATTTTCCTGTTCGTCTGCTCTTCTCCCCCCCAGCCTCACCGTTGATGATCATCTTGAGGCACGTGGCACAGGGTCTCCTGGAGAAGTACAGCTGACAGTCAGCCAAGCGGGCGCCATGCTGGATGATGGCAGCCTGTCCCGCGTGGAGCTCGGCGCCCGAACAGTGGAGTCCCAGCACCTTGCTGTCCTGCACCACCACCAAGCCCATCCCCCGGATCTGGAACACAGCAGATTCACAGCGGTACGATCCAGTGTCGGTGATGAAGAGGAAATTCTACTCATGTTTTATTCTCAGGTGATCGAACACCAACTTGACTGTGGTCCTCTTCCTCATGCTGCTCCTGAGGGAACAGCTCCATCCACAGACTCAGTAAGGTGAAGAGATTGACCTTTGATAACCTGGGACCGTGGCCTGGAAGAGGAACAGAGCAGTCATCTTCTCCATGCTCTGTCACCAAGGTGCATCTATGCTAAGCAGTATATTACACTGTGTCAGAAAACACTGTCAAGTATGTGAGGGAGCAATAAGTGTTGAAAGGCTGCATCAGAGCTGCCTGAGGCTGCTTCCACGTCACACAGCTGCAGAGACAAACAAGCCACAGCAACAAAAACATTATTCTGGATAAACCTAAACCCTGACTCACTGATATGACCATGTACCGAGGTTAGATCTCAGTGTGGTGAGATCTAAAATTTCCCCTCACTTTGTAAACCAGGGATCAACTGAACAGAAACACTTTCATGAAAAACTAATTTTTCTTGTAGCTTTGAAGGATGAAACTGTCAGCTCTACACACACAAGTTTGCACATCTATCCTTATTGGGACTTTGCATTGACTTCCATTCATTGTGCACAGCCTCCCCACAACTTTAACCCACATCTAAGCTTAACCAAACCACAGTTCCCATCTTAACCTTAACCAGGACCTCAGGAAGAACGTTTAGCCTCAGTGGGACCCGGCTTTATCCCTGTAAGATGGAAAATGTCCTCAAGAGGAAACAAATACCCTGATGATATATAACCATGATGGTTCTGGGAATCCTGCATCAACACAAACAGATGATGACGTAATGATAAACAGGGATAAACATGTACCACGTGGCTCCATGAGTTCATATCACCCACATAGATCAGTTGTGTTGTGACATGATCTCCACCATTACTGTCACAGTATGAACTATGTTTCCCACCCGGCTCACCTTGTACCCTGCTGTCAGTCTGGGTGCTGCTGTCCCTGGTATCTTGACCCGGCCTGGACTGGCCCGGATCGGCTCGGGTCCTCAGCTCGCCCCCTCCCATTCAACCTGGACAATTAAATCCTCGGAACCACAGAGAATAAGAACACGACCTGCGATCGAATGACAGGGCTCCTCCACCATTAATCTGCTTCACACTCAGTGAAGCCTGCAGGGGGACTAACGTGACTTCCGACCGGCGCCTTCACAATAAGACCATCGCTGATCTACCAGCTAAGAAAAATCTAAATAAAAGCAATGTAGAGGAGAATATGTAATACTTATAGAATATAATCCACGTTGTTTTTCTTATGGAATCACCCTTTCACAGTATTTTACTACGACTACTTAGAAATAACCGTCTCTAACCTAACTGGCATTATGCTAGCTGCTGTAAGCTATCACTACGATACAAAACACCTTAAAAACCGCGGGACTGCTAAATTAAAATGATTAAGTGAAGTATAATAAAGTTATATTATATCCAATGTCTTATTTCAATGTAGTTCTGCCTTAAAGTTGGCTAACGGTCGTTAGCTTGACAGTTCCGGATTACTTCCGCAAACGTCTTCTGACGTAATCAAAGGGAGCGGGTCATGATTTGCAGTACCGATTTGTGACACGAGATGGCGGCAAAGTGCTTTAAAAAAAATATATACAGTCAATTAACCTATTTTCTCCGTGTCCCCATCTTGAATCCACAAAGTCTAAAGTTTGATTTAATGCCAAGAAAAATGTTCACAATTACAATGAACGTGTTATTGTTTCAGATGGGAGTTCATTATATTTCCACAAAAACATTTCATACCCATAACTGGATATTTAACAGTAAAAGAACAGTAATACAAATCCCAAACTGATCTTTAATCTAGTTTTGTTACATTAACTATTGATCAATGATGAACTAGAGGCCAAAAAAATACTATTTCTATTTTGAGTTTAGCTTTAAACTTTTAAACCAGCAGCAAATCAACCACTTGTAACTGCCTCTGCACTACAGCAATTGCTTGTAGTTTTTCTAGACGGCCAGCAGCTGGAGCTCTACCACATAGTTCAGGCAAGATGCCCTGTTATCCAGTTGATGTTTTCAGTATTTGATTCAGAGGTCGGTTCAGTTTTCATGATTTAATCCTCAGCATAAACCTGATTATCATATCAGTTAGTGATATAAAAGTTCATTAAATGATTTTACAGATTAACGCCACAGCCTGTTAAACCTGAACCCTGGCTGACCATTCAGCTTTTCTGCCATTTGTAAATGAATGTTTGATATCACATGGGCTCAGATTAAATATGAATCCTCACAAATCAGGATCATCACTTTGTTTTCTACAAAGTGATGATCGGCAGCACCGGCCTCACAACTCGTCCTGTGGCCTGAGGAGCAGCTCTTCCCCTGATGTGCTTTTCTGCCAACAGATCAATACATCAGCAGGATTAGTGCTAACCCGCTTCTCAATAGCCACGTCCACCACATGCATTCAGTCTTTGCAATGTGTCAGTCAGGCAAGTGCTGGAAGGAGCCATGAATCACCTCCACTGGGCTTTTAACACAATGATGATTTACTTATGAAGGGTTTTACTTTCACGGGACCTTTTAATGTGAAGAGTTTCCTCCCTGAACTGAGCCTCACAGTCAGAGAAGAGAAGTTGTTATTTGTATGTCCCATATTCACAAGGTACAATTTCCTTCATAGGCCTTAACAACCTGTAGAAGGGGCCACATCCTTTGTTCAGATCCATTTCCAGCACAAGAGCTTGGAGGCTGAAGGCTCTTGGTCCCACTATGATGGTGTCATATCATAGGAATATTATATTTTATTCCACGTTTAACAGTGTTTAACAGGTGGATCGGTTCCTCTTCCAGCTGCTGTATTTGTGCACAGCAAACACACACCTCTGCACACACAGTGCCTGCAGTGCGCTCCCCGTGCGCAGTGATGACAGCAGTCCCACGCTGCGGCCTTGATCTCCTCAGAACAATGTGAGTCGTAAACAGAGCAAGGGAAAGAAACCTGCCGCCCTGCTGCGGTGACTGTGTGGGCGCCTCTCTCACTACATGTGATGGATCATTATCCTGTAGATTTATACTGCAGTGCAGCTGAGGGTGAGGTCAGATTACAGGGAACAACAATACAAACATGGATGTAAGTGGCACATTGTCAGTGTCCAGCAAGCGCATAGAACCATCTGACCCTTGGAATAATAAGAACAACCTAAGAAATGTGGTTGTATTTGAATTTGAAGTATGGAGAACATCATCTTTAACCATTTTATGCTTGCAAAAGTAAATGAGTCACAGGCATAGTGAAAGAATTGTGTTTTCGAGATGCCACAAATCTCAAAATGGTGATTTTGGTGTCCTGCCACTGTTTTCTATCAAAACTTACTTCCCTGAGATTTCATAAATGTCTCTAACGTTGTTATTACAGTCCAGGGAGCTCGCGTGCGTGTCATTGGGCTCGTGCACTGAGGAGGTTCCCCCCCACGCGCGTGTTCGTGTGTGGTGTTGCTTCAGCACTCTGGACAGCTCCTCGGAAAAACCACTGCAGCATTTCCAGCTCACTCTCAACCACGTCGAGAGAAGCTTTGAAGGATGTGTGAGGTCTTTTCAGTGTGAATTCATCCAATGCACCAAACAACACTTCATTCCAACGCGCAGGGAAACGCGCACCGCAGCACCGCGGCGCTACAGACATGCAACAGGTCCGTCCCCCGTCAGGAGAGGCAGGATTCCCAGACGCAGTTCGGAGTAACGCCTCTCTGACGCAGAGCAGGACGCACCGTTATGAGGCGGCGGTGAAAAGTAGTAGTACTGTCTCGTACCCGTATCGGTGACGCTATCGCCGCCTCCCCCCTCCCCCCCACCGCCCTGCAATTGTTGCCGGTTATGGTTCGAGATCCTGACGGTGTGGGAACCACATGTCTACGTAACTGCGCGCACTCTCTCTCTCTCTCTCTCTCTCTCTCTCTCTCTCTCTCTCTCTCTCTCTCTCTCTCTCTCTCTCTCTCTCTCCGCGGGGCTGCGTCAAGCTGAGCAGGCGAACCCGAGCTCTCCGTTCCTTCAGAATAAAGGTCGTGCGTAATGCGAATCAAGCTGTCAATTCGAACATGAAGGGAGGTTCTGATGGCTGATGTGCATAGTGTGATCAGAACATGTCAACTGTTTCATCCTCAATAGCCAGTTTCTTTCCTTCATTACCCATCGAGACACACGGAACATAAGTCTTCTCATAAACCATGTGAAAATGTAGCATAAGGAAACAGGTCTGCACTGGAGCTAAGGACGCGTGCTCCAAAAGCTCCATCCTCACCGTGGTGTGGTTTATTGTGAAGGTGCCGAGCGGAACGCGTGTTGTGTGGAGGTGCTCAGACTTTGTTGCTGGTTGGGTATAGATAGTCAGTGCACCTTCTCTCGCGCCACCGGCCCGTCGGTCGTCTCCAGCGCGGCTGTAGAAAGAAACCACCGGAGAAGCGCGCGGAGGAACCAGGAGCCAGACCCGGTCTCCATCTCCTCCTCCTTCTTCTTCTTCTTCTTCTTCTTCTTCTTCTTCTTCTTCTTCTTCTTCTTCTTCTTCTCATCATCATCCCTTTAGTTTCATCATCATCCCTTTAGTTTCTGGAGTGGTGGTGGGGGTGGGGGGGGGGGGGGGGGCAGCACAGCCGTATAGTCCAGCAGTTTCTTTTCAACAGCAAGGTGAGGAGCAGGAGCAGGAGGAGGAGGAGGAGGAGACGGACAGACAGCAGCAGCAGTATCCTGGCGCACTGGAGCTGATGGATTATTGAGAAGTGGAGGCCGAAACGGGGATGAAATATTCATGAGGACTTTGTTCTAAAGAGAGAAAACAGTGAGCGGGACAGTACAGAGGCTCCCTGCAGTGATTCACCTGCCGCTCCAGCTGCCTGACGCGCTCCCACTGACCACAGAGGAGCGGAGGACCACCGCTGGAGGAGGAGGAGGAGGAGGAGGAGGAGGAGGAGGAAGAAGAAGAGGAGGACTCTGCATCTGTGTGTGAGCACCAGTGTGTCTGAGTGTGTTTTTGGAGAGGACCCCCCTCTGCTGCAGTACTTGCCCGCTGTGTGGATTCGGGGATGACTTGCTGACGGACAAGCCGGTATCCGCACCCCCCTCCCCTCCTCCCGGACGGACGGACGCACCGACCCCCTGTGCTCCCCACTAATATGCAATGGTTTTTTGTGCAGAAGCCGACAGCCGCCGCGTACCGCCGACTTCACGCTAGCGCCGCCGCATGCCTGTCCGCCGCCGCCGCTCCTCTCCCCGCGCCGCGCGGCAGACGACGCCATTTGAAGAGGAGCATCCGCGGGGTTCTAGCTCCGCGGCGGCCGGGCGGCAGCAGCAGCAGCAGTGACCGCTCCTCCGCCGCTGAGGAGCACCGGCCGCTGGGGCAGCCGGAGGCGGCGACCAGCGAGACAAGCGCCGCAGCGGTCGCTCTTTTCCTGCCGCACGGGGACGACGTCGACGCGGAATACGTGCAGCTGCTGGTCTCGGGGCTCGTGGAGGAACCGGGCGAGAAGCCGGGCAACGAGCCGGGTTCCCTGCATTTCTTCTGGTCTATGGTGCAGATCGGGGGGCCGAAGCACCGCCGAACTGAGCCCAACAGCTGGCCGGCTCTGCTGGCATGCAAACAGGGGGGCGGACCAGCCCCCATGCGGTGGGTGAATCTTAGGCTGCCGCATCCGGAGCGCCTCTTGTCCCCCACCTCCTCTTCCTCCACCACCTCCTCCTCTCCCCCCCCCGTCTCGGCCAAATCCATGCGGTTTATTTGGAACAACATTTTCAGCAAAGGATCGCATATGCTGCAGTGTCTTTGTGGCAGGAGCCTCAAGAAAACCAAGAACCCAACTGGTGAGTTTGTGTGCGTGTGGTGGTGTGTGTGTGTGTGTGTGTGTGTGTGTGTGTGTGTGGGGGGGGGGGGGGGGGGTGAAGAGAAAGACACTTTATTGGTTGTCTGAGCCGTGGCGTGCACGCTGGAGCGTGTGTTTCCCCCCTGAGACTGCACTGTTTGCCTGCTCGCTGGTGTCTCTGCAATTGTGCAGCAAGTGAGTGCACTACAGGGGAGGGAGGGGGAGTTATGATGTGGGGGTGGGGGCGCAGAGTGAATGGGGGGTGATAACTTATTAGCACAGGTTGCTCCTACGTGCGTGCGTGTGTGGTGGAGATGCTGCAGAAAAGCAAGTGTAATGCAGCATGCAGACCCGTTCAGGCTCCAGTAACCTGCATGATTAAACAGCACATGGCTTTATTTAGACTTGCACCGGGGATGTACAGTGTGGAATATAAGAGAAGGAAGAGTCTCAGGGTCTCTTCTCATGGCTGCAGGCAACACAAACTCCTCCTGGTGCACAAACAACATCAGATGGTTGTGTGTCCAGATGTGTCAAACATCAGGCCTGGGACACCCGTCTGTCCCGTGTCCCTGCAGGCTGTTCATCACCAGGGTGCAGAGACAATATAATGAAAAGGGAAATTCACTTTAGCTCTTCTCTCTCTCTCTCTCTCTCTCTCTCTCTCTATTGGAGCAAGAGATGCGTTTATTTGCTGAAAGCTTTGACCAAATAGTTTGATTTGTTTCCATCAGTTATTCCACTCTCTGCTCTGGGGTGAGTGCAAGGCAGACATTGACACTGGCATCACAACAGGAAGTGGATGTTGTTGACACTATTGGGATATTGACATTGCATCAGAGAGTGGGCCCCTGTATCCTCCACACAGTGTTTAGAGGACAACTGCAGGTTGTGGTCAGATGTAGGCCGTGTTTTTTATGAACAGAGAGGAAAGTTCTTCCTTTAACCATCTCTGAACTTGGAATTATAAGGTAATTTAATGGATGAGTCAATTCACAGAGCATCCAGAAGTTTGCCGTAACTTCCAAACTTTTTTTTGTCACTCTACTTAGAAAGGTGTTTGGAGTTTTCAGTGTTTGTCAGACCATTGTCTTCACAGTGAGCTGTTACATCTGAGATTTATATATATTCGACATTGTATAAAGCTCAACAATTAATCAGCTAATTGAAAAAAAGATCAATATATTGGCTAAACTAAATAACTTATTACATAAGTCTAATATTTAATATTTATCACTATGATACACTGGGAGGTTTGTTTTATTGTATTCCTGCATAGTTGAACTCTTTCTGCTTTATTGTGCTGTGCGGCTTCCGTACACCTGTGGCTAAACAGGAAGTGGACTTTTCTGATGGAGGGATGAACGAGAGGACGACGGGAGCGACGCGGTTGTTTTCCGGCACATTTCTAGTCTCCACCGACACGACTCGACACAGTGAAGTTAGTTTAATATGGTCGCCAGGATGTTGACTCGTTATAAAGTTCAGTAAAGTTGTTAGAAAGACGACAGAGGAGAAGCTAAAGCTAGTGACAGGTGGCTAATTAGTTAGCTAATTAGCGGACCACTCAGAACGTGTCTCCAGGACTTCCGGTAGAGACTCTAACCCAGAGCATGGACTCCATTATCATCCATTAATATACACTCGGACATATTCTGGACTGAGACCCCACGACAGCGAGTTCCTACCCAGCGTGAGTAACCCGTCACCTCTCTTGACTAAGTTGTATTCCCATCTTAAAATCTATATAAATTGGTAAAAAGGACTGGTCTGCATCAGGGTATGAGGTAAACATTATATACAGTCATAAGGATAATTGGAAGGTGTATTTCTTTATTAACCCAACTGTAAATCATGTTAATTACTGCCTAGTTTCCATATTTATAATAATAATAATCAAACTTTATTTATATATTATATATTTATTCAGAGCCTGAAACCAGCTGTTTTTCCAGTGTCTGAACTCTGTGGCAGTTGATCAGTCCTCGACTGAAGGTGCATTGCACTAAATGAAACAACTAGCAAATCTTGTTGTTGTCATGCTGTATAAGTGGAAATAGTTTATACACAAAATCAAAGTGGAAAAAAGTCCTAAGAACTTTAGACTTTTAACTCACTAATGAACAAAATCTTCACTCAGTTGGTCCTTTTGCATGTATTCTCTATACATTTGAATCTATATGCGGTTGCATGGAGTGAATGTTGGAGTAACCATAGACAAGTGAAAGCATTGAGCAAACAAAACACAGTGGATGTCGTGATGCTGTGATGAGGTCAAAGACATTAATGCTGTCCACTCTTTGTCCCTGAACTCCTAAACAATCATTTTATTTTCCCTGTTAGTTGCAAAGCACCGTCCCTCTGCTTTAAAGCTGATGCACTGGGACACAGATGCTCAACTTCAGCACCACGGACAGCTCACAGCCATTTTCCTCTTGAGTTTTAAGCTCTTTGATTTTTGGTTCAATACTTAAATGATATTTGTGAAAAACCTGTCGGTCTTTCCTCAGAACACACTTGTACCTTATCAACAGGTCAAGGAAGAAGGCGTAACTGTGACGCTGTGTCATTGATGAGAAATACTGAAGCAGAACATGCTCAACACTGAAGATAAAGCATTAATCTCGCAGGTTAAAGATGAAAACAAATATTGGCGTGTTGGCACAGGTGAAAAGACCCAATTGTAGCACAGACGTTAACTGTTGTGTTAACTGCTCAATTTTTACAGCTTCTTTTCACTGCCTGCCAACACAACACTGCCTGGAATTTTGTTTGTGGTTCTTTTTGACGTCCTCTGGGCTCAGTGTTTCTGCTTTAATTCCCTTTTACACAACATTCCTCTTTGATGAATTGCTTGAAGCGAGACCCGCTAGATTAAAGCGGGACTTAAAACGAACTCGTAGTTATGCAGCAGTTTCAAAGTCATGTCATTAAGTTGACACACTTACATACTGTAGTTCTGATGACTTATGACAGTTGAATGTGCTTTTGATCAGTCAAATTAGAAATAAAACAGCTATGATGCTCCTGCAGAATGTCATTAGGGTTAGAGATTTTGTTTATATCCACATGGATCTGTGTTGCTTTTAATGTTGCTGCCACAATGAGTGATGGGACAGTATTTTCTCCTTTACTTTCATTAAGGATGGTCCAGTGTTTTCTGTGGTGAAGGAGAATTCAAACAGCTGTTATAGCAGCTATTGAAATACTTTCTAACTGTAATGAGTAAGGAACCCTCCTGAGCAGAATTCGATATTCGACCGCACCCTTAGTATGTGCAGAAACCCCTGCAGATAGCATCAGTAGACCCCAGTCTTCCTGGAAACCCCTATAGAATGGCTCTGTAGACCCATTTTTCACTTGCCTCCATTTTGTGTTTTGTCACCAGTATTGAGGACAACCTTTTGCCGTGGAAAATACTTTTCAAAGTTCACAGAACCATCAAATATCTGTGGTTCACTTTATTCAAACACAATGTACTGAGGTGGGTATGATTGGCTTAATGTTAAGCCCATATTTTCTTGTTTAATGCCATCCACTGTGATGTTGTAAATAGTTGAAATGCGAATGAAAAACAAGTGATTTAGAAACTTTGCATAAACTTGCATTTTTTGTTTTGGTGTGTGAGGTGATTAATGAAAGAATATTTCACCCACCCACCCCACACACAGTGGGAATGCAGAGAAGATTGGCAGTACATACTGTCTACTATCTCTGAGAGAAAAAAGGAGCCAGACTTGTGGATTTATAGCTGCCAGCAACATTTAGCTGTCACTTCCTCCTTTAATTAAAGAAATCGTACTGTATGAACTCTTTACCTTGGCGTTTTTTTATTTTGTGTGTATATGTGTGTTGATGGAGAATACACTCAGTTGGTGGTGAAGAGTTTTGTTGACTTAGCGTTTGTTGGTGTTTTTCCTTTGAATTGCACTATTTAGTAAAGCTCCACAGGGAAAGCAGAGATACAGCTTTGTTTAGTGTGTATGGAGGTTTGAGTGTGTGTTGCATGTTATGATGATTCACTTAGAACCAAGCTAGAATTGTTTTTTATTTCTCTTTGCTATTTTAAAGATGAGAAGAGTTAAAAACTTTGGATAATAACATTAAAACTAAATTCCCACTAGTGATCCAAAGATGCTGCAATGTTGATTACACTTCAAAATAAGTGATAAAAAGAACGAAAAAATACATATCTTTTAAGCAGTACTAAGACAGAAACACTCTTTTTTTCACCAGAGGAAAGGCCACAGGCTTCTCCCCATACAAGCCGGAAGGTGCTCAGTCACTCTTCCCATGTGAGTTCTGATATATTGAGAATTTAAATGAAAAGTTTGATGGTGTGAGAAGAGGTCAGATTACATTAGCATGAATATTCATATGAATTTTTATGGCCAGTGTTCATTTTACAGCTTACCATGGCTGCATCTTAACAAAAGCATCTGAAAAGAACTTGTAGACTTCTAGCATTGTTAAAAAAGTACCGTCAACCTAATAACAATTACATTGGCTATACTGAGGCTGCTTCACGATAAAAGCCACTTAATAATGAACTAGTTTAGTACTTTTTGTGTGAAGCAGCAGATCATTTATTAGTAGCAAATTCAGACTCCACCACTTACAGTAAAAACAACAACCTGTACAGGATGAATATGCAGTGAATGGCTATTTTGAAACCTTTTCCCCCCATTTTAAGGGCACGACACAGGTCAGGTCCCACTGCTCTGAAGCCTCTTCCTGTGTGAATGGAGTTCCAGTGTCGTAAATGGGATGAACCAGCATCAATAGCATTCATTGTTAAAATAAATAAGGCACAACATTACTCAATGCCTCATGTCCCATGTGACATGACCCAGATAGAGACTTGCACCCACGCACACACACATGCACGCACATGCCTGCTCACCTCCTCTGGAGAGTTGCCATTAAGGCATCGCACTCTATATTTTATTTAAACTGAGTATAGGCGTCGGGTTGGTGCCAACTTGGATTTGTCTCTGTAAGTGAAAGGTCCACACAAAGATAGTTATTTTAAATATATTGTATTTCATTTTTTCTCCAATTTGTGATTCTTAAACGTTGCAGAGATCTACACTCAGAAGTAATTTTGCATGATGGAAGAATATTTATATTTTCTACAAGCTTGCAACAAAGTGAATTTCTGTGTCTCTTCCTCTTTCTGGGTTGCGTGCTGGTACGTTTCCGAAAGGTGATGAGTTGACAAAAAAGTGACAGTCCTAGTGATGTCTGTCCTCTAAGGTCACATGAAGGGTTTTGGTGCAGCACTCTAATACTGGGGGGGGTGTTTGAGAGTGAGGGAGCATGCTCATTAGCTCATGGCCTCACTGTCTAAATACAGACTGAGTCTGCAGAAAAACCTTTTGACCTTGCTGGCTTTCGCCTGAAAGCATCATGTACGTCATACTTACAGACACACAGAGAAAATGTCAACTAATCACGCATGTAACACATGCAATGCCATCACACGTCCTTTTATATAACTAAACAAACTACTTTGTTAGCGAAAAACCATAAACTAAAAATTGAATTTGCAGACGAAAGCCCAAAATTATGCAGTATTTCTTATCCATCCATCCAGTGGTTGGAGCCAATCCCAGCTGCCTTTGGAGCGAGTAGGTCACCAGCCCATCACAGAGCTCACATACACAACCGACCATCCACACTCCCATTCACACCTATCAACGATTCAGAGTCCTATTGACCTGAATGTTGTCAGACTGAGGGATGAAGCTGGAGTACCTGGAAAAAAACCCACACACAGCCATCTATATACAGGACTCATTCATATCAGACTAAATGATGACTGGGTTCCTTTTACCAAGTTTTGCGTAATCCTGCTGATAACAAAATGAAAACGTTGGCGGAGGTTAAAATAAACTACTGTTAAGTCTGGTTCAGCAGTTATAAGTCTATAATTTTCAAAATGAAGCAAGGAGCATTGTGTGTGTGTGTGTGTGCGTGCGTACGTGCACGTGTGTGCATGTATGTTTGGACAGCCCTCGCTCCAGGTTTCTGTCAAGAGACAAGTGAGTGCTGAGTGATATTTTTCCAAGTGCACTTAAAAAGCAGCAGGGCAACAAAGGCCCCACTAAGACGTGTTTTCACAGACTGAATGATAAGAAGGAGAGAAACACTCGACAACAACTCAGTCTCGCTCGGAATCGCTGCATAAAAACAGATTAATTTGCCAGGATGGAAATACAGAATATACATAGTGACTGTGCTGTAATGCAGCAGGACTGAAGGATGAGGCTGGTGACTCTTCCTTGACCAACTCAATACCAACTCAAGTTGCGCTTACCAGCTTCTTCCAGAGTTTTCAGCAGTTATCCAAAGTACTTTGTTTGGCCTTAAAGGTGAATTCCAGTATTTGGGTAAAACGTAATCTTATGTAGCAACTGTGACACCAGTAATTAAACCAAATTGTTATTTGCGGTCGATGCTAAGAATATGGCCCCTATCTATAATTTTCTATAATTTAAATGGTTAAGGTAAAAAACTACCCTTTCTTTTTTTATTGCTTTATTTTTATTGCCATATGTTTGTGAAGCACTTTTAACCTTATTTTGTAAAGTGCTATACAAATAAACTTATTGTTACTTTAATTTAAACATTAATGGAAACGCTAAGCGGCTGCTGTGGACTTCTCATTGTTTTTCATCATGCTTCTTCTTTTTATCTTTCTTTGTTCTCAACAACTTTATCCTACCTCTCACTCACACATACTTGAGCTGACGTTCAGTCTTCCCATGTCTGCATTTAACCTTCTGCTTGATGACAGCCCTGCATGACATAATCGCCATATCTGCCCCACCGTGTGTGTGTGTGTGTGCGCGCTTGTGCATGAGGCCACATTTAAGGAGTACATTTTCCAAGGAGTCCATTGGGTTGTGGTGTTTGTTTGTGTGTGTGTGTATTGGTAATGGACTTTGAATTTATACTGAAGGTAGCAGAGCGGAGAATAAAGGCTGCTTTAGGCAAAGCTGAACCAGGTAAGATCCGCTTTACACCGGAAACATCTTTTCTGACTTATTTATACTTATATTTGGTTTAAACATCAAAAGTTTTTCTAACATCAATTTGAAATATATATCATAGCAAACAGAGTATTTAAAGTTGGGAAAAGTTAGTTTTTGTAGATGTGAAGTTATTGTATATTAACTATATATGTTATTCGAAAATAAAACCAGCCAATTAGTCACAAAAGCGTGAAAACAAACTAGGTCTAGTTTACTAGTTTATAAAAATTATAAATTCATATTTCTCTGAGTTTTAACAGGATAATTTATGGGACCAAAGCTGTTGTAATTTCTTTGCTGTGTAAACGCACCACAGACATGACTGACTGTGACTATTACCGGTAATCTCATACCACTCAGGGCTTACGTGATGTATTGTCTGTGAATTTAGAGGCAGTTTAAAGTTTGTTTATGATGACAGAGACTGAGAAAGGACTCAACACACACAGGGACACTAGAGAAACTGATGTGCTCTTTGTCATCGTTGATAAGTCAGGCGTCACACTGTAGTGTCTGTCTGGAGGACAAACGGCTGAGCCAAATTCTAACATGACAGAAATTAATTGCATGACAAAGCTGAAGTTCGGTCCGAATGAGTCATGTGTTTGAGAAGTTGGCTCAAAAACAGGTTCAAAGTATATGCCTTGTAACATTCTCCTCTGAAAACCCTGCTAACATTGAATCATTCAGAGGATAATGTTAGTCCTAAATCTGTATTTTGTCCTAATGGCGTTAGAAACCGTAATGGAACAATGTTTGAGCCCATCTTTCATTACCTTCCCCACCTCCCTTCCTTGTCTGTGGCACTCAACCCCCAAGCCTAATGGGTGCTATACTGAAGACATAAATCTTTAGAAAAGTAGGTCACAAAGTACAACATGTAGTTTTAAAAACGCTCGGTAATTTCCTCAAACAGCTGCGGACTGTAGTTTTTAGCAGAAGTGAATGGTGCATTTGTCTGGGACTACTTTTAGCTGCAGATTTAAACCCACGTTTCTGTATTTTCGGCAGCAGGATAGTGTGAGTTGGACAAAATAAGTGACAGTGTCAGGAACATGTCGCCCAGGACACAGTGTCGCTCACTGACTTATTGAAGAACAATGGAGCTGTGGCACAGAGGAATAAACTCTATTAGATCTGTTTGAGGGATGAAGTTATTGCCGGTTTTCCAGAATAACATAAGTAAAAAGCTCATCTGAGTTATAACAATCAAACAGGGTAAAATGAGAATATGCTCTGTGCCCTGAGAATATTCAGTCCAGTTTCATGCCCATTTGTCCAGTTCTGAATGAATACCTACTTGTGTTGTGACCAGCTTAATATCTCAATGGACACAGATGTTAAGCTTATTGTATTTTAAACTCTCAACACTTATTTGTCCTGTGCTGCGCTGCTGTTAGATCTGTATTGTATCTGTGACAGTGTTTGGATTAGTCTTATTTTGGCCTCACAGGCAGAATGGTATTCTCTCCTGGACCATTGCGGAACTGCTCATGTCGTCATTGTCGGAGGATTTACTGTACACATATGCACAAGCACATGTTTGATACAAGGTCCTGAAAGTGTAGCGGTAATCGTGGTAATACCATTATAATCAGGCTGGTGCACACTAGGGCTGTGCTCAAAAAATCGATATGGCAATATATCGTGACGTCCTCCTTGCTGATGCATGTATCGATGCAGATGCTACTGTATCGATACGGCATCAAATGCTGTGACGGCAGTCTTGAAAACGAAACATCACCTATGTTGCAGTGCACAATAAAGCCAATAGGTGGCAGCATAGGCAAAAACAGCACACGTCTCAATTCAAAACAAACATGGAAGGAAACAGTGAAAAACTGGCAGAGTTATTGCACGTGAAATGCTTTGCGGACAGTCTGAATTTGGCCGCTCAACGTGCACTCAAGATGCCCACTGTTTACCGTCTACTGGGAATAACTTGCAGCATCATTGCTTTTTTTAGGAAAGGCACAATTGCAAGCCATGCCCTGAATGAAAAGCAGAAGCTACTTAATCTCCCCGAGCACAAGCTCATGACAGATGTAGCTACGAGATGGAACAGCGCCTGTGATATGTTGGAGCGCTTCGTAGAGCAGCAGCATTACTCTCCACTGAGGTGCGGAAGAATGCCAAGGAGTTGTGGACCTTAACTGAAGCGGACCTGGCCTGTGCTGAAGATGTCGCTAAAGCCCTGAAGCCGCTAAAGGTTGCAACACTTGTTAATGTCAGAAGAAAAGACCCCTACGCTGTCTGTTATAGCACCGCTGCTTGCCCAGCAGTGCAACTGCGCTCATGTCCAAGCAACAGACTCTGCACTTACAAGGGACATTAAAAACACTGTATCCGGGGATCTTCGGTAGAGATACGAGAGCGACAGATCCTTTCTGTGCATCGCCTTTTTTTAATTCTAATTTTGTCTTTATAAAAGAACTGATATATTCTGTGGACATTCTTACAGCAAATAGAAGTGCACTTAAGTCAAGTGAAACCAGAATATTATGGCTATTTTAAGTTTAAAAGTTAAGGAATATTTTATTTGCATTTATCAATAACTCTGGGATTAGAAAGATACTTATTTTATTTTACTTTGTTGGCCAGCATTTTAAGTGTTTTGAGTAGTGCAATTCTTAAGGCTTTGCCTTTGTTGTTATATGGAATAATAAAGAACAGCTGTTGTAGTAAATTCTGTGCAGGACATGGTCATTATTCGAAAGCAATGTGTATCGTGATGCGTATCGTATCGTGAGGTTGTAGGCAATACCCAGCCCTAGTGCACACTAGTCTGCCTCAGAAATGTGTTTCACATCATTTAGATCTGGTGTAATCTGCGCCAATTGTTATCACTGTTTTATTTATCTAAAGTTTAAGAGGTTTAAGGAATAACACAATTTTTTAATAAGCTGAAATAAGATATTTGATTGCTCAGTCTGTAACTGCCTGGTGCTGCTGCCGAGGCAAAATAACAGTCCTCTCCCAGCATGTGCTTGACTGTGGGCGACACTGAAAACATTCTCCTTTGTCGAGCCTGGAGTTTGTGACAGAATTTAATCTATATTATCTGCCTACACTTTGTGTTCCTAATATTGAAAAACTAATTTTATATCTTCAGTCAGCAGCACATGTAGAAAGCGCAGGAAAAAACCACAGCTGAAGAAAAATAATGAATAAGTCGTCAGCAGCAACAAATATAAGGTGCAAATTGACATATTGCCACTACTTTTTACGCTTCAAAAAATATTTTTTAACTTAAGCAAAGGTCAGGGGGATTAAAAACAGCTCCAAGGGTACAGACTTTTCTCTGATGCCCAGGGTTGTGACAGCCTGACGAACATAATAACAATGAGCCATGCAAGACGTGACTGACTCATTACAGAGAGGTCTGAAGTCAACGGCTCAGAGGCATGAGAAGGAAGTCACTGCCGTTACTCATTAAAGGACCAGTACACTGAAAATGCTGTTGACACTACACTGTACTGTATGGACAGTACTGTCCTTAGTTAGTACAGATATTTGTACTGCACAGTGCAGCGCTGTACATGTATTTTACAACAGCAGGAAGGAATAGAACAAGAAGAGAAGTGGGAATATTCAAATCCTGATGTAAAAGTACAGGAATGATAGAAATACTGCATTACAACTCGATCCTAAGGTATTAACAGCAACATGTAGATACAATATTAAAG
This sequence comes from Verasper variegatus, assembly GCA_026259375.1. NCBI lineage: Eukaryota > Metazoa > Chordata > Actinopteri > Pleuronectiformes > Pleuronectidae > Verasper > Verasper variegatus. Next base: position 25,463,862 of record CM048038.1, on the reverse strand, counting down.
CAAAAGTACTATTTTGGTCCCTCTGATTAATATATCAGTGTACATGACATAATTAGATTTATAATACAGAAGCATCAGTGTGGCAGCCGCATGTAACTGTGGTAGCTGCTGGACATATACTTTATGAACAGTTTTATTCAAAGGTACAGCAGATTAATCCTTGGGGTTGTGAGATAATTAATAAAAGAGGAATGAAGAAGCAAAGCTCTGATCCTCAAACCAGTTTTCAGTTTTTCTTTCATCTTTGATCTTGCTGTGATATTAGATCATTTCAACATAAAACCTTGTGAGGGGATGTGGAAGGAGGTGTGGAAAAATGACAGGATGACGCTGGATGAATGACAGCTGCAGGAAGAGGGACTGAGCGAGCTGTAGGATAAGTGGAGTAGTTTCATGAGTGTACTTGCGTCTTGAGTGACTGCACTGCATGATCTATATATAGATCTGCACAATGCACGAGTTATATATAGACCAAGTATTCAAAACTTAAACAACCTGCGATATAATGCAAGAAAAGACATTGTAAACACTGAATCTAGACATGGTGTGTAACAAACTGCGATTGTGTCCGACTATAGAGCTGTTAACTCTGCTTCTGTCTTCTTTCCTACAGTTATTTTTCAAATTACAAACATGTTTTCAACTTCCTCCACCTCCTCCACCCAGCTTTGACTCTCAGCACCCCCCTTTAATTCCGACTCTTGCTTGGAGTTCTCCCTTCAGTCTCTGGAGTTATCTCTTCCCCCATCCCCATCGTTCCTCCCTCTATTCGCCTTTCTTCTCCCCGCTCCTCTCGTCTTCCTCTGTAGTTCTTATTTCTTTTTTCGGGGAAAGATCTGGGGCGCTTATGTAACATGGTCTGATGCAGAAGTCTTCCATTTTCAGCTGCTATCGTTTTGCGTAGAAAATTGACGCTGATGACTTCGACCTCCGACTGTATATACTTCAACAGCTGCTTTGTCACATCAGGCCTCTGGTAAATGCTCCTAAACACTGTGTTACACTGCTGCTTTTTGATTGGCTTATTATGATACTTCATACAATAAGATTATATTTACTGAATCTCCCTGTATCTTTGAAATATCTCAAACAGACTATATAAAAGATGGACGACAGGACTGCTGCGCAAAGGTGAAGCCAAACTGTCTCAATCATGATATTGATATTTATGACCCTGAAAGTCACGATTAGTAAAACCTCAAATGTATCAGTGGCAATAATACAGACTCTCTCTATATCTGTAATAATGCACATAACTTTTTCTGTTGTTGCTAGGTTACAAGGGCTGGCCCATTTTACATATTTAGTCGGTGTTCCCGACCGTGGCAGAAAGTTTTATGTGATAATAAAGCTACTTTGAGTGTTGTGACTCCCAGACTAGTCAGATACAAGGTTGTTGTGTTTCTGTGTGTATTCCTGTGTATAATCTCTCACCAGGTAGATCTCGTCCTTGTGATGTTCGGGGGGTGAGAGAGGAATAGGTACATTAGAGAGAAGGAGAAAAAGGGGAGGGGGATTCAAGACACCAGAGACTGCAGACAGAGATAGAAAAGAGAGGAAGGGGGGAGTTATGAATGAATAATTTAGTCCCTTCATTCCCTCTCTCCTCCTCCCCTGCTGAGTTGGGATGTTACAAAGATAGAGGAGGAAAAAGAGAAGAGATATGATACAGAACTTTATTTTCCCTTTAGGGAAATTTTTCTCGTGCTCAGTGTCGTTATGTTTAGCAAATGTTATTCTATGATTCATATACAGAGCACATAGATGTGTGATTAAGTGTTGCCAGTAAAAACTTTAAAAGTTGCACAACTTGAAGACATCAATCCATCCTGACAAAGTCCCAATGGGGGCGATGGCCTCTTTCTATCATACCAGGTTCTTACTGTTTAACATGTTAGAACTGAAATCTGTACAACCTGTAAACTAATAGGTTATATAAGTCAATTGTGTGGAAAAAATACAAATATCTGATGTGTTTTCTCCAAATTTCATACATCTTTTGAACTATGCTAGATGATGTATCATTGTCTCATCAGAATAGTTGGATATCTGGTTATCTGGTTTTATGCTCACTCACATTTGTATACAAGGTGAAGAGCACTGCAGACCTCACACTATCCAGTGCAGCACCTCTACTGATTGATCTGGTGTCTGAGAGGCTGCTGTTGACCTTTACACACTGGATACGACCTGTCAGAAAGGAGAGGTACCGTTTAATAATACATGGGTCATCTCTCTTCTGTTTCATTTTCATATCAATAGGCTGAAGTTGAAACTGAAATCAACAAATGCTTCAGAATCAGAGGGGTGTTGCTTTTAACAGCTTAATAGCCCCCCCTCCTCTGTCTGTATTTGTATCTGAGAGTCAACACAGTATGTTTACATATTTTAAGTAATGGAACAACATCTTTTTTCAAGCATTTCATCTAGAGTGTGGATACCTGACCCGTCCTGACAGTTCCCGATATGTTGGGCCAGGTGTCCCTTGTGAAGAAAGACTATGTGTGTGTTTCCATGCAGCAACAGGATCTAAGTGTGTGTTTGTGTTTGAGAACGAAACGGCCCACAGACACAGCAGAAAGAGACGCAGTATGATGAATGAAATTGATCCCAGATGTTCCCATGCAGGTGCTCTCTCCCTCCTTTTCGGAGGCCCTACCTGCGTCACTAATCACTCGTTACCTAGGTAACAGTGGATTTCCCTGTGTCTGTGCCCCTGTTAGTGTGTAGGTGGTGTCTGAGTTATGACTCACCCTGCTCAGTTCACAGTGGCTATCCTCACACACTGTCTGGGGAAACACCCACCCACATCTATTACCTCCCTGTCTGCCTCCTCCTCTATCGCTCCATTTCTCATCTCCCTTCATCTCCCGTCTCTCCCAACTCTCCTCTGTTTTCATACCCACAGCCTGAGGTATTAAACTCTGTTTTACTCGGTATATATTAATACATTAATGCAGTGTTTACCCGTTGCTTTGTTGTTGCTCTCCTGTTTGTTCAAAGCAGGAGTGCAATACATTATTAGTTGAATCAGCCAGACCTGCCACCATCGCTGCTCAGACACAGATGAGAGCGCTACCTGCAGTGCTGCTGTTTGACAAATGATCTCTGGGGAGGGGTCTCAGTCTAAATCAGGGGTACCCCAACTTTTCAGCCTCTGACCCCCAAATGTGAGATGCCACAGACCCCATCCCCGAATTTTATGTAAGAATTGGACTTCTTTGTTGCGTCCATTTTAAAAATACAAACTACAGCTGAATTAAGTCTGGTTAAGTTATAAAAGTGACCATGGGCCTTTCTTTGTCATGTTCCTTCATACTTAGATCAAATGTTAAAACAATTCTACTTTTGTACTCGAAATTCACTGAGAAAACAAAGATCAGGACAGTCCTCTTCATCCTCCCACACCCAACATGTTTAATGCCTCTCTGGGGGTGGTTGAGCAGTTTTAGTGGTTTGGTGCCAGTGCTGTTCAATACCTCTTTCTTTCTTATTGGTGTGGGCAGCACTTCTGTCTTGGTTTGTGAGAACAGAAGCATCAAGAGGCTAAGAAAGTCTTGCTGTCTTCTTTTCAGTGCTACTATTTTTTTTGGCAGGTTCATTGGGTTTATTTACATGATGTTGCTCCTAAAATAACTAAGTCAGAAGCAAAAGGCTGTAGGCACCATATTCAGGGACTACTCCTTTTTCCTCATTGCTAAATTGCATATTGTTTGAAACCTTATTTTAACGAGGACAGGTCTCTTTCCTGAACGGGCACTATTTTTGGCCTCATTCAGAGGAAACTGGACCCTTACCTGCACACGGACAACTTCCTCCTTTTCCTCTCCTCAGAGAACTTCAGCATGATTTTACTGTTCTTAGTAGCAGGGCAAAAAACAACCTTAATAAATCCTCTAAGCAAATGTCCTGGCAACCTACTGACAGTATTAGATTTGATGTGTTGTGCATAATGTTTGCATCCAGGGAGGCAACAAATCATTAACAATCCACGCATGAAAAATTCATAATAAGTCTGGTCAGGTCTGACTTGTCTCGAGTTATCGACAACCCTGAAATATTGTGTATTAACTCCAACCAACAGACTCAGAAGATAAAGTATGTTGGTGTTCTCCTTGCGGCGGCTCACTGCTGACATATTACTTGCAGTTTGAACATAATGAAAGAAAGGGATCATTCGCGGAGGAATTGAAGATGTTTCCCATCTGCAGCAAATTCTTCCCTTTTATTTTGGATACCTCCATCCCTCAGGCTAGTTTCTTATGAGAAAATTAGGCCATGAAGGAGGGTGTCTCTAAATCTCCTCACATCTATTCATCCAGCTGTAACTGTTAAATCAGCAGTCTGTGAACAGAGGGGATGTACTATAAGCAGCTAGCGTAGCATCAACTAGAGGCCCCAGATGAGAATAACAATCACACTTGTAATGTTAATATTGACAAACTACCTGCTGTCTTTATTAAGAAGTCAACAAAAAACCTCAAAACCCTTGGCAACAGGCAGGCTTCAGGCACAACACTTCTGTTGTGAGTATTTGCAGAGGATTTCTAATTGCCATGCATGTTTTTTTCAAACTGATGAAGATGTTTTTCTGTATTTGCAAATAGCTCTAAGGCCCACGGTATGAAAGCCTCTCAAACACTAGTTGAGAATTTACAGAGCAATGACATCAAATGAAGTCTGTTAATTTAAAAAAACATACAGATGTAAAGATTGGCTGGAAAGAAGTAGAACAAGTAGGAGATTGAGGGATAGAGGATGAGTCAGTACAAAGTGCTGTTCTCTTTTAGGGCCTGTAGAGGGCACCGTTGCCTCTGCACAGACCTAGAAGTAAATTGTTTCGACACACACATGCAGAAAATCCTCAAATAGAATAGAGATGAATAGGAGTGTGTATGTGTGTTCCCTCAGGAGAGAGCTGGATGTTTAATGAGTGCATTTCATTTCCATTCATGCACAGGGTGGCATATTTCTGCCTATTTGTGTGAGTGCTCTTCTGTGTATCTACGCCCGTGTGCTTTGACGTGTGTGTTCTCTCTTTTGGAGGGAATGGACGAATAAGTAGATGGACAAAGGACAGGGAGCAAAGGATGTTCTTTTTGAAGTTGAAGAGCTGTGTCCCGCCTTCCGCTGATGTTATAAAAAGCAGGCAGAAGAGATTAATTTTAATGTAAAAGTAGCTTTGATTTATTCATAACTCCGTCACTTGGTCTGACCTGGATAGAAACACACACACACACACACAAGTGCACTCTTACACACTTGTTATTTTTCCTCTTTTCCTGCTGACAAGTGTGTTAATAGTTGTGTGTCAGCAACATGAAGGGCAAAAGAAGGAAAGCCTGGGATCCTCTCTGAGAATCTGGGTTCACCTGCTGTGTTGGGAAACAAGATGAAGATGTGGGATGACAAACTGCCGCTGCTGCTGTGTCGAGATGCATCTTTGAACTGACGGCATAATGGGAGCAAGCAGGCGAAGATTTATCAGAATCCCAGAACACAATGACACAGACATATTCAGCTCTCAAAGACCTAAATAATAAGCTTGTGTCGGCATTATAGCTTTTTATAGAAGCAGGTTTTCAGTCATGCACTCTGCTATCAACAGACCTACATAGAACTACGGCTGTTTTATTGATGCAGGACCACGATTAGTACAGTTATCTGTCAACTCTATTGTTAGACACTCTCTGGTGCCACCTAGTGGGCACAGGGGAAGGCATAAATCAAACTTTGATACCTTGCAGATGTGTGTGTGACTGTGTGTGACTGTGTGTGTGACTGTGTGTGTGACTGTGTGTGTGTGTGATTGTGACTGTGTGTGTTCGCTGTCCATGGTGCTGAAACATTTTCCTTAAAAATGCTTTGACCTCTCACCGACGTCATGTAGCCTCAAAGTGACAGCTGATTATTTTTTAATAACATCTGCTTCATTTGCTGCCCTCAAGTTCATTTTTGGATCCACATAACTTTAAAAAAAGAAAGAAATATATATATATAATGAATAGGAGTAAAAAGCTGCAAGACAACTTTTTTTATTCTCATCTAATTGAATGTGACCAGACCTCAGTGATCTGTTACTATAATTTAAACATAAGAATGTGAAGAAAGTAACAATCTATATTGGGATCAATAGGCTCTATCCCCATAATGATTGAGTCAACCTGACAATCGACAGGGAGACCTTGTATGCAAAGTTGACATGTAGGACTGACACTGAAGGGAATCATTCATCCCTTAAGGGCATGAAAGTGTTATATAAAATTCATGGCAACCTGTCTGTCATATTTTAACACAAAGGAGGAAATGTGCTCGAGGAAATGTCAGTCTGTCACCAAAGGCACCAGAGCAAATCCTTAAGAGCTACGAACATCCATGAACAAAATTGTTATTTTAAAGGTATTGAAGCCCACTTTGTCCAAACATGCTGTACATTTTTCTTTGTAAGAATAAGTTAGAAAATGTTCTGGCATTTTCTTTCAACATCGTTTTCCTTAAAAGAAAGAAAAATGTAATTTCAGTGCTCTTATTTGTAAATTTTAGACCTTACCTGCTGCTGCATTTAAAGAAACTAATTCATGCTGGCTTGTGAAATTAGGGCAAAACCTAAACAAGAATACAAATAACCATACTTCATTTTAATTTGTCTAATTGTTAGTTCCAAAGCTTGTAGCCACAACATTTACAAACTCACCTGACACTGGTGTTATGTCGTGGAGGAAATGTGAGTGTACTTCATTCAGACCTGCAGTATACGCTTACAGATTGAAAGCACATGTACAGTAGACAAACCCGACACGTGAGGCCCGGCCAGTCAGCCTGCCAATCAAGACCACCTCTTGCATGTTTAAACCCATTCATTGAAACAGGCTGTCATGAGCTGAGTACAGACCGGTAGCAATGTGTGGGACGAGGTGGTGAATGAAGAAGGTTTCGTTGTCTGCATTAGCTTCCTCAACATACTGTATGAGTGGTCCTACAAATAATTAAGTAAAGAAGGAAGGTCATCACAATGCTTCAATTACTTCTGATTCATATTCTATTTTATTTTCAGCTTGTTTAAAAATTAACATGACTTCCTAGCTTGAAGATCTAAAGCATTTAGATTTAACTTCATTCCTTGACACATAGCGAATCAACTTTTTAATTTCGAAGGAGACATTTGGTGTTGAATATTTGGAAATAAACAATTTGCACATTCATAGATTATAGGTTTTTCAATTAGGGTTTTTGGGGAGTGGAAAAAACCCTAAAAAGAGACAAATTATAATGCTATGCAGACTGATTTATGTCGTACAACGTGTAGCTATGTGAGGGGTTTTAACTGGAATTAATGGACGGCTGGTAGTGTGATAACTCCTGCACTAATAATGCTGTAGCTCAGGTGGGCGTAAAGAAGTGTTTCATTTACATGCATATGAATGTGTGTGTGAATAGCTGCATGTGAGCTGTACTGTAAAGTCTGTAAAGATAGAAAAGAGCAATATGAAAGTAAAGCATTTAATGGAAACACTATAGGATTTAAGAGCAATGGAGAGAAAAATATTTGAAATTATAGCCTACAAATATTTAGGGATATTCTAGTGACCACACATACGTTGTATGAGACTATATAACACTATAAGAGCTATTGTACAGGTCAAAGTGGTGCAGAACATATGAAATATTCAGTTTCACTGAGTTATATCACACTATGTTAACCACACCTGGGCACCTGCTGCCGGTGACGTCGCCCCCACACCTCCACACACACACACACACACACACACACACACACACGCACATCTACACGCACACAGACACACACCGGTTGTTTTTGGGGGTGTGTGCTTGGCGCGTGGCTCCAGCGGTTCCACAAAGCGCTCGCGCGAAAGCTACCGAAAAGGACAATGACAGAAACATCCGGTCATCTCTTTCAAAATAATATAGATTATTAAATATCGTAAATACCGAATAGGAATATAGGTTAGATGTTCTCTGTGAAATAAGACACCATACGCGACTTTTGTAGACCTATAATGTAATTTAATCCACACAGAGTTTAAAAAGAAACCTCTTGAAATGTTTAGCTTGTCAGCCATGCAACTAAATGTCAATGTTGAATAGGAGCAATGACGTCATAAAAGTGGACTAAAAGATCACAATAAAGTGTCATCAAATAAAAGCAGCTAAAAAAGGAGAACTTTACGCAATCAGTAAAGTTGATTAATAAAAAAACTAATGTTATGATGTATTCAATCCCAATTCATCACTATTTTATATATTGTATATTGTTTATCTTTTGCACTATTCTCAACTCAATGTTTGCCATGTGGTGTTTACTATGTCAGTAGATAGAGAGCATTACTAAACTGGGGTCAAATTCCCTGAATGTGCACAATTACTTGGCCAATAAAGCTGATTCTGATATATGCTTTAAGATATGCTTTAACAAATGTGTGTAATAGGGTATGCCATATTAGTATGAAAAATATAAGCTATATTTGTAATGTATTTTCTAACATGATCTGGATTTGATTATAATTCGCCCCTAATGGTAGCAACATAACAGACGATGGCTTAATAATAATAATTCATTTGTCAAATGGTGCGTCAAGGAAAGACTGTTTTATTTAATTTATAGAGCCTGTAAATCCAAGGAGCTGACCAGAGACATGTAAAACAACAAGGAGACAAAATGAGTTGAAAACAATAAAAATCAGAAAGCACAGTTCAAAAGATTTAAAGAACGGTAACTCGGTTCATATTTCTGCATAGCGACCAATTTCCGAAACGGTTGAAAACCATTTGAAAAACAAAAGACAGGTCCCATATGGAGCTTTGACTTTGAAAGAGACACCGCCTAGTTTCCGGTGCTGCTCTCGGTGTCTCGCGCTGGTTTCACGCAGCTGGCGGCGGCACGCGCGCCTCAGGGTGCACAAGTGGACGTTCACCGGAGGAGAGAGAGAGAGAGAGCACACCATTCACCGGAGGAGAGAGAGGACACCGTTCACCGGGGGAGAGAGAGGACACCGTTCACCGGGGGAGGCTCCGCCGGTTTCCTTCTCCTCGCCTCCTGACCATGGGGACACCAGGTGACACACGGGCTCCGGTACATTCGGTGGGAGGAGCGGCTCAGTGACAGCCGCTGCTCCCCGGCTGACAGAGCGCCCGGTGAAACGTGACGGACAGGTGAACCGCTGCGCGTCTCCAACCGATGGCCCGGGGGTTACCGACAACCCGAAATATGCTGTAACGTGAAGTGCGGGGGTTTTATTCAAGACTTTATCGCGATCCCACCGCAAGTATGGGGCTGTAATAGCCGCTGGAGCGGAGACACCAGGGGGTTCGTGTCTGCTTGTGTCCGCGCTCCGCTCCGTCCCCTCCGGTGGACACGGCTGAAGGGACCGGAGACGCGGACGGAGACCGGGCTGTTTGTGTGGCGGCTCTTTCGGCGGAGACATGGCAGCGGCCATCGCCAGCGGTTTGATCCGGCAGAAGCGACAGGCGAGGGAGCAACACGCCCACCGACCGACCCCGCACCGGCGGCGGAAGAGCCCCGGTAAGAAGCAGGGGCTGTGCAACGGGAACCTGGTCGACATCTTCTCCAAAGTCCGGATTTTTGGCCTGAAGAAGAGGAGGCTACGGAGGCAAGGTGCGACGGGCAGACGCGCACATGCATGCACACGCACACTGGCACATGCATATTGATAACCGAGAGCGCACGCACGGATACACTTTTACGCGCGTCTGCAATCATGGCTCCACAGGCACCTTCACACGTGCACGCACCGGCTGGTGCATGCATGTGTTCTCATACACGCGCACGCACCCCAATCACGCATAAACACACACTGACACACTCGTCCCTCTCTCTTTTTTTCCCCTCTCTCTTCCTCTCTTCTGTTTTGACACACGCGCACTCACACACTCACACTCATGTCTTGCAGTGCCCCACGGTTCAGTAGTTTTCAGCTACATCCATTATTGAAGCCACAGATTAGTCTGTCTAGTCTCTCTCTCTCTCTCTCTCTCTCTCTCTCTCTCTCTCTCTCTCTCTCTCTCTCTGTCTGTCTGTCTGTCTGTCTGTCTGTCTGTCCTCATGCATCTCTACCTCGCTCTCTCATTTTCTGCTCATAATTCAAAGTGCCCCATCACCAAGATCTGACTTTGCCCTAACACCCAAAAACATGTCGGACAAGAACAACACAATGATGCTCCTCGCTCTTATATTGAAAATTGCACTTAGCTTTGTGTAAGTCAAATTTTTCTCTCATCAGAGTCTCTCCCAAATCCAACTTAACATCATTGTCAAATTATGGGATGGATCTTTCTGTGTCTGTGCGTATGGACGTGATTTAGATATGGAAGCGAATGCAAATTCACGGGTGTTGTATTTGTGTGCCATGGTAAACGTTGAAAAGCCGAGGCGATAAGTGCTGTTGTAATCAACTGATTGTGTGAGAAGCCAGCAGGTGAGGACGAGATAGAGGGGAGGCAAACGTGAGGAGTCATGTTGATGGGCATTGGTTTTCACCAGTTTGGGCTGGTGAGTGACGGCCGTCGGTGGCACCACCAGAATTCCAGCTCTCTGTGGGAACCGAAGGTGAACTCCTCTTTTCGTCCTCTTCCTCCCCTTTTTCAGTTTGTCACCTCCTCTCCTTTAATTTCCTCCCCCTCTTTCTTTTTTTCCCTCCTACCTTTCGCCCTGACGTCCTTTCTACATTTCTACTTACCTTCCATCCCTTTTTGTCCTTCCAGTCTTCAATAACGACCTCTTCCCCTCTTAATTTGTCCTCCCCTTTTGTCACCTTCCTCCCTACTGCAGATCTTTTCAACCCTTCTTCCTACTCCATTTTAATTTTACTCCCTTCTCTCCATTTTCCTTCTCTTATTTTGCCTCGTCCTCTCCATGTTACCCACATCTCATCATTTTTATTCCTTTCTTTTCCCTTTTTGTCTCTCCTTGTCCTCTACCTCCTTTTGTCCCTCATCCTCTCACCCTTCTTAAATCGCCAAATCCTCCTTTCCTATACCTCAGAGCTGCTCCTTGTTCCCTTATTTTGTCTCCTTGCTCCTTCCCTCCTCCTTTCTTTTCCTCCTCCGTCTCACCACCTGTGCCTTTAGGTCCTCTTTTTCCACTTTCCCCATTTGTCACATCACCTCCTTTCTCCTCTTTGTGTTTCTTCATTCTCCTCTCCTCCAGTCCACCCCCATATCTTAAATCTTTTCATCCCCTCTTCCAGCCTCATTTTACACCCTTCCCTTCCTTCCTTGTTCGGGGGACAACAGCCTCATCTCCTCTCCTCTTCTTTTTTCACCTTTCTCCGTCTCTCAATCCTCGGCTCATCACCGTCCTCCTCCTTTCTGTCCAATTCTCCCCACATATACCTTAGCTCTTTTCATCCTTCCTTCAGGCTTCTCCCTTTTTTTTCTTCTTTCCACCTCTCTTTCCTACCACCTCTTTTCCCACCTCCCTCCTCTCTGTTCCCAGCTGTGAGATCTGCTGCTGAAAGCTTGGCAACGTCCACGATCTCCCCGGTGTGTGTGTGTGTGTGTGTGTGTGTGTGTGTGTGTGTGTGTGTGTGTGTGTGTGTGTGTGTGTGTGTGTGTGTGTGTGTGTGTGTGTGTGTGTGTGTGTGTGTGTGTGTGTGTGTGTGTGTGTGTGTGTGTGATTTGCAATTTGCCAACATCCCGTACTGTCTTCCAGAGGTTTTGTGAAGGAGGGACAGACAGACCCAACTCTAAATGATGTGCAGCCTTCATTATAGTCAAAGATTTTGTTCAATAATAAGTTCTACTAATTAGACCTTTTTTTACTCCTTCGTATGAACCCTGTGGTGAAATCAGCATCACTTCATAACTGTAAACCCACCTAAAACTACTCCACCAGTCAGACTGCGAGTGGAGGAATTGATTGTGACACAATGGATGGGATTTCCCCACCAAATTAAAAGATTATCCCACAAAAATATTGGCTTTGGTCACTTGGATCAAAAAGGAAGTCATGCGGCCTTGAAAAAATCCCATCGGCTGAGTCACAACATCCTGATGTATTCTTATCTTACACACTGTCACTGACATGCACTTCCACATCAAATAGGGGTTTTAAGCCAAAAAGAGATATATTTTACATTATGTTTTTATAATTGAACACAGATGATATCAGAAGATAAAGCATGTTCTGGAGATCGATGAGAGACAATAACAAACATTTGCAGCAGCTTTCTTAGGCCGTGAGTCACACAAACAAGGATGGAGAGATTGAAATGTGACTGATTTCAGTCTGCGTGCAGCAAAAGGCAGTTTCTGGGCGGACGCCGGGCAGGTGAACTGTTATTTAGAATAATAAAAGCAGCAAGAACTGCCACAGCTGTCAGCTGGAGTGATATTTACTTAATGCGTGAAAATATAGACTTTGTTTTTCTCATAAAAACAAAGAAGCTGCAGGAGTGTGTGTCTGCGGATCTGTTTTTATCATGGATAAATAAATCAATACATTTTCTTGATAAATGTATTTGTCTGTAATATCACTCTCATGATCAGAATATCCAATGTATTAAAATGTTGCTAGTTGGTTGGACAATATAACTTCTTACATATTAAATTAAACTGCAAACAAAGAATTATCCTGTTTGAAGCTCTCCAAATATAATCAGTGACATAAAAGTTTTCTTCTTAAATCACAACTCAAAAAGGACATTTACTAGAATTACAATTAGCCAATTTGTTGATGTGTCCTAGTCCTCACCTTTTGTCATGAACTCGGTGTCGTAGAGATTTTGGATATTCCAGAATAAGGAAGATGAGGAAGAATTGTCTCCTGTCTGATGCGTGAATTAACCGATTTGCCTCTCGTCATTAAGATTTAGAATATGCCAGAATAAGCAATTACTGCAGGAGAAGAGGAAGGACCTAAAAATCGTTGCTGCTTATTCATATCGATAGAAGCAATTTGCACGTTTTCATGCACCTGATAAGGACCACCCCCCTGCAGCAGAGATCTGCCTGAATGAAAAAGAAAAGCCTCTAAACATGTGATCGAAGTCTTAAAAAATGTGAATCAGCGTTTTCTCAGGACAAGCAGTCGAAAGTATTCCACCCAGCCGGCCTGGGATGACCAGGAGACCAAGGCAAACAAGAAGAGGGCTAAATAAAACGACTTCTCAGCTGCTCTGTTGCCATGAACGTGACCCAGACACAGCTAGAAAACACTGTTTCCTCCATCTCAGAAAAGAAAAAACTATATTTTTACATTAAAAAAAGCTGATTAATGTTATTCCATGCAGGACAGATCTAAGGCTCCGTGGTTCACACAGTGATTGACAGGCTTTCAGTACAGGTTGTTCTCATGCCTTTCAGTCGATACGTAATCATAAGCAGGATCGGAAAATCCATATCGGTGCATTAAAGCTGAAGGCAATGAAAATATGAGGTGCAGACATTTGATCATAATGTCTCATTAAGTCCAAATTATGTTTCGTAGTTTGTTATTTATTAGCTAGAGACATAAACAAACTGCATCATTGCGGCTATATCACATATGAAGTCCATTAACAGAGGCTAAACCTGATCTGAATGGATGAACAGTGTCTGTATTTTAACGAGAAGTCTGCCCTTTTCAGCACCATGAGCGTTGGTCTCGTCAGTAATCACTCTGATGTAAATGAGGGTAGTTGGTGCTCATGAAATGCTTGTGTGTGTGTGTGTGTGTGTGTGTGAGTGTGTGAGTGTGTGAGTGTGTGAGAGTCTTCGCTGCATCGCTTGTATGTGATCACATGTACTGGGGTGAATTAACAGACAATATGACATGACAAATTAGCGTGGCCGCTTGACAGAGACTGATTTAATCAAATCACATCATGGTGAAAATGTGTGTCTGTGTGCACTGTATGTGTGCTGGTCTGTGTGGATGGGGGAATACCCTTCCACTGGAACAGTCTGGAACCACAAGACTGTTGCCATGGCAACGTGAGGATGGGAATTTCCCTAGTAACAGACGGGATATGGAGATACTGTTAAGAATGGTAACATCACCTTGACGACTGTGGGAATGTCACTGTGGTGACGGTCGTCACGTCAGGCCGGTCTCGGGGTAAATGGATAAATGGACACGAGACGGGTGGACAGACGTGTAAATAGAAGATGATGCAGCAGGACAGTCCCTCGTGGAGAAGCATTGATTTCTCATCCATTACAGCAGGGAGTTATGCAAACGCCTCCATTTCAATTCAATTTCAGGTTTATTCTTATGGTGCCACATCACAACATGCATTATCTCCAGGCACTTTACATAGTAAGATTAAGACATTACAATATTAAAACAGAGACCCAACTGTTCCCATCATGGGCAAACAGAAACTTTTAACATGAAGAAACTTCCAGAACTGGACTGGCTCAGCTGGAGCAGCTTTAAGCTTTATCAAAGAGTAAAATTATGATTTATTATCAACCGCCTATTAAACGGGTGGTGATGATTATTAAAAGTTTAGTACTATGTTTACTATGGTGCTTATTAAACACACAGTGGCAATAACTTAACGTTTATTACTGCATTTATTATGATGCTTATTAAATGTCTGACCCTACAATTTAACAATGAACCTAAATTCTATTTTTTGCTTTTTTACAGTCACAGTTGACTCTTGTTTTCGCACAATAACAACTCGCTCTCTCCTGCATACGCTGTTAACTAAATGCCCGGTGGTGCTTATTAACCATTTGACCCAGGTGTATACAATACTCCAGTGTCCACATCATTTGAAACTGTAATTCTCGTAATAGAAATGATAATTAAATATCTACATAAAGATAAATGAAACCAAACAAGATAAATTTATATATATTATATTTTCTTTCTTGTGTTGGCTTGTTCTTCCAATTAATTACATGACTAATGACTAGATTAAGATTTTGTTTTGGATTATATTGGCTTGTTAAACCTCTGTTTATATGTAATTGTTATTGTAGCTATTCTCATATTAGGAGGATGTCTTGAGGATTCAAGACAATATATTTATTTATATTTGAGTAAATCTATGTTGGAACAATATAATTTAATTATTGGGTAGGCCTCACTCATAAAACAGATAGAACAGAATATACTTGATGTAAGCATGATGAAAAGTTTGACCATCATACATTTCTCAAAAGTTAAAATCTTTCTGAAAACTTAGCCAATGTGTACAAAGACCTGGAAAGAAATAATATATATAAGAGATTATATAGTGTATTCAAATTCCGGGAAAATTATACTTTTGAGTGTAAAGGGTCAGGCTTCATACAGAGTACTGACTACATACAGAGACATTTTTTATATATAAAATTGAGGAGAGGTATTAACAAATTGCCACTGACATGCACTTGCAGTAATATATCAAGTATTTCAATAGATGAAATGCATAAGATACGACATGTTTCAGAGAACGATGAGACAATAACGAACATTTGCAGCAGCATCTCCAGACTGTGCGTCACACAAACAAGGACAGAGAGATTGAAATGGGAGTGAATTCAGTCTGTGTGCAGCAGTGGGCAGTTTCTGTTCTCATGCTGTCGGCTTTACGTGAATGAAAATATACACTGTGCTGCATCGTAACATTTTTTGGAAACAACAGTTTCACTGGGGAGAAGTGTGCACATACATCCAATGAAAAATCTAATGTTTTGATTTCATGTGATCTGCACAAGCTCCTCACAGTGGTGGGTGATCCCTGCCAGCAAACGTGATTGCCGCCTCTCTGATCTAACTAGGATTTGTTATTGACGGCACCACACAACACGCAAAAAGCAGTGTGAAGGGAATATTGTCAGTTTCGGCACTGGTTACAATCTTCATGGCTTCTCTTCCCTCCTTCTGCCCTGTTACACAAGATGGATCCCTCACAAAGATGGAAAACACCCCTGCCTCTCTCCCTCACACACACATCCACACATAGAACTGGGTCAGTCTTGGCTTTTTTTCTGTCTTTATGCATTAGGGTACTTTTACACATTCTCCCCTTTCTCTCTCACAAACACACACACATGTTCAAAGGGGATTCCCCCCTCCACCACCCCACCCCCGCTGATAGCTGCCCCACAAAGATGAAATCACTGCTGTGTGTGGAGGAAGAATGGGTGTGGTCACATGTACGTGTGCGTGAGAAGCCGTATCAAATAATTAGTGTCACCAACCATCGTCGGTGTGTTTGTGTGGAAAAAGTATCACTGCATCCACAGGAGAGAAGGTGTGATGAGGGGTAGTGATGATAGACTAAGGGGAAAAAAAGCCTGTCTGTACCTGTCGAAGATGCTCCACTGTTAAATCACCAGTTGTGCCTCATTCTGAGGAGCTCTAATTTCATTTCATTTAGTTTTTATTTCATTAATTTCTGGTTTGATTGCGAGTTGCAGGAATCAAACAGCGAGCAACAAAAGTGAGGGCTGCTTAATTGTCTCAATATGAAATAGCCAAGAGCGCCTGTGTTTCATAACTAAACATGAAAAAAATCTGTCTTGACATAATGACTTTCTTCTCCTTGCAGTATATGTGATTATGTAAACACCCCATCTAATATAACAGTAACATCATATCTTGTCTTCAATATATAATGCTTCAGACAAACAGAAACATTAGAGATCCACAGAATTATCTACCTATAAATGAAACTATTGGTCAATAGCAAACTAAATATGACAGCTACAATGCGACAACGCAGCTGCTCTTTACGATCAGTGGTTCAGAAATAAATTATCAGCGTCATTCGAGTGGAACAATGACGGTGAAGGAAGGATTAGTCCAAGAATCCTGTAATGGATTGGATGTGCTTGACTGGTCTCTCCAGAGGAAATCCCTCAGGATGCAGCAGGTTACATGTGGCCACATTGTACTTATTTAATGCTGAACCGCGCTGTATCCCCAATGTGGCCTTCTGGGAATGTGTGCGGAAATTGAATTCACAGGACAAATTTGTGCATAAATTCTTCTGCTGAAGCTGAAAACGCTTATTTAAGCGTATGACGTCTAAAATGTCCTGATTTGAAGGTGAATTTTTTTTTTTTAAACGGCCCGTGTGGTGTTCTCTGTTCTGTATATGTGTTATGTAGAACCACAGCTGAAGGGCATAGTGACCAGGTTGTTCTGCAGACAGGGCTTCTATCTCCAGATGGGCCAGGATGGAAGTCTGGACGGGACCAAAGACGACAGCACTAACTCCTGCAAGTAGACACACAACACACACACACACACATATATGATAGTAAATATGCCAAGAGCTTGTAAATGTGCATTTTCCCAAGGTAAACCTGGTTAAACAAATAAATAACAGCAATTGTGTTTTGATAGAAAAGTACTGCTATTTAACTACTTTATTTACTCAACATAATGAGAAAAACATTTTTAATTAAGAAATTGGCAGAGTTGCAAAATGTTCCCTTACTATACATCATATTTCATTTGCTTTCTTATATCCACTCTTAGCGATTCAATATCCGCTCATAGGAAATTAAGTTTTATAGGGTTTAATTCAGGCACTCAACAGTGGGTTTAGTTTGGGGAAATGATGTGGCAACAGTGACTTTACTAATATAATTTAAGCAAAAACCTTTGTAACCTATAGTATCCTTACTATAAGCAAGGTGCCTGAATCCCAGAGATGTATTTCTGTTTCAAGGATTACTGAAAAATCAAGGTTTAAATTACATCGTGTCACAGGGTAGAAAAAACGATGTGTTCCAAATGCAACTCTCTGCTCACCCAACTGCACATTACATCACTCACTCTACAGAAAAGGGAGAATCTGTAATCGACAGCAACATATGCATTTGTTTTTAAGTGGCTCTTGCATAACCCTTCAATTCACAGATAAGCTACAAACATATTGTACAGCTACCCCACCTACCATTTTACGAATGCTGATATAAAAGCCTGACAGTCATTTTAAAAGTCGGTATTTGATCGACATTCACAGCATATGAAACCATAAAGACAGTTAAAGTGTTTTTATAACGGCTCTGTTTGGGACATTTCATAGAGAGCAGGCAGTGCGGCTTCAGAGCGTTCCACTGAAAGCGACAAGCGGCTGCTCGGGGCATTTAATTTTTAAGGCTTTTTGTTTTGTTAGACCTCTGCACTCGACACAACCTTCAGGCAGGAGTCGCAGATGGACGGCGTATCGATAAAAGTAGCTTTCACCATATTCTAGCATGCAACTCTTGGGAGAAAAACATAGTCCGTGATAACTAAAGCAGCCATCTCACTGGTCCAAAGTGTCGTGGTTGCTGTCTGTCAGTCGCCTGTTGCAGCTACGTCCCACTTGTGTACTATGATTGATTTATTTATGACTTCACGTCTCCATTTTGTCACATTTATGCCACGGCTCTGTGTGCACATCAAACAGAGTTTACTGCAGCTCGCTCACTTTATCTCGCCGGGGAGACATCAGTGACATTTCCTACAGCTTTCAAAACAAGAGTTGTTACCACCTCTAATCAGCCGGGTGCTCATCCTCATGTTACTGAGTCCTGTGCACGAGTGTGATCCAGGTTCAGAAAGTGTGATATTTATCAAGCATGATTACTTGCAGGTGGATCTATGCACATTTAAAAAATGTCTCCTGCTCAACCCTGAACGCTGTAAATACTCTTTAGAGAGATTCAGCAATAATATCTGTGCAGCTCTAATAATGATGGCTCTGCTATGTGGATATTCAGAAAGCAGCACTGCTGTGGGGGCACAATACTCACATGAAGATATTTTAAAGCAAGGTATCAAACTCACAGCATGAAACGACAACATATATATGGTTTCATGCTACAGCCAAAACCAATCTGATCCCTGAGATGAGACAAACAATACAGCTCAAGATCCAATATAATAAAGTGAAGATGAAACACACTGTGTGGACAATACAATTTTTTTTTTTTCTGCTATCAGCAAGAGGGTTCAAATAGGCGAAAGGAGCAGGAGGATCAAACCACAGCCACAGTCTGGTAATCTTAAAGAAAACCAAATCATTCCGAAGTTTTTACATTTTCAAAAGTCCTCAAGTGGAGACAGTGAAGATGAGTGGAGAAACCTTGGGTGACCTCAAATACAGGGAAAAGTAGACTGTCTTAAAATATGTATAAAAAATAAGTAATTCAAGTAATTAATTTTAAGTAAAATAACAATTTAACACTTCACTAGAAGTTTACCACCTTTACCTTGGATTATTTGTACTTTTACCCACACTGACATACAATTACTGTAAAATATTAACATTGAACCATATCTGTTTTTTTGTAAATGATCTAGATATATGAATAGAGGTGTTCTATTGTAACAGCTGGACTGTCTGAGCTGTCAGCAGGCTAATCAATATGATGCTAAGAGGTGAACAGGTTAAAGAGCTGCCATTTCAATTGACCTCAATGTGAAACCACAGAATTTCACCATCTTTTGAAAGGTCACAGCAATGGACGGCCAATAATTCACAGAGTTGTTGTCTCATTTGAATATAAGAGGAGCTACACACATGAATAGATCACAATAGAGGTATTGTAATTCTAATAATACAATATTGTTTTTTTGTTGTTGCTTTAAATGTTCTAGTGTAGCTGCTCCTCTATTGTTTAGTATTTGCTCAATTTCCATGTCAATTTAATGTTGATTCCGTCCCTTTCACTCGCAGGCTATTATCATAGATATTTGTAAATCACTTCTGTCTCCGGATACTGTGGAGGTATAAAGACAAACTGTCTGGGTTTCTGGGTATGATGAGAATTTCTAGTTAAAGCAGTGGGTTGAATTTCAGTCAGTGTTCTGCAGGCATCTTCTTCTGCAGACTCTAAAAGCCCTGCACACACACACACACACACACACACACACACACACACACACACACACACACACACACACACACACACACACACACACACACACACACACACACACACACACACACACACACACACACACACACACACACACACACACACACACACACACGGACAGACGCACATGAAAATAAATGTTTCTGTGTTTTGTCTCCAGCTCTGTTTAACTTAATTCCTGTGGGTCTGAGAGTCGTGGCCATCCAGTCAGTCAAGACTGGCCTCTACATCGCCATGAATGGAGAGGGTCACCTCTATTCCTCGGTGAGCAAACGTACAAACACACACATACACACACACATAAGCAATTGCTGGCCAGTTTGACTTGAAACATGTCACGGCGCACTGAGTGTTCGGTGTTCGGCATGGCTGTCGTGGAGCTGGGCAGAGGCTGTATGTCATTCTTATTGCTCTTTTCTTTTTTGTGCAGCAGCCAGTCTTGCCGGAGGCTCACAATCATGTTTGTTTTTGGGAAACTGTTGCACTTTATTGCAAATGTGTCAGGTCCCAGGTGTTTGGTTTTGATCTGTGTCGTAAAAGTCTTCCAGGATTTCAATAAGAGCCAAACAGACATATCATCGAATCTCTGGTAATTTATTTGTAACCTCCAGTAGGGAAAATTTTTAATTATGAAATTGTTAGCAAATTGGTAATTTATTTTCACTTGATATAACAACTTGCTTTGCAGTGATTCAGGAAGAGAAGGTTTTAAATTGGGCCAATTTGTCAGGGGGTGGATTCAAAATGTTTTCCCCGTGATTCCTTTAACATTGCGAGATACAATTTTCAACATTTTCCCATCTATGAATATTTTAAGTTTAGTTTAGATTTTTAGGGGACTTTTAGGCCTTGGTCCTTAGTTTTCTCTATCAGTTAATCTAATTTAAAGTAACATACTAACAACAGATTTCCTCCTGATTTCTTGTCATTATTCTACTTTAAGGTGCACTGGGTGATTCTAGCTGCTGTATAAGCCATTGCATCCTCTGTGTCCAGAGACTTGAGTCTTTCTGCAGGGCGGCTCCTGCTCTGTCTGAAGGACCGCTATACTCCGAGCAAATAAAGGGAAATGAATAATGAGCGCTTAAAACTAATCTTTATCTAAATCTTACAATATGCAACTTACATTTAGGTGAAAGGAGAATTTGTGGTACAATAAAATCAAGTCATTATGTATGTTGTTCTTAAGAAGTGGCACAGAGATGCAATTGATAAATTCTAATTGATAAACATCAATCGAAAAGGAAAACGTGTCCAGATAAAAATGATATGAACTTTCTTTTTCGTTCTTGTGAAACGCCTGGCTGTGTTTATGATTGAGACAAGAATACAGAGTCAGAGCAAGTGGTGCATAATAACACAAGAAGATGGAGGTGGTGAAGAGCAAGTGGAGGGGTGGAGGACAGAGGGGAGGTAGCGCCCGACCGCGAGGAGATCTGCTCGAGCAGAATATGAATTATTTCCATGCTGACTCTTCAGAGAGAGTTCACACTCCTTCACTGATGTCTCTTCTACATCACATCGTCCCTCTTACCTCCCCTCCATTTCTCTAAGATGACAGGTGCAGGAGAGGAGCGGAAAGGAGGCGATGGGTGGAGGAGAAGACGGGAAAGGTGATGGAGAGAGGAGGCGAAAGTGGGTGGGTGGGAGGGAGAAAGGAAAAGGCAGAGAGAGGAGAAAAGATGAAAGGAGGGAAATAAAAAGGGAGAGGTGAGAGGAATAAAGGTGAGGCCAGGACAAAACATGAAAAAAAGACGGAGCGGGGAGAAGAAAGGATTGGGTGGGAGGCAGAAGAAAAGAGGTGAGGAAGAAATGGGACATGGAGGTATAATGAGAGGAAAAAGGTGTGAAGGCAGTAAAAAGGTTGTATACAGAAGATGAAAAAGGGGCAGTGGAAGGAGGGAAATTGGTGGTAGAGGGGAAAAAATGTAAAATAAGTTTGCAGACAAGAGGAAAGAATGGAGACGAAGGAAATAAATGGCTATGGACAGAAGAGAAGAAGGATGGAAAGAAGAAAGAAGATGGAGAGGAAGGAGGACGAAACAAGGAGAGGCATCAAGGAATGAAGAGATGGAGCAACGGGAGGAAATAGTACATAAGATAAAGACGAAGAAAGAAAATAGCTGTGGACGGGGATGAGAGGAAGAGAAAGAAAGGAGATCTGTGCTGCTCTGCTCGTCTTACTCAGCCTGTCGCTGAAAGTCACAGATGCATGAGGGCTGCCTGTAAATAATTGAAGAGGGGGAGTTCCCCCCAACACACGCACACACACACACTGTATACACACTGTAGAAATCCCCTCTAAAGCTGCGTCGACGGAAATTGTGAATGTTTGATCATGTTCCAGTTCAGTGACTGAGGTGCAGGCAGCGACATGACAACAAATACATGAATTAAATACAGCAGGTCTAATTTATCGCGATGTCACCGCTTCCTGATGTTTAATTGGTTGCTGCTGTGTAGCTCCCGACAAGTGTACTGTGCGGTGATGGTGCCTTCGCTAACGCTCATTAAACATTATATCGCAGTTTGTTTTATCCTGGTCGTTCGCTTTAATGTATTTTTGTAATTGGTTCGGTTCAGGTTCACACACACCGAGCAGCTTATTTATTGAGTTTCTTTATTTCTTTTATCCTCCCAGCTTCGTTATTGTGGAGGTGTCAGGAAGTCAATACAAATCAGATTCTAGTTCCTGTAACTCCGCCAAAAACACACGGGGCAGTTGTCACCACTCTTTGTTATAACGTGTTCCAGATAGATCATTAGTCTGCAGCATTTGGCTCTCAGAATAACTTTTGTGTTTCAATATGTTGGGTAGAAGGTGTTAATACATCTCTTCTTACACTTTCTTGGTTTGTTTATGTTCCCTCATAAGTGTTAAGTTTTTCTGCTGCTGCGATATGACAGATGACCTGAAAGAAAGGTAACAAACACAGAGAAGAACATATAACCTGAGATTCCTATTTTGCTCTTACTCAGGTTCATAACTTTAATTTGTTTTATTAATTAAAAAAGGTTTACATGCTCTGAAATCAGCTTTTTCTTATTTTCTTGTTTGTCAATGTAGCAGCCTATTGCTATGATAATTGATAATTCTATTTTATACCCACCCCCCCTCTCAAAAATAAACATTTGGGACATGTCCTTGTGTGGTGTGTTCTCCATACAGCAGAGCTAGTTAATTCTGAGCCGGCTCTGCTTTCAATAACATTCTTTATCCTCTAATTTCAAAGTGTTAATGATATGCTGCAAACTTAGTTATACATGGTAGGACCTTCTTATTAATCCCAGATCCTGGGCATCTGGCGGTGTGTGGTTGTGCATGCACGTGCGGCATGTGCACGTGTGTTTTTGGTGTGTGCGACTAACAGATGGCACAGTGCAATGAGCTGCAATGTGATAATTACTGAGCATGCTGGGGAAAGGGGGCCGAAAAAAAAAAAAGGTGCTGATGAGTTTGAGACTCGCTATGTGTTTTTAATGCGAATGGAGTGAGGAGAGTGTGTTACTGTGCAGAAATGTATTAAAATGCAAAATGTGTGTGTGTATATGTGTCAGGGTTGTTAGGTAGGTGTCAGGATGTCGGCACAGAGGTGAAAGAGGAAATTGAGTTTCCTAATCGTTTTCTAATACGCTGCTATTACTGCTACTCCTACTACTGCTACAAGAATAAGGTGAGACAGAGGATAAACAATAATATGTGAGGGATGAAATGATGTACAGTTTTTAAAAAGGCTTTCTTGTTGCAGAAAAATCCCAGAGGAGACAAACAAGAACCTTTGAATCTTGGGTTTTTCTCAAGTACATTTTGTGGATGTAATGAGATAAATACGGTCATGACATAATGTCTAGATCATGACTGCAGCTCTTGTGAGGCTATCTTTTTTAAATCTGAATAGTGCTGACTGTCACACACACACACACACACACACACACACACACACACACACACACTTTGTGGTGACTAGAGAATGAATGAGTTACTTTTCAAAGGTGCCGCTCTGTGAATAATGACATTAAAGTAGCACAGGGCACAGACGCAGACATCACACTCAAACAAGCAACACCATGGAATGAAATGAGCTGAGTCAATAAAGGAAGTGAGAAGTTTACAGACGTTCTCTCCTCTCTTCCCCGAACCGGTCCTTACAGTGCGTTGCTGCAGCTGTAACACACCTGATCCAATTAAGAGCCGCCCATTTTCATAACAGTGTAATTGGATGAAGTGGTTGAGGAACCCGCTGAGAGCGACTGTGATCGTAGTCAGATTCCTGCTTTGATTCCGTGTGTCTGGGCTGCAGGACGTCCTCACATCCCCTCCTCTAACTACGCTCTTAACTCTTTTGTTGTCGCACTTTTCTTCCACTCCTCCGCCTTCTTCTCCATGGGCTTCTTTTCTTTAGAATGATTTGTTTACCCACAATTCCCCTGGGTAATTAGTGCTGTGATAATAACTGGTGCGCTCACTAAGCAGCGCACACAAACAGACACAAACGTGAGCAAACACCGACACCGATTTACATACACGTAGGGGTGAAAAAAATAACTTTGTAGTTTTATCCTTCCACAAGATGTAGTTTGAATTAATGATTAAAAACATGACATGGTTGTGTTTTTCACATTAACATATTTTATTAAAATTTATTTTGATTATTCTTATATTTTTTCATATTGTATTGATTCCAACTATATCAAACACAGCCATTCTCAGGTGATAAATCTGACTTTTTAAAGTACATTTATTTAGGGTGCAGTCTTGAAACTTGACGATATTATGTTTATTTCTTTAACTTTTAAGCTGCTTGGCAAGTATCTGAGAATTTTCCTTACAAACTGGGATAAGGAGTTTTTCTCCCCTTGTCGCGCTGTGTAGCAACATTTTTGAGGAGGTGCACATCCCTGCAACCTGTTTTCCGTCATCAGTATCCGTCTATCTGCAATCAGTCACTTAGACAGTCTGTCTTTAGAGTGAGATCTCGGGGTCAGCAGCCTGACCTCTCTGCCCTCCATCACAGTATGATGCCACTCAGCCAGCTCCCTTTAACAAAACATGTTCCCAATCGCATGTGGATTAAAAGCTTTTGAAAATTATAATTATTGTTGTGCTTCTACTGGGAGGCTCCCAGTGGCCAGTAGTCAAGCTGTTTCAGCACTGGGCAGCTGATTGCCATGGGTTATTAGTGCTGCCTGGTGCGGGGCCAAGAGTTAACTCTCTGTTTCCCAGTTGTCTCTTATTTTGAAGTCTTTAAAGCCTCTGCACACCTACAGGCAGGAGTTTACTGTGTCCATACGAACACTCCTTCTGCATATTCACATGCAGAATATTTTTATAGAGATCATTGAACACAAAGCGTACAACTTCTCAGGGTCCATTGTAAGGCAAAAGTGAGTGTGGACAAATTAGGTTTTGACTGACAGCTCCATTCTCCTGTTAAATTTCTGGCTTCCATGAGGGTCATTATTTTTTTTTAGTTTTGTGACATCATAAATTCCCACCTTTGTTCCACAAAGCTTCAACCTGGCTAGGTGCAATCAGCCGGGGTAATTAACCACACGTGTGGGTGTGCAGAGGCTTTAATGGATGCGGGACAAAGTGCTGCCTGCATCAATTTAGTCCGTTTTGGAGCTTTGGAGGATATTTAATATGTTAATGGGCTCTGTCTGATTATGGCAGTCTGAAAAACAGCACCTATTCAGCCTAGCTTGTGTGTCTGTATGTGCGTTGTGTTGCATGCATGTGTGCGGCGTATTCTCCTCCACTATATCTCTGCAGCGCACACAGAAATGACAGAGTGAAGGGGGGGGGGGGAGAAGAGTGATGAGAGAAACAAAAGATAAGAGAAGGGAGAGAGAGAGAGAGAGAGAGAGAGAGAGAGAATCCCCTGCTGTTTTTCCAATCAGGAGGCGTCGTCCTCCTCGCCGAGTGATTTATTCTCTCTTCTCTCCTCCATGTCCCATTTTCCAAGCCCCCCCTCACGCTCTACTCCGCCCCACCCTCCACGTCTTTCATTCATTCTTTCTCCCCGTCTTCATCTTCCTGTGGGCAGCTTGAGAACATACCTATTTAGAAATAACGACAGAATCACATTCAGGCAGCCGGTGTTGTTAAAATGATTCACCTGTAAGGCTCTCGTCTGAAGCAATTCTCACAGTTCACTCTTTCTTCCCACTCCAGATTTAGTCGGGAATAAACTGCTGCTTCAAATATCAGACATCTTTTTATATTAAAAGCAGCATTTAAGTATTTATGACCACACTACAAGATGATCCTCCAATAATGAATCTGGGGTGCAGGTTGGCAATAAATATATGTATTAAGTTTATCTAATTCAGGAACGAAAAATATGATGCTATTAATACAAATCAAAGCCATGGTTACCAAAGGAGAACATTTGATCTGTGGCGGCGTGTTTGTTTGTGTTGCTGGACATTGCCAATGAATGGAACATCTCAATCATTATCACCTGTCTTGTTTTGTCGCCAGCCAATCATTTAGTCACATTTCACGGCCCGGCGAGCCCTCCTGCACCTCCCTCCATTCATCCCCTAGAGCCGTGTGTGTGTGCGTGTGCGCGTGTGCGCGTGCGTGTGATCCCTTGCAGCTGGTGCCACCCAGCCCTACCCTTATTAAGTGTTGTCCTGTGTTAGCATGAGAGCACAAGATGCAACACACTATATGTTAAATACTCATTGCAAGTGTTTGTGTGCATGTTTCTCACCGTCTGCCCACCGCTCACACACACACACACCCACTGACCCCTCCCTCTCAGCGCTGGTTGGTTGCCGTGTCGCCTCTCTTCCTCATGTTGCTATGAGACTCGGACCAACAGAGCTGAGCTGAATGACAATGTGTCTGTGGCTTGATGGCAAGAGGCCCACAACAACCAATAAGAGACGGTCTAGACAAACACTTCCCATTCTGGGGTCTGGGGACCTCAGGGGTGATTGTTTGGTTTGGCAGGAGACTCCTCCGCCATTTGAGGAGCAGTTTATTACCATTATTACTTTTCACTTCCTCAGCAGACGTCTCAATGTGGAATATGTGTGCGTCATTGAATGCTAGATAATTATGAGAGTGCATTTATGAAATCTGTGTCTGATAAAAAATATTGGCTCAAGACAGGAAGATTCATACAGTGATGAATAAAACACACTTCATTACAAATGAGGTATTAAAACACAATTATTTTCTGTTTTAATGTGAACAGTGAATAATTTAGTGACAAGAAAATAACTCAGCACTCCCCCCCAGCTCTATAAGTCTACTCTATTAGCTCATTGTTTTGGTTTTCACTCAAAACTGCTTCGATAATAGTTTGACCCGCAAAGCAAAGTTACAGCACATCCATCAGCTAAAGAGGAACAGATCAAGATCAAATCAGAAGCTTTCGATTTACAGTTCGACCTTCACCTACGGTCATGAATACAAAAAGAAATACAAGCAGTCGAAATTTGTTTCCTACATCTGGTGGTTGGTCCTTTGATGCAGGGGTTCGGACATTTGTGGGGAGCTTCAGAAGAGGGATGTCTGGAACATCCTACTCACAAGACTGTTATCTTTAGGCAGCAGTGATGTTGTAGATGATGATGAAGGAATCTTCGCGGACACCGTTCTTGCTTGTATAATAAGGTTTATTACACAGAAGTTTACAGGTCAGGACAGGTACCATGGTATACCCGGAGACGTTCTCAGCCAATGCAGAAGTCTGCCTCACCGGTGCCGGACAAGCATTCTTATAGGGAAGATGTTTTCGCCAAAGACTTGAGATACAGTCACATCACACATGCTTCGTAAAAAGGAATGGAAACCTCACTATCGAACAGGTCAAAGAGCATTATCCGAGGGAGAGAATTTAACGAGTAATATCTGGAAGAAGAACCAGGGATTTCTGAGAATCGAGGAACGAGGGCCCCCTAGCTTATAAACAGGTCATTATGATTTACCCCTATGTCAAAACAATTTACGTTAGCTGAATATACCACAAGACCCAATTTCTAGAGACTATAACGATAAAGTGTAAAAGATCAAATGTTGGTATCTTTATTCTTTACACATTTCCTCTTCACTGGTTTCACGATTTATCAAGATAAAATGAAAAGTATTTTCTTTTCTTTGAATAAACGAAACAATTTTAATTTGTCACATTTTTCCAGTATTTTATTGACTTATTCATTTTTAAAAATCCAACAAACTTACAAGTTGCACATCCTTGAAAAACCCTGCTATCCCAGACTATATTCCCTTCATATGAGAAAATGGTGGAAACTTCCTACTTGAAATCATACAGAATTGACCTCGGCTTTAAGATGTCACTATTGCTTGAGAAACTGCAGGAGGAAATGTCCTCTTCTTCTTTGACCTCCCCTAAAGAAGAATATTTTATGTCAGGCTGCCTTTTCTACTCGCTGTGAATCTGTCATCAAGCAGACACTAGATAGAGGCAATTTGTTTTCCTCTCCCGGTAAGAATAACACCTTGTTTCTGTGCTGCAATATGCTCAGCTGGAGGTGCCAGCACCCATGGAGGAGAGTTTTGACACATAATGGCAAAGCAGATGTGGGTGAAATCTATTGGGCTTTGTGTCACCGGAAATTCAATCTGCTTTTTCTCCCTTTATCTGTTTAGTTTCTTATTCATGTGCACACAGAGGGAGTGTTGGGGGAGAAAGACGGGTCAGAGCAATACAACATGAAGAGAGTGTTGTGCTGCTACTGTCCGTCTATGGCTGGTCAATATGGTTTCATTATTTTTTTATAGCAGCCCTCAGACCATATAAACCCCCTCCCAGTTCTGTGTGAGAGGATTTTGTGTACAGGTTTAATGGGTGAATTTCCATACTGCTCCTGTGGTGTCATCCAAGTGACCATAAGCCCGGACCTTCAAATTCAACTCGAAACGGCGTCATGTACACCATGTTTTTAGCCGAAATGTCCGCTGTTATCCTCCCCAGGAGCTGCATTCACATGTGGAGTAATCCTGCTAAAAACAAACAGCAATTAAATCATTTCATTCGTTGTAGAGAAAATAAGTGAATCACTTCAACCAGTCTTTTTATACTATCTCAAAAAGGTCTAAATATGATTATCTTTTAGGCAACAACGTAGTATTCATTTTGTGGAAAAAAAACAATTAATTCACACTGAATATTCTGTAATTTTTTTCTGTCTCTTTGTGTTTCTCCTCAGGAACTGTTTACAGCAGAGTGTAAGTTTAAGGAGTCGGTGTTTGAGAACTACTACGTGATCTACAGCTCTATGCTCTACAGACAGAAGGAGTCAGGCCGGGCCTGGTTTCTAGGCCTCAATAAAGAGGGTCAGGCCATGAAGGGCAACAGGGTCAAAAAGACCAAACCAGCTGCACACTTCCTGCCTAAACCTATAGAAGGTAACATCCTGCACATGCATGCATTCAAGTTATTATTGTTTGGAGTTTCTTTTCTAATTTTGAATCTTTTCTCCTTCCTCTCATCCAGTTGCAATGTACCGTGAGCCTTCACTGCATGATGTAGGGGAGGCGGTGCCTAAACTCGCCGGGGGCCCGCCTTCCAAAAGCACAACCAGCGAACCCGTGGTCATGAACGGCGGAAAACCAGTCAGCAAACCCAACAAGGAGGCGACATAACCCCGCCTCCATTTTCTCGCCCTCTTCTGGCTGACCAAAGGCCGGGGAAAAGCCAGAGACTCGCCCCACTGCTGCGCTCTCAAAAAAATTTAAAAATCAAACAACATAAGGTAACAAACACAAACAACATCTCAACTTCTGACTGGTCAGCAGTGGGGCTGCACATTCCGCCTCACCTCTGTCCCTATTGGATGGATCAGGTTGTTGTGGGGCGGGGCCAAGGGGACAGAGCGCTGCGGCTGGTGGGAAGAGGAAGAAGATGGGCCACTGCCAGCCAGATATTTTGGAACTGGGACAGTGGCATGCCCTCGTATTAGAAACCTCTTAAAGAAAAAACAAGAAAAATTGTCTTCACCGGTATTTTTCTGTGACAATCTATAAGATCGAGGCCCCTGCTTCCTCTGCTCGCTGCACTGTTTTCTGTTGCCAGGTTTGCTTGCTCACTAGTGGCTTCACATACTCAACCGCTGGGATTCGATCTTTGAGTAAAGCAGATTAAAAACATCAGCAAACATGTGGCAGGGAGAACAAACACTGATGATTCAATTCAGACTTGGCACAGGTCATTCTGTATGAAGCTTACAATGACATGTACGTGAAAGTGGCACTGTGCATTATATACGAGGCAAACACACCGGTTAACCTGTCTCTGATTTTCATCACTTGCAGTATATCTCCTCTTATTTGAGACCACTCAGCTTAAAGCATGTTTGCCTTTTCAGCATTCCTTTATAATCTCTCTGTTCTGTGGTTTATTATCCCGCACACACAAAGCACTAGTGATTATCGAGCTACATTGTTGAACAGACAAAAAAATGTATTTCAGTTTCTACCTCTCTTTTTTTATTTTTTTTTTATTTATTTCTTCTTTCCCTTGAATGAATGATACGAATTTCTGACGAGTGTAGCTCCGGAGTGTAGCTGAAAGCTGACAGAGTTCCACAAAGTCCTTGTAGCAACACAGAGATTACAGGGGGCGTGTTGGCGTCCGAGCAGAACAGTAGCAGTGTTTACATGGAGTAGCATATATAGTTGAGTGGGAGGGGCTAGAACATGGTGCCTACATCTGTTCCCTTCCCAAGTACTTGAAATTAAAGGTAGAAATGAGGGTAAGAGTTAACAGGGTAAATGAAGGTGATAAAGCCACTATGTGCAGATACTTTCCAAGAACTTTCAAATAAGCATTTGAGGGCTTTAGTGGCCCACTTAGGCTAAGTCCACACAACTACGTGTTCGGTTTAAAATGGCGATTTAGAGCTTAGGAACCAAAACAAGGTGGACAGCGATAATGCCCCTCAATCTGAGGTCATACACGATTAACAACAAAGGAAAGAAGAAAAACCTCATTGGGCCTCGGGTAGTATTTAAATAAGTCATTCATTGAGGATGTTGCTCTTGTCTTGACAGTTCATAAATGTGCTAAGTGCTTTTCATTTACAAGCTTGTAATTTTATTTTCTTTTATCTTAATCTGAAAAATAAGTACAGCTGTTGGATAAATGTAGTGGAGTGAAAAGTTCAAAATGAAATGGTGACGTAGTAAGTAGCAGAAAATTTAAATGCTTACAGTACAAGTGCCTCAAAATGTCCTCAAGTTTAATACTTGAGGGAAATGTACATTTCCAACACCAATCTCATGTCTCGGCGTCAGTTTATCTGATATTCTGAGAGGATCCGAGCAAACTTGTAATCAGCTGTGATCACAAGTAAAATCTTGAAAAATATAAAAAAATATATATTTCCCCCGTAGCTAGGTGATCCATTTAGCATTTGAAACAGGGCCTAATTGGAACAGGTCTGACTGTTAATAGGGCCTGTCGGATCTGGTCTTTTTTGTTATTTGTTTGATTTAAATTAGTTTATGCATGGTCGGGATTGCTTTTCTGCAGAGCCGTGGACGATAATTTGAATAACGCTGTAATTGCATTAAAATCTTCACATAGTGGCTTTAAATAAGCCTGCACTATAAAAACAGTTATTTAAAAAGTACAAGAAATGTGTTTTCTGTAGAAAAAACATTAAGAAACAAATAGCTCTCATTGATCACAGGGGCAAAATATGGGTTTTGTGTGTGCAACGTGAAGCTACAAGGCAGAAAATCAAATGAAATGGATTCCCATGCGTCGTCCCTCTCACTGTGACAGTCAACATGGCAGCAGTCTGTTCTGGACCTGAATCCTGTTGGACACCCGGGCCTTTCTGTTTACCCCTCGTTCTCTGACATCCAGTCTAGACGGCAATTAACTCCTCAAAAAGTTACACCAGTCGCCGGTCGTACCACTGAGGAGATAATAATACTGTGATCCCACGCTTCATGTTAGTGTCACTGACAATGAGGCAGACACATGCTGATGAATATATTCAGTTTGAAACAGAAACCCTGCGTCTCTTTTGCTTCCCAATTTCGGGCAGAGTGAAATAATCACCGGCGCAACCAGAAGTACAAAGACACAATGAGACAAAGCAGCTGCCCTTGACAAAAATCAAGGCTGCGCGATTAATCCTCCCAATTGTTCCGACATCAAACAAGCGTCAGCCCAAATCAGCTGCACACCCCAGCCTCGGCAACAGGTGCTGCACGTGTCTGTGCCGCAGCTGAAACGCTGCACGCCAGTGAGGCCACTGTAACGTGTTGAGTGTCGTCCCGCTGTGAGGATTACACTCCGTAACTGAAGAGACTGTGAGAATGCTCGACGGCTCACAGTGTTTCTAATTGGCATTTCTCACATTTTTTTCCCCTTCACATCACACCACATTGTTTCCCTCTCTCTCTCTCCTCTGATCTCATTAGCTTTGTCTTCTGGATGTGTGCAGCTTGGCCAGCTTTCACCCTGTAAACTCACCCTGTCCAGTGTGTTCGTGCTGGTGTCAGCTCGTGGCCTTTCTGTTCTGTATTGGAAGAAAACTGTTTAAAGCTCATTAATGCTCAGCGTTAGATATGTGTATATATACATATATACAGAAACCTCGAGTGTTCAGAGTTTAGCATTTTCAATTTTTGTGTCGACCAAACTGTAACACTGAAGTACACTTGGCAAGTGATGTTAGTCCATCAGAAAGTGTTACATTCACTGAGGGTGTCTCTCTTCCCCAGCCGAGCTCAAGGTGTGAGATGCAGGGCGCCTGTAGATTTATGCTAAAAGCTCACACAACATTTGCGAACTCCAGCTTCATCCTGTCTGACGTTACTTTAAGAGCATATTGGGATAAAAAAGAAGACCCCTTGTGACCAGTGTTGTACACATCAAAGATATGTGGATGTACCTTTTATCAACTATTTGTGATACTGGGAAAAAGGCATAAAAGAACAAAAAACCTGACAATCAGGTCTGTAAATGTCCTTTTTATTTTATTTTATGCATCTTGTGTTTTCCCGACTCCCTGTGTCTTTCCAAGGAGCCTTTTTTTTGTGACCATCTATAGATGCAGCCGGTAGCATGACTCCAAGGATGCCAACTGCTCTTCACTGAATGATTATCAAGCAGCTAATTTGTGCTACACTGCTGGCAGAGGAATAGGAGGCAAATCCTCCTCAGATTGGAGAGGCCCCGGCTTGTTAGGCCTGCAGAAGGGTTCACATCCTGTGAAAGCCGCTATTGAAGATCTGTGGGACAAGATATAATTACGGTTGAGGCCAGAGAAAAATGGCCTGGTTTCCTGGCTACTGACCAAAGCCTCTGCTACAATAGCGGTTCCAGGCTTGTAATCACAGTTCCTGGTTCAAACAACGAAGGCGCAATTACTGTCAGCGTCTCCTGAGAAATTTCTCCCCACTGGTGGTTAGCCAGGTACCAGGGCTGCAATTATGAGACGTCTAACAGCGAGCGTTGCGCAGGAAGAGAGCAGCTGATTTAATTAGACGTGAGCAATCATGACATCCTGGGTCACTTTTAATTTCCACATTCAAGTACCACTCATGTCTTCATGGCAGGTACACATGTAGCCATCTTACTCTCCTCTGAAAGC
Organism: Verasper variegatus; assembly: GCA_026259375.1. Taxonomy (NCBI): domain Eukaryota; kingdom Metazoa; phylum Chordata; class Actinopteri; order Pleuronectiformes; family Pleuronectidae; genus Verasper; species Verasper variegatus. The sequence goes on along the minus strand of CM048038.1, from coordinate 25,430,442 downwards.
AGGGAGGCACAAAATGGACGAGACGTAAAAGACGTGACCAGGTGCACGTCGGACACACAGGAACATGTAATGCTTTAGCACTGTACTCATGATGTAGCTCGTCTCCCTCAGGTTTTCTTTTTCCCCTGTTCCCCTTTATTCCTCTTACAAAAGGCTGCCTTATTACATCAGAATGAGAAAGAACAAGGGTAAACATACTCTCCTCCCAGCTGTTTCTTTCTCTGAATCCTCTCACCTCCCTCACCCCTCCGACACACTCTCTCCATCCCATTTACTTTTCAATTATCATTTGATCCCCCTGTCTTCTAGTCACTGTAACTACGCTAGCTTTTCGCTCTCTGCTCGTTTCGTAATCATGCGGCCAGAGAACCTATTCCCACCTCCTCTTTTCTCCTCCTCCTCCTCCTCCTCCTCCTCCTCTCTCGGTTTGGACTGTTTCCCACTTGTTGCATGGTTTTTAAAAGAGGAAAGATGATGGAGGGGGAGGGGGCAAATGCATGTGGTAATGTAGGAAATGTGTTATCTGAACAAAACAAACATTTACAGCATAGCACCAGTAAAACTTTGCCTCATTCCTGTCACTGGTTTGCGCTCGGACAGATGCGACGATGACTTTTGATATTTGCATTTTAAAGATCTTTTACATTCATTTCCCTGTGGTGACAGAAACAACTTACAAAGAAATATGGCTTTTTAAAACATTATCCATTATTGCAGTAATGGAGGGAAGAAATAATGAATGTCAGAAAGTGAAATTATGGCAAACAAGAGCATCGATGCCTAACTCCAGTGGCTGAAAACAGGAAAACTAAAATTATAAGATGAAAACACAAGAGAGTAATGGCTCGATAGTCTTTGCATCCTCTTTTAACAATGATTGACAGTTGTCCATCTTTATAACCACTCTACGTATACAACAAATCAAGCACCATCTTTCGATTTTACATGGTTTTATTCTTTGGTTACACCTTTTATCATTTAGTTTAATTCACTAATCTCATTGTTACCATCCAGTGTAGAATATATTTTCTACTTTCTTCCCTTATCAAAATTTGGGGGTCAACGAACTTTAGGGTTATCACTGTGATATGTGGTGTGACCTTCCTAGAACGAGGCGGGAAATAACAGAAAACAACCAACAACAACAAGCTTGTGCATATAGTTGTATCAAAATTGCATCGTCAGAATTAGTTAATGTATAGTGTAAAGATGAAGGAGGTCACATTAAATATATTCATCTCCTGTCGTATTTTTCCAGTGCAAACCGTGCTAGTTATGAGCCACAGGGAAATGTGAGTGGTGCAAAACATTTAAAGGAAATCTCTCTGTCTGTCAGTAAATGTACAGTTACCTTTACATACATATTATGCAAACAGTTTGTCTGCACTGTACAGTTTGTGTCCAATGCATTGTATACACACAGAAAACAACAATATTGAATAAAGGATTTATAGAAAGGAAGCGTGACTGGACTCGTTGATTGACTCTCTGCACGTTGATACACGGCATAACTGAATTTTTTGTTTTAATATAAGTGCTCTCACGGTCAGCATCCCAGCATCTCATACACTCACACACTTTCATGCTTGGTGTTGACTGAAGGGCAGCCTGCATTATCAGCCATTCCAGCAGCAGAAAAGAAGCAGGGGGTGACTGACTTTGCTCAGAAAATGGACAGAGAACTGTATTCAGCTGCTACAGTCACACATTAAACAAAATATACCCTTTCAAAGGAAGCTGGTAAAAAGTTTGTGTTTTGAATGCAGAAGTCTAGTTTTCAATTAGCTCTTCAAGAGTTTTTTTTTTTTTTCAGGAATTGTATGCATAACATTTTCCTTGCCATGTCTGCAAACTTTATAGTGATTTAAGAAAATTAAATCACGGGGGGAAGAAGTGAGTATGTCTATCACTCACTCACTATTTAATAATATCTCATATTCATCCATATTCTGTATGTGTCTTCTCTCTCTCTCTCTCTCTCTCGTTTTCATCATCTCGTGCAACTTGTCTTCGTACTGTGCAACGCAACAGAGAGATGGTTGAACGAGCTGAGGCCCCCGGGTAAACTGAGCATTGGGCTTTTATTAAACAACACAACCAACCTATTTTTCCTTTGCACCAATTTACATCTTTGTTGTGCAGCGAGTGCAGTACAAATTTACAATTAATCAAAACAACTACAAAAGTAATTGCCGCACAATAAACCGAGGGCCTCAGGGGCGGGAGGCAGCAGGGGGGCCTTGGAATTAGAGTAACAGAGACAGGGAAATACACCACAAGTCAGTTTCCACGTAGCAGAATATGATGGAGGCAGCTCAAGTATGGAGAGAGCTGGAGGGACAGACGCATGCTGAGAAGGTTGACAGGCAGGAAGATGCTCATCACACACACACTGCACTGGCCTCCTTTAAGTGACAGGTGAACCAGCAAATACTGTAATTAGGTGAAGGTAATTAAAATGTGCATATGTAAATGTAATGTAAATGAGGTGTACTTTGAAGGGAAACATGGTGTTTAATTAGCGGGAAGGGGTTTCGGAAGGAGTCGAACTTTAATTATATCCAGTCACATGCTGCACGCTTCCCCTCTCATTCAAAGCAAATATCACTCAGATGCTACTTTGAAAGATACGAGTCTCCTGTCGTTCCCCGTCATCCCAGGTAATTTGTTCCTTAGTTTGTTCTGTTACTGCGAACATGGTGACATCCAGACTTTGTAGTTCCTGTCACGGTGACATCCAATGTATCAACTTGAACCTCAGCCTGGCAGGTCACCGGTGCCACAGTGTTCAAACAAACATGTCACACTGCGACATCAGTGGCATCAACCAAATTCACTCAGTATGTTAGTTGGCTTGCCTCAACCAATGAGATCACTTTGGCCAGCAGCTACCCTAAAACTCCATTATGCACAAAGCAAAATGGCTGCTCGGTAATCTCTTATTAAAAAGCAGCCAATTATAGCCGCAAAGCAAAATGACATTTTGTTATCACGCAGCACAAAATGTTTCGATTTCTCGTCTTTTTGATTAATTTCATTAAAACAGCATCGAGTTGGGATTTGTGGGTCTCTTATCTTCTGCAAACTCACACACACACACACACACGCACTGCAGAGGCAATGTGTTTGAGGTGGCATTCGGAGCGCACTCAAGAGCCTGTTTCCATCTCCCTCATTATCATCAAAGACAACAGGCGCTCCAGTACACGCACATGCACACGCACACGCACACGCACACACACACACACACACACACACACACACACACACACACACACAAAGCCATGCATCATAGATGGTTTTCACAGTCATCACAGCCACTTCAAGCCACCGTGAACATAAGTAGTGCACCATGTAGCTCGACTCTCTTGCGGCCATCACTTGGTGTTTTGTTTTTTTTAATGGTCTCATGTGAGGGGATTTTCCTCGGCCCTCAAAGTAGCTTTTAACTGACGCCAATATCTAATATCTAAAAAATACGTGGTTTTGACACTATAGTGATATGTAAGTCAGTTTCATTACATCGCCATGGCAACCAGGTTACTGTCAATCCCTCTGAAAGGTTAAGATTGAACCCCCCCCCACACACATACACGCTTGTAATTACTGCTTCTACATCTAATTTTCCCCGTTTGAGGGAGAAATCATGAAAAGATCCAAGAATTGTATTCTTTCACGTCTCCGACCCAGGATCTAGATTATGTCAATAATAATTATGTTAATAATTACTGTCAACAAACAGACAATGAAAAATGTAATTTACTGACGCGTGTTTGTCTGGAAATGGGTTCAAACGTCTCATCAAGGTTAAAAAAAACACCCCTGCCTAAACTATGCACGTCACAGGTCAGACACACATCATACTGTCACTGTCAACCATTCTTCTTCATCACTTCTCCCTGCTTGCTGCCCCTCTTTCTTTCATTTGCCTCTTCTCCTCCTTCTCCTCCTTCTCCAACTCCTTAATCACAATAACAACAGGAAGGGGATGATGAAGAAACATGAGGGCTGGAGGGGAGAAAGGAATAATTTATCTCTCAGGTGATAAGTGACATTTGATGGACACATACTCACACACACACTAACTGAACAGAGCAGGATACAGTCAAGCCAACACGCTGCCTGAATACTGATTAACCAATCAGAGCCCATTTCTGCCCAGCACCAGAGATACTCGTTGGCTGCCATGGCAACCAAGAAAGCATCACAGCTTAAAGGAGAGGGAGGAATCGCCTCTTCCTCCGTGCATATGTGTGTGTCCACCTCTGAGAGAGGGAAAAGATATAAAAAATTCCCATTTTAATAATATCTCACAATAAAACGTAAAGTTAAAGTTTTACATTTCAGTTCATCATGCAGTTCCTGTTTTATTTGTCATGTTGCAAACTCTTCCTCTCCGTTCACTTCCTGATTCTGGGTGACTTGACAATCCCAGGGCCCTGTTCTTCCTGTCAGGAAACCCCTTACACTCTGCATAGTTAATTCCCCAGGTGTGTAGATGTCGTTGTTGCCTGTTCACAGGTTTCCTCATGTTGTTCCTTCTGTATGAACCTTACTCGTCTTCCTTTAACTGTGAGTAACAACTTTTTACCGCTCGTGTGTGTGTGTGTGTCTCACTTCCCTGCAAGTGTCACCACTACGATGTAAAAAGTCTCCAAACGTATGAACTTGTCTGTGTTCGGCGTGTTTGATGATGATTTGAACTGTTATGATGGAGAACGGCAACTCACTCCTGATTGGTCAAGCCCGTGTATTGATGGGAACTTGCTACCGTGGCTCCATCACCAGACTCTGGCACCAAATGGTTAAGATGGCGATGTTCGTATGTGGGATGTTTTGGCTTAATTTCTGGATATGGGAGGAAGTAGGGACGGCGTCATTGTTGTCTATGTGAGATAGAAATGTATAAAATAAAATGACCTTAGTTTAGTGGTTGGATGTAATGTTGATCATCAGGAATATGAATGACTCATGTAAACATTCAAATCTTAGTTACGTCTTAGTAAGACTAAGGTCAGTAGTCAGATTATCGATGTCCATGGAAACGTCACTGTCTCTACAGTTCGAAGACATTTAGAGTACATTACAGAACTGTGTCACTTCATCACACAAACACTTGTCTCACCCAATCCAAGAGATTTGGGTTTCACCACACAGCCCAGCCATGCTGTCGCTCTCTCTCTCACACACACACACAGCCATGAGTCATCGGGTAGTTTTCACATAATCATGTCCACTTCAATCTGCTTCAAATATGCTGTTACATATTGTGTGTATTGAGTAGTGCCTTGTTTAGCTTGAACACTGCTCAGATTTAAATACTTGATTCTGTAAGTGAATGCAGATTAATGCAAAATCCTCTGTTGTTGATTATACACAATTTTATTCTCAATGTTTGAGCAGTTTATTCATATTTTACCTCAATGTCAGTGCAACCTCAGTGATGCACCCAGGGTCATGGGAGACATGGGATGGGGTGAGCAGAGAAAAAGACGAGTGGGTTATTACAAAGCTTTGCAAGGCACCTCAGCAGGTTTCATATATTCAAGTTGGAGAAAAATCCTTCAATATCAGGATTCATAAATATTGCATTTCATATGAATATGATTTCCCTGGCTGGCTCTCACCTGACAAACACATGCCAATATCCTACTAGGATTTGGGTCACTCATTATCAACCTCTTCCGTGTAGGAAATCTCGCTTTACCAGCCTTTTGTAGGGGGCGTGCCAGACTAACCGCTGGGCGCACAGTATGCATTAAGCTTCAGTATTTTCTGTGAGGTAGAGGACGCACTAGAGGACAGAAAAGCTGAAAAAAGCTTCATATGTCTCCTTTGAAACTGAAACAAGAGTTTAGAAACCTGTACAGATTATTTGGAATGATAATAATGTGAGTTTCTAAAAGCTAAAAAAGTTAAAAAGATACGTTTCAAACAATCTTCTTTGTGAAGAAGTGGAGCTAAAATTAACAGTGAACCATCCGGCAGCAGTTTGCTTTATTGATTTGTTCTACTATAAATACAGGTACGTGGCTGTGAATGTGAAAAGAAGAAGAAAAAGCTCCAACTGGTAACCGGAGTTTTGGGTCTAACCAGTAACTCAGCATGTTGGTTCATTCACAAAAACAACCCCACTTTGTCAGGTGGGAGTCATATCGGCTTTTTTCCCCTTCATTTTTAGAGAGCAGCTTTGAAGTCACAGCTCCGTGGTTTCAGAGAAATAGAAAACTCACTTCCTTTGGAGAGTTCTGAGAATAGGCCGCTTTATTTCTGTCTGCCTCTTTGCAGGTATGGAGGGTGAAAAGCGGACTGGAGCAGAGAGAGACGGGGGGGGGGGGGGGGGAGGCGGAGAGATCAAGGCCCGACTGCAGCACAAACAGCCAGAAAGTGTTTTTCTTTGCTTTTAGACAGCGGTAGGTGCGCAGGTTTGGTGACCTTAGCAACAGGTAGTGGAGTGGAACATTTGATTGGCGACAGCACAGTGTTCAAGCGGAAAATCAATACATTATTTACTTACACATGGCTCACGTCTAGAAAAGGCAGATTTTCAGAGTAAAAGCTGCTTTGAGTTTCCTCACACACTAAAAACTTTTTTTCTTTTTCATAACAGAAGCTTTTTAGCCCGATGAGTCAGACAGTTTTGTCCGTTGAGACGCGCCTTCCCTCAATTTCAGCCCTGGGTGCTGCTGACACTCGGCCATTTTGGCTATTTCAGCCATTTCAGCATCAGTGGCAGGTGTGTGTTGGCAGCTGTTACGGCAATTACTCTAAATGGTAGGAATAGATTTAGTTAACCTACTGTGGTTGACGAGGAGACCTTTTAGTAAAGCTGCTGTCAAGAGCAGGAAATGATTCAAGCCTTCAGTTCATTTCACTTTAATTTTCATTCGTAAGAACTAATTCATTCATTTTTTGCTTTTAAATTCCTCCGTCCTCTTTCTGGATAGTGGGAGGAAGTTTTTATTTTCAGTCGATGGTCAAAACCAAGATACAACTCTGCAGATGGTTTGGTTTATCTGTGTTATCCACTTATTGAATAATTCAGCCTATAGTAAGTCTCCCTTATGATGATAAATATCTGTTGTACGGAGAAGAAAAGGCTAAATACCTGTCTGAGTAAACCAATGCTTATTTTCAAAGTTCAATGTAGAGAAAGCTTATTACTTAAAATGACTTATCTGTGCAGACTACATTGGACTAGACAGTGGAGGAGTAATGATGACACACCGTCTTGTTTTCTTTGCCCAAAAGATAAAAATGTTTCAGTTGCACATTAACAACAGACACAAGCGCAAACAAACAAACCCTGTTTGCTACCAAGTCTTCATCTCTCTCTCTCTCTCTCTCGCTCTCGCTCTCTCTCTCTCTCTCTCTCTCTGTCGATCAGGCCCCCATTCTGGGTTTTTTCTGTCTGTCAATAGAGGGAGCGGGTGGCATTTTCAGCCTGCAGACAGCTTCTCCCATCAGGCCTCATGACTGACGCTGGAACCCTAGTGCATGCGCATGAATACAAGTGCGCTAATCAACTATTCCTCGCTCGTCCTGTAACGTGTCCATCAATCCGTTTGACCATCATAGCTGAATAAATAGCTTAAAAGCACCCAGGGCTTGCGACGCAAATACAAAATGTTACACTCGATGGTGGAAATCACAGATTTAACGTGTCTCTGTGCGGATCGGTTGTTCATCCAGGACTTGTTTACAGATATGATTGTCTCGTGGGTTATTTGCTGACCTATGACCTTTCCTTTACTGTCACTGAGCTTGTGAATGTACTGCGGATATTCAGGCTCCCCAGAGGATCTGCACTTTCCATTTCGGACATTCCATGACCTTTCCTCATGCGTCATCCTCAGGCAAACTTAGCTTCATTTCTATAATCTGTACATTTGCAGTGTATTGCACAAACACGCATCCTGAGACTGAACGTGTATAAAAAGTGACAGAATTTACATTTTCATCCATCGCTCCCTCCTCCCCTGCGTGACCTTTTTGGTCATTACACCTGCAGAGTTCAGTAGACGATTTGTCTCGTGCATTCTGACTTCGCCAGAATATTTAAGCAGACGAACTGCGTCATTCCCACATGCACAAGGTAGATAAACTGCAGACAGGACAAACGCAGCTATAGCGGCCAGGGGGGTGGCGAGAATGTCACACGGTGCAGCATCTGACGACAGGAGAGTGCGATTCCAGAGCGGAGGAAGAGAAACAGACAGTGTGTTGTCTCTAAATCACCTGCTGATAAAGTGTGGTATCTGTAGATGTCTCAGACTGATTCATCTCTGAGTGACACAGATGGAAGGGAAAGCTTTTTCAAAGGTGTTGAAGCTGCATGACAGTGCAGAGTCTGGAGCATTCCAGTGTTTTATTAATAACTGATCCCATGTAAGATTTAGCCATTGCAGACTAGTTAATTAAATTAACATTTAAATTAAAAAAATTAAATCATTATCCCCACACTGGTTTTAAATTCAAATGTTTTTATTCTGTTTCCATATACTGTATCCATATCAAATTCCATCTCAAATTAATGTCTGCTCCTTCATTTCTCATCGTTTTACGATGACTTTAATCACTTTTTCTTAAATGTGGTATTGTTCAGTAGAAGCATTTTGTGCTGTCAACAAATCAAAGGAGGTCGAGCCCACAGAGCAGCAACAGGAGCTCTGATTGGCCATTTTTTTAATTAAATAATTGACTGAAAACATAATTTTTTATTGTAGTGGAACCCTTTTAACTCAGACCTTTAAGTGTCCTAAAATCCTCACAGGATTTTGCTTCATACGAGAAACAAAAGGAAGTCACTGTATTAAGCACATTTGAGCTTAAGATCATGTTTATATCAGATTGACTGTGTTGCAAAGCAGAGCCGACACTATTTTCCAGATACAAATCCAAGGTTCTCAGGTCTGACTCTGTGTGGTCTTATCCTCACCCCGGCTCACCACAGTCTGGCCTAAACTTGTAGACACGTGTGCACTGGTGCCGTGAGCATAATTAGACACCACCTCTAGCAACAAGACTGCACTGTCATGTCTCCCGGCGGCTTGTTGACGGGCAGCTCTGAGGACGCCGTGGAGCCAAGGCAGCGTTCAAAACTGAAGAAATCGTCTGATCAGAGAGCGGCGGCAGCTCAGCCGGAACTGTCGACATGTCTGTCCCGCGTGTTGTATACCACCTCCTGCCTCCAGAGGTGTCCTCATCCTCCACACATGATAGAACTCGAGGGGGCAGATGCCATTAAAGTTAAAACCTGTAAATATGCAAAGCCGTGTCCTCACTTGTGTTGTATTATATTCTGGGTGATTGCAGTAAGAATCTGAGATGGTTTCACTGGTGACAGAGAAGTGGCTGAGACAGCTCAGACAGCCATGTCTCTGAGAAGCTGTTGGATTCGCTTAAAATTTTAAATAGGGGAATGACAGAGTGAAGCTGTCAAAGATGTGGATGTGCGGAGGAGTCAGGTAACGCCGGGGAGAGGAGGCCGAAAAGAGTGAAGTCACCATGCTGTAACATCAAGAAATCCAGCCGAGCTGAGGAGAAAACTAACATTTCCACGTTTTTGAAGGAAGAAACGAGTCGAGACAGTGAAGACGGAGAGAGTGAGGACTTCATCAAGACCTGACCCAAGTCAACCTTTTGATATTTGGCCGTTTGACTCTAACTATGTTCTCTAAACTGTGTCATTCTTCATCATTTCAGCCGTCAACATCAGTTTACTGGGATCCTGGCCTCAGTCCATGTGTGTTGTCAGTCAGTTGTGAATCAATAACGTGTTTCTTCATTACATCCGCCGAGGGGCTTATGTTTTCAACCCCTGTCTGTTAGTTTGTGCAGGATTATGCAAAAACTGCTGAGTGGATTTTCATGGAACTTGATGGACAGATGGGACACGGACCAAGAAAAAATAAAGGTGCAGATCCAGGAATTCATTGTGAGATATTTTCTTTGATTTCCAAGGGAATAATTCATTGATCTAGATGTGAAAAAATCTGGCATATTTTGGGAAATGATTATAAAACCTGGATCTAGCTAATTTAAATGTGGTTTCATAAGGGGGCAGCCTTACTTCAGCTCCTGTACCTGTAAGAGATAACAGTTTATAATCAACGGTTTATATTACCTTCAATCGGTTTTTGAATATGACTGATTTGAATTTCAGGGGACTGTTTGGCCTTGGTGGAGGTATTTGATCTCGAGTGCCATTTAACTTCCGTCTGGTCTCATTTTGAAATACCAAACTCAACACGATCATCAGAGGAAGCTCGACAACAATAACGCTCCTCAATTCAGCTCGTCACACTATTAATTAGATGATCACAATTAATGAAACGCTAATGTGGGAAACCCTCTTTACCAAAGGTGCAGGTTTAAACTTGAGGTGACAGATACTGTGCTCACGGCTGAGAGTAGTTTTCACTCCTCTGCTCTGCGTCTGGGCAAAAGTATCAGACGTAAATACGACCTGCTGCTCTAATTATCCTCATTAAAATCCAAAAATGCTAATGTGCAATTAATGCTGCACATGCATCCTCAAGACTCTTGTTAAAGCAGACTGGGATCAAAGGAGGAGGAGATCTCCCACACAATGCAGTGTTTTGGAGTGGCCTTGTTGTATTGGTCTGTGTTGTGATGCATAATGAAGTGGTTTTGTATTAGTTTGCTCTTTCTGTCGTTGTGTTGAGACACGTGGGTCCAGCTGGAGACACAGAGACGAGGGATGGAAACACGGAACAAGAATTTATCCGTTTGATAAGATTCTCCCAAACACACCTGCTGCCAGGAAATGCCATTAAATGTCAGCTGTCTGTTCGTTCCTGGCTGACGACAAACACACACACACACACACACACACACACACACACACACACAGTAGGCAGGCAGTGTTTTTTCCTGTCTCACCTCAAAACACTCTCAGAAGGTTGTACAAAAGGAGACGAGGGTTCGAGTCAGTCGCAAGAAAATGAAGCCGTTTTTTCTTTAATGACATTTACAGTCATGTAGGTTTATATTTATAACATTGCAGGAGAACATTGAGAGGACAGGAAAGATGGCGCACCATCCTTTAGCGTTTGCAGCTGATACATGATGGGATATGACAACTTCTTGTTTTTATTTCGGCAGAGTTGGAGACAAATCTGGCTCAAACCAAAGGAAACTACCAACTTCTGTTTACCCCTGTCACATAGTGAACGTTAGACTATTTATTAAAGGCAACAACTAATCGTAAACAAACAACCATACCGAATATAGGTATTGTGGAAATCAGCCTTTAATGTTCAACAGGTCAGTTTATAGGATTTTATCAATTAATCTAAAATTTGCCTCAAATATGTTACATTTAAAACTTTCTGTGGTTGATGAAATATTTTCTTTTCCAGAGAAAATACCAAACACATCGGTGTCCTCGCCCTCACCTCAGTAACCACGAGCCCTGAAGCTGGAGGAGGTGCAGATGTGTTTGTTCGCGGCAGCTGGATCCGTTTCTCAGGTATTAGATGAGGTTCACTGCACCAGGCTGCTGACTCACACAGACATTTATCTGAAATATCTGACATTTTAGGAAATGTTATGATGGAGGCCCATAACTTTGGGTTAAAAACTTTTATTTTCTCAAATGTAAGCTGCTGGAAGATTATGAGTAAGTGAGCATGTCTGAGGTTGTCAAAGATCCTCAGAATGAGCTGATACACCAGGTCAGTGTGGGAGGTCCTGCTCAATATAAAGGTCAACAGTGGAAGCTATTTCAGCTGAGGGGAAAAGAAATGACACGAGGGGCATTGGGAATACTGGGAGAAACGTCTCCAGCATTCAGAAAACCATTTTGATTTCACAGACCAACGCACTGACAAACACCTCTATATGCTCAGACATCCAGTATCACACACGGATGCATAGAAAGAAATGAAGATTGAGCGAAGGGGAGGAAAAAAGAGGAAGATCCAGGCTGTGTCTGTTCCAGCTCAACAGTCAGGGCTATCTGGTGTGTTAAAATGAGAGTCTGTTTATATATAGGCCTGAAGAGATAACTCTCTGGACAAATAAAGTGGTATTTACACAGACGCACATTCACAAACAGCAGAGAATCAAACGTCTGAATGAGAGAGCCGCTGAAAGGATTGGTTTCTCCAGACTGAAATCAAAGCAGACAGGAGAAATATCTGCAGGACAAAGAGGCCACGGTGATGCTGGATGTGAGGAACCAGACTTTGTCTCTCTCGCCTCTGATCCGTCAACATCTTCCTCCAGCGTCCAACAACAAGAGCAACGTTTTTACTCACTGAAAATGGCTCCAGAGAACAGTCAAATATTTAAAGTTAAAGTATATCAATGTTTTTAACTGCTGTTCCCATATACCCGAGAATCTAAAGCCAGGATGATGAGACAGAGAAGAGTGAGAGAGGAGGGGACACTGGATAAGAGAAGCTGTTACTCCCTCTAGTGGTTCATTCAACTCGTGCACAGTTCAGGCTGTAATGCAAAAAGAAAACTGCTTTATTGTGATACTACAAGTCAAATCACATCATTAGGAAATCATGTGTTTACAAACACAACGGCAATGTGTCGTTGTCCTCAGGTGCTGAACTCAAACTGTCAGTTTATGGGGTGTTTGTCAGGAACAGGAGCATTTCAAGGGATTGAGGGGATCACCAAACTGTTCATTCACATAAATAACAGTAAAGCAGTAACATTTAAGTCCAAATAAACCCCTAAAATTACCAAGAAAGTTTTTTAAAGTGGTTTCAAACTATGGTGTTGTTTCACTCTCCTGTACAGATTTGTCCTTGCTGTGGTCTAACATTAATAGCTGTTCTCTCCAACCCCCTCTCAGCTCGAGGGACCCCAGGCAATTACCCATTCTGTCTACCTTGTTGCAACCCCAGTAAGAACAATAATTCAAAATTAGCTAGGGAGTTGCATTATTGGAAAAGCAGGCTCCAATGTTTGTGGAGCTTGACCCACACCGGATAGTGAAGGTCAGGTTATCTCAGCTTCTGCTTAATTTTCCATATTCTTGCTTTAATGTCTCTCACAAGTTTCTTTTGCAACCCCTTAAGATATTACTATTCAAATATTTAATGTAGTATTTCACAAATGGAAAAGCTCTTTTATGATCTTATACTTTAAGCCACAAGGGGGCAGTATGGCAACGCAAAGAGGCCCAACCGAACAGCATCAGCAGTAAATATTCAAACACAAAGGAACACACGTTTATATGTATATATGAAAAAACATTTTATTAAAGAAGGAGTGGGATGCTTTGCTTCCCTATATTCTATACATTATGTGCTATACAATGCAGAGGACAGACAGTGCAGGAGTTTATTTTCTTTACACTCATATGAAGGAAAGTCATTGTCAGAAAGCAACGGTTTTAACGGTGGGATCTAATAGACCATATTGGAACAGGAGGTTTGATTATTTAATAAATTAATCACATCCTTTGAAATGCAATGTCTGATGTTGTTTTTTCTATTTTTTGTTTTTTAGAAACATCTGTTCCCTGGTCCAGGATCACAGCTCCAATGGGGTGAGACCACCGCTCACAGCTGTTCATACAGAAGTGACTGTATAACTCCACAGTTAAACTTGCTACTCGCTACCTCAACTTACAATTTCTGCCTTTTTTTTTTTACAGCAAAACGCATTTGAATGGTGGTTAAAAAAGGAAGTCCAGCTAATAGTCATGTTGTACCAAAGCAAAGGTAAGGACTTTCACCTCACTCTTCTAGGATTGTAAGTGTAAAACATAACAGAAGAATAATACAACAACAACACTGTTTTCTTTTTTGACTTGTTTCATAAAATAAACAGCCCATGTTAACATTTATAGCCATTAAAGTCTTTAAACTCGGACTCTGGTTTTTGAAATATTTACAATATTTAAAGAAACGGAAATATCTGAATATTTATCGCTGTTTGTTTTTTTTATGCGGTGAAAAAGAAGTGAGGTTGTTGTGGTTGTTGTGAGGATTGCTTTCTTGAACATGCTCCATCTCCTGCAGCACAAGCTGAGGGGAACCACGCCTAAATACTCCATAAACCCTTAATGACATTCTTCACATCGGTCAGGTCAGTCCAGGTAACAACTCGCTGCTCAGGCAACAGATTCTGTTTCCTATGTCCTACAAATCTAACCACACACTTCGATTATAGGATGTAAACAAAGTCGACAACAAGGGGACGCTATGTCTGCACGAGCTGTTTTATCTTCCTGTGTGTGTAAGTACAAATCCTGTGTATGATCATGACTGGACAGCTGACCTGATTTCTAAAAAACCCTGGATTTTAAGGAGACTGGTGAACTAGGGTTAGACAGATAGTGAGGGACCAACACTGACTATAAATATTAAATATTCTATATGCTGATGATTTCTAGCCGGTCCATACAGCTTCAGTGCCTCATGCTGTAAAAGCTAAAAAGCAGAAAAGTTTCTGTTGTGGAATAAAATAACCCCAGTTTATCGCTTTTATTAACTGCTACAGATAGAAAATTAAAAAAATATCAATATCTGACCCATATCTGTCAAACCCTAGTGAGGAAATGCAAAACAGACACACACCATTTATAGATACACACACATACATACATCTTTGCATAAATTATGTACATACATTATGTGTGTTGGGACTAGATTTTGGCAAACATGCTGAGAGAAAAAGATTTTCCCTCATGAATAAGGCATGCCATGTACTGCGACTTCCTGTCACACGCCGCCGTCTGTTTAGGGTGTTTACTCTGCACGTCACGACAAGCTCTGATAAGTTTAATTTACTTGACTTTATTCGTTTGTGATCCCACTCAGCCAACTGCTGTGATGTCATCACTTGGCGACGGCCATCGCTGCTGCAATGCCAGGAACGCTCAGGGCTCCTCCAAGGTATGACATCATCTGGGATATGAAGCGCCGAAAGTCTGCTGGTTGGCCCATCTCCGCGATGTCATGACCCAACGCTCCAATGGCTAGGGTTGCCTGTCAATGCCGTTGTCTCCCTGTCAGATATTTGACAGTCGTCGCCCTCGGTTGGTGCCGAGTGAAGCTCGCAGCCTCGGCTCTCTGGCCCTGTGGCGAGCAGAACAATTGTGAGACATCTTCTTCTGAATGCATCTTAAAACACAGTTTGACAAAGAATTTTCTCCTTGATGTTTACAATGTGTTAACAATAAGAAACATAAGCGACAATTCCCCTGAGGTTTTGAAAGGTGATATACTGGATCTGTGTAGGATGCAAACCTATAGTGCTCGTTGAAGTCCAGTCTGAAGCTGAGGAACCGCAGACTCTCATCTGTGCTCGTCATCAGCAACACCAGGAACTGCTGGACACTGCCCTGAAAGGATCAAGGTCAGAAGGACATTTCAGAAGGAGAAGATTCTGCCATAATAAACGACTGCTGCTTCTCCAGGTGGCTCAGATCAGTACCTGGTAGCAGTCTGTGAGAATGCGGAACTGGGAGCGCATCTTTGGTATGGTGTCCTGGAACTCCTGAATCCTCCGCTTCTCCTCTGCTTCCTGCTCGGCCGTCACTCCCCACTGACCCTGAATCAGCAAGAGACGACACAGATAGGGACAGGTTAGTCAAACAGAGTAATCTCTTTACTCAGTGGCCCAGTGTGATCAGTTCCTACCTCCGCTTCTCTCTGCTTTTTCCTCTCCTCATACTGCAGCCGTAGGGTGAGCTCCTCCAGCGCAGAGCGGTAGAGGGAGTCCTGCACTCTCTGAAACTCAATGATCTGGTCAAATATGGACCTCAGCTGGTTCAAAAGAGACTGGGGGAAAACAAGAGACAGGAAATGTGATGGACAATCTATTTTATGGCGTCAGATTATTGTGTGAGTGTTTGTGTGGGTTACCCTGCTGTTGCTGTCCAGCAGGCATCTTGAGATGATAGAGTCCAGGAAGACTTCGTGGGCGGCGATGATGTGGTCGAGGTCCTGAGCCTGCTGCACCTTGTTCCACAGCTCGTCCCAGCAGCACTCCAGCACCTACACACACACGGGAATTACACTGCTCTATCATAAGGTATCATTGAGTCAGGCTCAACCACCATTAATGTAATTATTTAATCACCTTAAACCTGCTAAAACTTCTAAAAACAACCTCATGAGTCTGACTTTCACTTTTGTTTTAGAGTCTCCTGCCCTCAATTGTTATGTGATTGATCTGGACTTGAACCTGCAATCCTCCTGAAAAACCTCACTGACTTTGCTCCTGGTGATCGTGTAAATCAGAATTAACCGGACACAATGAATCACCTCCTTCCTGTAATTACTACTTTGTATTGATGTGACGGGAACGGCGCTGCTAATGGTCTGACCTCAAAGGTGATGTAGTACTGCATTTGGTGGATGAAGTGGACCATCTCCGAGGCCAGGATGTGACACTGGTGCAGCGCGCCGGACAACTCTGGAGGATAAAAAGAAAAAAGGTTTTATGAGCCGCAGATTGCAGAGAGAGCAATAACAGACTTTGTTTGGCTTAACTTGTTTTCTTAGAAAATCGGAAAAATCTATAAAACACTATTTACTAAAGTGTTAAATGTGGTTTTTGTTAGGACCAAAAAAGCGTGTGCGGGATAAACCTTCATGTGGTAAGAAAGTGTGTTTGTCGTGTGTGTTTCTGTACCAGGCATGGTTTTGAGGAGCTTGGCGTTACACATCTGTCCCTTCCAGATGTCGGTCAGCGTGTACTCCATCCTCTTGGCCCTCCACAGGAAGTTAAACACCCGCAGGTAGTGGCCCATACAATCCCTTGTAAATAACTTGTAAACACAACACACAACAGATCTTCAGAGATCAAAACAAAACATACACAATGTGTTGGGAAGTGTATGTGAAAGCGTGTGTTACCGTGGCGATGGGTCCCTCCACGTGGTAGTCCAGGCTGAAAACATCCCAGCCTGTGTCGCCTGAAGACACCTGGAGCAAATAAACAACACGTTGAGGACCTGCTAAGATCTTTCCCATGCATAGACACACACACACACTTTACCTCCAGCAGGCGCACGTCGAGCCTCTTGAGGATCTCTGCGTTGTCAAACTGGGCGTTAGTGGCTCTGACGGCTGTTTCTAAGATACCAGTCAGGTTGTGTTGGTACAATGTGGTGGCAGGACGCACCAACTCTGGTCTGCAACGACATAATTAGGATATGTCCTGAAGAATATTCTGCTGTTATATCTTTGCTTTACGTGCACAAATTAGCATTAACGTGTTATTATAAGATATCAAGTGTTACTTTAGTAGGTCCATGAGGTGTCTGATGAAGTCTCCCTGGCCCAGCAGCAGGTATCTCCTCATGGCCTGCAGGTGCTCCAGCAGCAGGTAGTTGTGGTTGAGAACATCCAGCAGGTATTTGCTGGTGTCAAAGTAGGCGGCGTCGATCTTCTCCTGAAATGCCCCCTCCAGGTCCGACAGCAGCTCTGCAGCTACGAGAAGGCAGAGATGGAGAAGGTATTCACAGATGAAAAGTTCACATACTTTAGTGCAGCTGACTCATAAAACTGATGTTTGACTTCAACTTTTCAGGTTTTGCTAGGACACAACATCTGTGTGAAAATTCTTAGGACTTGAACAATTCAACTTGGCGTCCTTCAGCAGATACAGTAAAAGCTACAGATCAGACCGATGAAGTCCGACACACCGAATCAATAGAATAAGTCTAAGTATAACTCTTTCCACTTCGTAGACAAAAGGAGAGCGGCAGAAGGCCAGCGACCGGTAAGAGCATCGATCACTGCCAGTCCACTGGCCCACGTCAATACAACAATATCAATACAATGAGGGCAAAAAAACTAAAACAATAAAAGGGTGACAATAAAGCTTGTAGCATCATTCCAGCTTTTACATGAGCAAACTGCATCTTATTGTCTGGTTATGTTATCCTAATTATGCCCTTAAACCAAGTACAGAGAAAAACAATAGCTGTTGTCAGTAAAAACGTCAACGACACACTCACTTGTTCTCTGAATTTTCTGGCACATTTTCCTGGAAAGGAAAAGTTCCGGAAAATACCGGAACAACTGACATTTGCGTTGTCACATACAGCCCCTTCAGGAAAGATTTTAGGAAAATGTCTGACTTCTGTGCATATCTGAAAGCAGCTGAGGCTCTTACCATCTTTCGGCGTGTCTGCAGACTTGGACGCTGCCGTGATTTTGCCTGGCGGCGTTCTGTCATGACAAACCTGGTGCAGGAAGTTGATGGATTTACCGATCAGCAGAACCTGGAGGGGAAATAAAGCAACGCAGGAGATATCAGTTAGGTTATATTTGTTTTGTGTGTCAGTACTTCAGCACCTCTGATCTATAGTAGTAGAATGTGTGGGTGGGTGTGTATATACCTTGCGGGCCTGGTCCATAGTGATGAACGAGGGGATCATACACTTCCTGAGGGAGTACTTGTCGTGCCACAGACGATCGGTCTTCACGTTGGGATCAGATGCTACAAAGAACTACACACAAAAATAAATAAAGACAGTTCAATAAACAGTGTATTACGATTTATATACATTTTGAAACGGTGTGGTCTACACTTGATGGCGTGGACCGAATGCGTGATTAGTGGGCGAGGTCAAGGGCCTCGTTATGGACGCAGGAAGTGACGTGTTTATCCTTCCTTCCTGTGCGCAAAACACACACAACACGGATCCTTTTCAACCGCTCCCCGAAATGACTTGTCTAGATTTTAATTCCTAACTGTTCACCAAAAGGAATCACTGTCATGTTACAAACTAAAACATCCCTTATTGTGTTTCACTAGACGTTTTTTTTAATGCATTGACAGGTGTTGTTTCTTACATCGGGTTTTACAAAGCTTCTCGTTAATTTCCCTCCTGAAAGGTGCAATAACTTTCTCTCTCTGCTTTCTTTAAACACAGCACTTACGAGTAGAGTGCAGTGACTGCTGGACACATAAATACTGTGACTGAGAGACGAGGGAGCAGGGAGAAGTAAAGGAGAAACATCCATCAGCAGGTTCTCCATTACACTCCTCTCATCCGTTCTCATTTAAGAAGATGTCCTGCCTCACCTCACTTTCTTTATTTCTCAACCCTCTTCAGACGAATCACACGGTTTCCTACAGTTGATTGTGGTGAGTGAGAAATGTCCTATATTTTCTCCTAAGATTTCCCACATGCACTGAAAGTATCAGAAAGATGTTTGTACCTCGTGGTACGTATCTTCCAGCTCTCCATCATAGATCCACCTGTAGAGGAAGTTGAGAATAGGGTTTGACACCAGGCTGAGGATGTGTTGAACCAGCGCTCTCATCTGCGGGTCACCCGTTTTCCCGTAGGCATGGACAGCTGAAGCCAACTCTCCTCCCTTTCGACCTGAACACACAAACAAGTGTGTTCAAAAAACGCACACTCATCTTATGTTAACATATTTCACCTCAACACAAACACAGCAGCCACGTCCAGCCCACCTTGGCAGTAGTCAACGAGGGCGGCCAGCGTTTTAAGCCGAACTCTGGGGTCGTACATCCAAACCAGCAGCCTCCTGAGGGTCAGGCTGTTCTCTGTGCACACGATCACACCTTGTTCGTCCTCCACCTGCAACTGAGACACATATACAGCAACAAACACCAGTTAACAGAATGATGTGGAAAATGACATGAGACAGACTGTTTGATTCATTTTGGCCGAGGTATGTGCTGTTAGTGTCATTCTAATTCAATATTGATCAGCTATTTCTTCAAGTTCTTTTTCAAAACTGAGATCAAGTTGGAGTTTTTTCTTTAAATGAGTTGTTAATGTGATTACCTGAGAGTGGAGGACAGACAGCAGCCTGTAATATTCCTTCAGCTCCTGGTGGAGCGATGCACAGAAGCTCTGAGGACACAGAGAGGACAGACATTGATAAAAAGACCTGCATTAAAATAAGAACATATCCATTAAGGATTATTAATACACGTGGTAAGCGCAGACACACCTGTCCGACCAGCCCAAAGGCCCGGTCGACGCTTCTGGCGTCGGTGAACTTCATGACCTTGTTGTGGAGCCAGCCGAGCTCTGCCAGTCTGCTGCAGGTGTCCCTCAGGGACTTGTGCAGCACCACCTGGTGACGCAATGCACACATTACAATACATATCTGTCTCCAGTTTTATTTAGACGGCTGTGATGTTACATCATGGAGGCGATTCAAATTTTGTATCTAAAGATTTATCTTTAAACGACGCATTAAATTTGTATCTGATTAACAAAACCTTGTATACAGGAAGCTTTACTGAGAGGTAAAGTGGCCAAAGACAAGTATCTCTATCCTTTCCCTATCCTCCATTCTTTTATCTCTGCCCTCAGTGGCTCCTACATTGACCGCAAGTCT
Source organism: Verasper variegatus (assembly GCA_026259375.1). Taxonomy (NCBI): domain Eukaryota; kingdom Metazoa; phylum Chordata; class Actinopteri; order Pleuronectiformes; family Pleuronectidae; genus Verasper; species Verasper variegatus. The sequence continues at coordinate 25,410,112 of CM048038.1, read as the reverse complement.
ATGTTTAGCAGCCCTGAGAAGCTACGGGACAGGTTACATCTCAGGTCTTCCTATCGATGATATGAGAGAGAGGGGAAAAAGAAACTGACAGGACAGGGAAAAGAGGAGTCGATGGGGCTCGGAGCCAAAGAGCTTCATATTGATCTGTTGAATCTCTCGTTTAAAGACCAATCATCAACAATTCCCTTGATATCATGTTGTCTTCTCTGAATATGTGGTGACCATTACTTCAACTGGGCTTCATAAGATGGGAGGGAGACAGTGGCATTATCCAAGTGATGTAAAGCTTCCAGCCAGGCCAGATTTACTCTGTTGCTCTTCACCTTGTTGTTTATATTCTAACAGTTGATCAAGGATGATGATGTCCTAGGCTGTACTGTTACTGTTACTCCGGGCCACTGTGTGCTGCACAGGGGTCGATGCGGTTCACATACCTTGCTGTCTATTTTGTAGCAGTTCTCCTGGGCGCTCAACTTGATGAACTTGCCGTCGATGCCCTGGAAGACGTAGAGGATGTCCCGCACCAGCGCCGCCTCGCTAACCTCCCCTATACCAGCAGAGGACGAGGGGATGAACAGTTTTATCGTCCATCAAAAATACAGACTGTGCTCTTAGAGTTCCCGTTAAATTTTAAAACAAAAAAAGATGATGAAGCTCTGCTGATCATATTTGCTATAACCTCATATTGATCTATTGTTCTGCTTTAAAAAGACTCAAGACTTAAAATAACAAAACACATTAATGATGTTCTGCTCAGTCTGTAACCTGCACCGCTTCCGGTTATAACTGGTTATTCTGTGTTTATATATGTCGCTCAGCACCTGTGTCACCGTCTCGGCGAGTTCGGACCACACGTGTGGAGGGAGCTTGAGGTCCGAGAGCTGGCCGGGTGGTGGGCAGGGTGAGAGCGGAGGAGCTCATGGGAAGAGTCCAGGCCAGTCGAGAGCCCAGAGGCTGAGCGGCTGCAGCTGCAGACTGAGGAGGTTGACTAAAACACACACAAACACACATTCACTGTGAGTTACAAAGTTCTAACCAGTATCCTGCACTAATATTGTCATTATACAAACATCTGGATATGATCTAAATGCATTTCAAAGGTTAGCATTAACCTGCAACCTAATGCCATGAGACTTTTTTTATGTTTGGAGTAAGGACTTGACCTTTCACAATTAAAAGGTGAGCATCAACAGCTCGATGGTCATTTTTCACTGAAGGACTCCTGCATTATTAATGAGGATAAATGGAATTAAAAGGCCTTCTGGTGCCTCATAAAGAGATATTTATGTGAGGTCAGGCTGAGAGGCCAGTTCAGGCTCCACTGTTAATTGATGCTTCCTTTATCTCACACTAAGTGTTTTTATAAGACAAGTGTCAAATAAGTAAACTTGCTCTCACCAGAGGCTTTGAGGTGAAACTGAGAGTGTACCCATTATTTTGACCACATGTATACCAATATAAAGCAGGCTTCAGATTCACAGTGGAGCTTGGCACCAGATGCTTTTAAATGCAACGTAGTAAAAAAGATTAATTTTAAATCTGTCTTCTCACCCAGCCAGTAGTGACTGTGGCGTCGGCGTGGGTCCATTCAGCGTGTAGACTCCCAGACTGGAGATTCCACTGGTGCCGACACTGGCCGTCAGCACGCCGCTTCTCTCCCCGTAGCCCAGGGCCAGGCTCTGTGGCCGGGTGCAGTAGAACGGGGTGGAGTGGGCGTCCCTGGGGAGGGCCTGGGCAAACAGCGCCCCATAGTTGCCGACCTGAGAAGGATGAGTAGATGATATGGAGATGAGAGAAGTAAGTTTAAACCTTGTGCTTTTATTATGGTCCCTTTTTAGAAAACCTATGGAAGAATGAGATGTGTGTGTGTGTGTCTCACCCTGCCAGATGGCTTACGAGGGTCCTCAGAGAGGCTGAGCAGCAGGTAGAGAACAGACCAGCGATGCTTCAGAATGCCCTGTCGAACAGTAAACACAGCACAAAATATCCCTAATTAACAAATAATGCAATCGATAACGAATTCATGAATAAAAAGATACACTATGAATCTGAGTTGATCAAATTCAAACATGATGATTTGAAGAACTGAAGAGAAAAAACCTGTGTCTGAAGTTTTCTGTGCAGCTCAGAGAACAAAGCAGCATCGGCTTCTCTCCTCTGTCTCAGCACTGCAACAGCATCAAAACAAACTTCGTAAGTCTCCTACATTATTAACTTTGCAAACATGAACGAGAGTAAAGCAAAAGAAAGTATATGAGGAACATGAGGTCAAGAAGATGTGCTTAGAAAAGACTAAAGGTTTGTTCTGTTGTGCTGATAAACAAAAAACATTCAGTGTCTGTTTCTATGAGACTTTATTACACCTGAACAACAGCAGCAGTCTGACCACATGTTGCTGACAACTTTGTACCGAGAGCTGAATTGTATTCCCGTAGCAGTTTTAGTTGATAAACTGGAATAAACTCTCAACCTCAACCAAATATCTGATTTACTCACATCAGGAATCCACATGTAAATCCAGTCAGCAGGTGCCTGTTGCAAACTGCAAAGTAACAACCTGAATCGTTATTTTAATGGCACCTCTGAGGCCTTCGGTCAATCTGTGAGAAATAAATCATTATGTGCAGTAAGTGCTGCACTATTTTTGTTTTAGCTTTGATCAATGTTTTCCCACTAATGGTGCTATCCTCCCTCTCATGAAATTTTCTTTGGTGGAATGGCTCCAGCGTAAAAGGCATCGAACACACAGGGAGAAAAGTTCCAGTAGTTCAATAACCCGCAGTACGATGTGTCATCAGGCGACAATATTCATCCAAAGGCCAGCTTACGTTCTTTCTTGATCTTCTCCGACACCAGGAACTCATCCCGTTCAATGGTAGGGGCGTAGTTACTGCCGATGACTCGCACTGCATACTGGAACTGGTGGGCGACTTCAGCTGGAGAAATAAACAACCGGTGATGAGTAGAGGTCAAGGACACACTTTGAGGTAATGCAGAAACCAGTAAAACCAGTAGACTGCAACAAATCAACAATCAAATGCACATTATAAAACTTCAGGATTCTGGTGTGAATGTGCTGTTGTTTTGAAAACTATTAATGAGAATGGGATAAAAACAATTACAGGTAATATTTGCTGTGTTTGATCACATGGTCCAAGTTGCCATCTCTTTAAAAGTGACTGAGAAACACATGATCACAGTGATTTATTTGCTGCTCCTCTGTGATGAAGACATGCTAACCATCCTCAGAGATGCCAGCATCCAGCAGAGGCCTGCAGCTAGCAGGACCAACCAGTGTAGTGATCAGCACCACAGCTAAATGGCTAACAAGCTAACAGATAACCGGATTGAAATCAAACCATCTGGTCAATACAAAGCTAAAAGTTAATAGCTCCATGTAGCATGAAGCTAAGTTTGTATGTGCTTACAGCCAGAGCCCATTGGCTGACAGCGGACCAAGCCCCGCTTACGTGCCGTTATCCTGCTCAGCTAAAGTGGCACCAAACATCATCTGTGTTTCTTATGGTTTAGTGTGTTGGATCACTTGTATGCACTTAAAGAAAGAAGCAATATTGTATATTTGATTCGGCATTTTTCCAACAAAAGCAAGGAGCGTTCATCCTCACGAAAGTCCCATCGTTTTCTACAACACTCCGCCACAAAAACATAGCGGGTTGAGTCAATGAGAGCAGTGAAAGTGTTAAATTATTGATAAATGTGGGGCTGACAGGTGCAGGAAACATACGCCGAAGTGGTCAGTAGACTGCAACGATTAATAAAAGTCCTTGACAGATTAAGTGACGCGTTTAAGATTTGAATTGTGAGGAGAAACGTTTGAGTACAGATTTATTTGAATGATGTTTGGTTTGGATTTCGCATTGAACGCAACTGGCGCGGAGCGTGCCAGCGTTACCGGGCGTACCTTCGCTTTTCCCCGTGATCCTGCAGCAGAGGCTCTGGAGAAGCACGTTGGGTGATTTCTGGTCCAGGGTCGCCATGCTGCTAACGCGGCTAAGGCTCCGTGTGAGGCCCGGTAGTTTATTTAATGTCTCTGAATGGTGAGAACTAACTCCAGACTCCCACTAAGAGCTGCGCCATTTTGACAAGTTGAGTCAAGCTAGCGCGAGGCAGGCAGCACATGATAACAGCTAGCGGCTTGTTCCTTCAAAGTAAAAGCATTGAACTCGGGTTTTATCATCGAGCATATCTATATAAAAATGTATATACAATTTAAATATAATATTAACAATACTTCAATTTATAATACCTTAATGGTTCTTTAAACATAATTTGCAAAATAGATAACTGCACTTTCACACTTTTAAATCCATCTAAATGCTTGCGCTCAGACAGCCTCCCTTCAGCAGGGATCTTATTGGGAAGATAATAACCGGATGCGGTGGTTGTTATTGCAGAAACATTGACGCTGGTGTCCCAACAGAACCCGCCGAAAAGCGTCTCCAGGAAACAGAGGTTGGACAAATGAAGGAAAATAGTTCCCCCCGGAAACAAAGCACGAAGAATCATGTTTCCGACCATTTGTTTATATATAGTGATGACTTAATATTGTGTTAACGTTTTGTTGCAATCATTTATAATATTAATAAATGAACACAAATTAAAATTAAAAACACCAGAATTAAAAAGTAAGTGAAATTCGGCTAATTTGATATATACACGCAGATTTTATTTAGTTTTTTTTAGAATACGCTCATTACATATATCACAAAAGTACAGAGCAAAGGATTCCTGACAATCCTGTGTTTCTGTGCAAGAGCAACAATAATTTAATTCTGTGACTCTCTGTGAAACTTGATTAGCTGAGTTTTCTTCATGATATGGTACAAATCTGGTGGATGTGTGTGTTTTGAGTGATTAAAACACAAACATTGTCTTAAAATAAATGTCTTTTCCCCACAAGTTATTATCTTTTGGGACTTCGGGGTTTCAGAACTAAAGTAAATTTGCAGATGATAACATAAATTGAGACTGGACAACAGAAATAAAACTCTAAACTAAAGTTTCTGACACACACACACACACACACACACACACACACTTGCTTTCAATCCCACTCACATGACATAAGGTCCAGAATCAGTATCTGGGTTTATTTCCAAATAGGTTTAAACAAATATGGAATTTGCTGTGGTGTGTTTGTGCAAGTATAAATATAAAATATATGAAATGGGAAACAAAATTAACTATAGTAAATAAATAAATAATATAATAAAGGTACACAAACACACACACACACACACACACACACACACACACACACACACACACACACACTGTGATCTCCTAATTAACTGGTGCGCACGCGCTCTCCTGCAGTCCCCCACCTGGACTCGTCGTGTGACGTCACAGTTAGAAAAGCTCCTTTTGGCCGCGGCGCGCGACACAAGCAGATTACCGGGACACGCGCAGCTGCGAGTGGAGAGGGAGCGCGCGCCAGGCGGAGGTAACTTCATGTACAGGAGGAGCGCACTTGTCTGTACCTGCATAAACTGCGTGAAAACCCTCTCCGCTCCCCCACCTCTCACTGGAGCCTGACAGTAAAGTGTTGCGGGACCGAGCCCTGTTCTTTTTCTCCATCCAGGAAGACGAGCGGACGGAGAAAATCATGGAGCGAGGAGGAGATTTAAAAAGAAGCTAGCGCTCCCAGCCCCGGGAGCCCCGCGGAGAGAGCACCACTGACGCCCCGCAGAACAGAAGAAGTGTCCGGGGAGAAAGAGGAACAAGATGGGGATGGATCTCAGCACCCTCCGGACCCTCATCAGCAGATATGTAAGTTTTTTTTATTTTGTGTTCAGTAAACAGTGCAGCCTCCAGCCACTGTTGGTTTCAGATTCCGCCGAAGCAGCCACTCATCCGGATTAAGTTACACCCAGGAAAGCGAGTGGAAAGAAGCTGAATGGGAAATAGTGAGGAAACACTTTGAAGACACCATCAGCCATTAGTCTTTTTTTTACAGGAAGTTGCTGTTTTGTCTTGTTTTGAAGTTGAAATATCCGCAGGAACTATCCAACCACCGTGCAAATAACTTAGAGCCAGACAAAATGGCTTCAAATTCTATCAAGAATTAACAAGAAGATCTTGCTATTGATGACAAACATATAACGATACTTATTGATATGGAATTATTGCCCAGGGCTACTCAAGACCCGGTCCTAATATGATTTCTCTTTACATTTTTAACTTGAAAGACTCTAAATCTTAATCTTAAACCTTGTTTTGTGGATTGAAAAACAGTATAAAAATGTTATTTTCTTAATGTAAGTGGAGTATTTGTTAGATCGGCTAATGATGGGTTAAAATGCATTATTTTGAATGAGATTTGGCATGCACACAATTCGCCAGGTATTATTTTATTATTGTATAATATAGTGACATGTGTTATTTATAAAGACGTAATTTAAAGCATTGGAGCCGACACTGTTGAGCCACAGCAGCCTTCATACCTTCAGTCAACATTTGCACTTTAAGAAGAGAAAGGTGGAGTCAGAAATGATATCACCAGATGTAATGCAGCATTCTGGAGAGGATATGCATTCATGACAGAACACGCAGGCAGACAGACATTATTTTTCTTCTCAATGTATGGACGAGTCAGTTTCAGAATCTGTGAAATCAAATTTTTATGAAAAAACAAATCAATGCACTTTCTGAATGCAGCCAGTGGAAGCTTTTATTTTGTAGTTTTTACATGTTTTCATTCATAGATATTTTCCCGTTACCCAGAAAGTGATTAATTCACTATGGAGCATCTCCCGTGCTTTTCACTCTCATTTATTATGCTCTTCCTTCCAGTTGACCGTAATTACAAATGGAAGAGTCGGCCACATGAATTATGTAATCCAGTTGTTTTTCCCCTGCTAGTCAAATCGATGGTCAGCAGTGGAGCAGCCGGCCTGTATGGCTATGGGTTGCATTAGGCTCCTCTGTAATGTCTTTGACAATAATCCAGACAGAGCAAGCCCTACTCACATGAGAGATAGCGAGCTTCATACCCAGGCTCCACGCTCAGCTGAGGCTTAGACACAGCCTCCCAACTGTTGCAAATGGCTGATTAGATAAGTCCCCGCTGTGTGCAGGGTGAAATGGAGCCTTGTAGTAAGAAACATGCCGAGACAAGCCTTTGATTGGAAGGATGTGGGATGCTGATGAGGTCTGCTGCTGTAATTGATCTGGATAACTGCTTTAGGCAAATTGATTGTATTGCCGTCACAAAAACCCGGATGCAAAGAGATTGCTGAATACAAAAATTAGGGCTGGGAGCCTTTATCTGTTTGTCAATACAGTGCTTTTATGAAATATCAGTCAATACTATAGGAGCAAGTGGGACAGGAGGGAGGGCTCTACTTCTGACCGCATCTTGAAAATGAACCTAATTATAAATTCAGTCTATATTTAAAAGCCTGATGTATCCATTTGCTGCGCTCTAAAGAATTCTCATGATCGTGTGAGACATCAGAAAAGGAAACCGTGATTCCATCATCTACAGCCTGTGACGAGATGCATGTTACCTGTCTTTCATGGCAGTTTTCCAGTGTTAGATAGATAGAATATGAACATGAAGGGTCAATTGTTCTTATAGCAGTTAAATGTGATAATTATTCTGATATCCATGATGTCAACATTGTTTTTAAATGCACTACATTCTTCCACCCTCATTTATTAGTAGCTTTTATCCAGGAACCAGTCGTCCTTGTGGGCTGACAGTCATTACGCTTCGGGCGTGTTGAGATCTGTCTCGTGAAAACGCCTCAAACAGCTGTGATTCAGACACAGACTGAATTTTATGGAGTCATAAATAATCCTGGTAGTTTCACGGTAACTGAACAATATTACAAACCAGTAATCAAACAATAAAAACAAGCGGATTCTGTAAAAACACCTCAAAAGAGCATCCAACCCAAACCAACCTTAGTATGTTGAACGTATGAAATGTGATCAATATATATATCACAGTGACTTTCATATAGATTGAATTCTGAGTCGATTGATGTATTAGTCAATCAACAGAAAATACAATATCGCAGAGGAGATGCAAGTTTTGTTAAAAATACTCAAATACATTTAACCCATAGCTTAAATAAAGTCAGCTGAGGTCACGCTGTAGCCTCCTCGTTACAGGTCGTACTGCGGCAGGATTAGTCCGTCTTCAAAGCCAGTCTTTCCAGTTGCTGCCATCTCTGATTAAGCAAAAAGGCAGAAGATGTTATATAAGCCTATGGATCTCTTTTTAAAGCAGAACATGTAGAGTTGTAGTCTTTGTGGCTGTCACTCCTGTTCAGGCTGAATGAGAAGCAAATGTAATCACAGTGACGGGCAGGAGCACTGAGACCCAGTGTACTTGTACTGTATTCTTCCCCTTTCTTTTGTCTTCTCAGGGTTGTTTTAGGCTCTGAAAGTTTTTAAAGACCTTTTTTGACCATATCACATTTTCTTCTTGTTGCATGTTGTTTATTGCCACTTATGCTCAATCAAAAGAAATATATATTTTCTAAGGTGTATTTGTTTTTATTTGCGCATATCAGCATAGGATCTATATACTTAAATCAAAAGAAATATATATTTTCTAAGGTATATTTGTTTTTATTTGCGCATATCAGCATAGGATCTATATACTTAACACTCACTAATGGACGAGTATTAGAAATCTATGTGATTGTTCTAGTTATGGAGTAGCTGCTGTACTTCCCTATTTACTGTGGAGAGTAGACACAAAATCGTGATAATGACATAACAGCAGTTTCCTGCTGCAGAAATTAGGTGATAACTGATTTGCTGAGGGCATGCGTATACAAAGCATCATGGGTAAAATTAGCCCTAGTTTGTTTCTGTCACAAGGATCCACTTCTATGAGCACTGATCTTTGAAAATCCTAATTTAAGGACACTTAGCATTGTTTGAAGTTATTTCCGGAATAATCAAAGACTCTTCGAACCATCTGAAAAATAATCTGTCTGCTGCTTGATTATTGTTAACCTGTTTCCTCTGCAAGTAATTGTAGCTGACGTGTCCTCTCGCTTGTTTTTTATGACAAACAACAAAATCCACATTGTTCACATATGAAAGTATTAAGTAATGTCAGTATAGATAATCATTACTTAATTAAATTTAAGTTTATGTCATACGAACTAAGAATCATTTCAGGCTACCACCTTTAGTCACCACTTTTAATACAGGAGAGACATGTGCATTATGTCCAATGAAAGATTAATATGTTTACATTAGGGCTGCAATGATTATTTCATTCGTTAATTGTAGTGAAAAGTTATTTCCCGTCTGAGAGTCATATTTGTCTTCTGATTCTCTCCACTGACACATTCAACATCGATTAAATGAGTAAGAAGAATAGGTGTATGAGGAAATCAATGGAAGCCAAGGCCTTGTGCATAGATAATCTAATGTTATCTACACTGAATGTCTTAGATTTAAATCTGTAATATTGAAAAGATCCTCCATCTTGAATAATTAGAGAATCCAGACTGAAATGCTGCAGTTGTTTTGCAGCTTTGATTGAAACAAGGTGACGTTATCATGTCTCTGTGTGTGGAGGTGGGCTGAAGCTGTCGGGCAGCATTCCTCTGCTGCTGACTAATCTGGATTCCTGGACAGGAAGTGCCTCTCCTCTGCGTCTGCTTGGCTTCCTGCCCTCATGTGGAGTGTGGGGTTACCGGCGTTCGCTATACCTTCACCCACTTAATCCAGTTTAATGTCAAATCTAAGACAAACACTGATCTCCTCCTGCTCACATTCTACCTGTTGCACGTTCTCATCGGCACATAATCAAGACTAAGCGCTTAGAGTGAGTGAGTAGTGGCTGGTGTTCATATTGTAGACTCAGTAGTGTTACTGTTACTTCATGCAGGCTTTTAAGTGGGGAGTGGAATACAGTAATAGCCAGTTGACACAGAGGGCAGCGGATCACATGAACTCATTGCCGTTGTCTGGTTGTCAATAATTCATAAACTTGCTGGCTAGCAATGTGGGCTGATGATAATGTAGCTTGTTATGGAGGCTTCCACTGCAGGCCTTTCTTACTATGGGGTGCAGGGACACCCATGGGTGCTTGAAAAAGGGTGGAGGACCCCAGTGAAATAAGGAATGGATAAATCGTACTCGCTTATGTTGGAAATATCGCAGTAGAGTGTTTTAACCAGTTAGTTTATAATAGTTTTATCATCAGTTCCCTCAATTTCTTGTGTCGGTGACACCAGGTGGCCGGAGGCATAATGTTTTTCGGTTTTCCGTCCATCTGTCCGTCCTTTTGTTGTGAACCCGATATCTAACGTTCAGTTGGTCAAACGTCAAGGTCACAAACATGTTTTTGGCCTATTGAACATGATCTCTCAAGGTCAAACATTGTAATTTTTAAGACACTCAAATTTAAATAATTCTGCCTAGAGTTTCCTCAAGCACCGATGGCTTAGACTTTTTAGAGATGGTGATAGGGACAGTAGTGCGTGTCTGAGGTCACTTTTCAGGACTTTTAAAACATGCATTTTTTTATTTTGAAGGACAGTCGTATTGTTGGAAATCTGTATGGTTGATTCTTGTGCTCGTGTTGGACAGCAGATTTTTCCTCCTCATGCTAATCATTTAACTCCCGCCTGTCTATACTGTCCGCAGCCCACAGCGTGTACCAGGGTCAACCTCTATTCATAAAGGATTTGCCGGCTCTCGCTAAGCCACTCGGTCTTGGGATTGTTTGGCTGCTTGACTTTACTGCTGTCACTTTTCAATCTTATTTGGCCACATGAATTATATTCAATGTTCAGCAAAAAACAAGTAGTGATACGTGTCATGATTTAGTGTTTGACTGAAAGCTGGGCTTATTTTATGAATGCTAGGATCAGTGACCTTCCACAAAAACTGTAATTGTTTTAATTCTCTGAACTGATAACTGATTATTTGATGATTTTTTTTATTGGAGCAGTAAAACATTTCCTGTAATTCACTAAACAAAGAACCAGAGATAAAAGTTGAATAAATGTCCAAAGCTGTAATAATAATTGGACAAAACCTAAACCTGCTCATACAATTATTGTATCACTGCTTTTTTAAAATAGTTTCCATCCTCTCTCCTCTCCTGAGGAGTGTGCGCTCCATTAAGAGCGAGTATCGGTGTTGTTGCGGTAACATTAACAGTGTATTACAGTCCATTGGACAAGGAGACAGATGATGGATCGCCCTGGGTTAATGGTGCGTGGAGGTCTCTATCCAAAGAGGCCAGTACAGGGAAGGCATAGAGAGAGAGATGCTGTTTGAACTCAGGCCTTTGTAATAACGTTGCTCCAGGTCGCCTGTGAAAATGCTGAGGGGGTGGATACACCTTAATGTTCTCCCTGTCTGAGCGAATGATCGCTGGTCCACTCGCTGCTGGAACACATCATTCCCCTTGGTCCTCATGCCAGAGAGGGAGACGGAGAGCGGGAAACGTGAAGTAGCCACCCCCTGCCTCTAAATGCTGATGGTGCACTCTGCAGACATCACCCCCCACCTCTCTCTCTTCCATTTAGCCCTAACATCTCACCCCTTTCCCCCTCTCTATGCTTTGTTTACTTTAGACATTAGCCAGAGATTGAACTATTGATTATCTGGATTATTGGCAAGTAGCACTCACCTCTAACGCACGTTGACACAGGAAGTGAAGCTAAATTTTGCCTTGACTTGCAAGAAATTTAGCTTTTGCTTTTTTTAGTCCCATTAGTTGGATTGACAGACTATCGACCCATAATAAAACAACCAAGGTGCTTTCAGACATTTTCCAGAGGGGCTGTATGTGAGGACTCGAATGTCTGAGTCAGTTGCTGCTGACTTTTTCTGGAACGAGTGAGGCCGTCCAAAAGGAAAACTTGTCCCTTCCAGAAGATACACTTACAACAGTTACACTGGGAGCGAATGTTCAGCGTTTAGTCGGCACTGAAGCTAAATGAGTCGTGTACATGAAACAGCATTGATTATTCTGTAAAAATATCAATGCACTTTGGCAGCCACCATGAACTGCACAACAGTGATCCTCTCTAACCACTCTGTCAGTCTGCCGGAGCAGCGCAGCATCAAGTGATATAATTCTGAGCGTTCAACTCATTGCATTGTGAAGCGTCTCTGATGGAATTGAGATGACATGTTGTCGCGTTGGAACCAAAATGGATGGTGTAGATGTCTTAATTTTCTGTTTGCCCATGACAAGGCAACATTCATTCAGTTTGAACTCTGACATCAAATGATTTGGTCATTATTTAATTTTGTTATTCTGAAGTAAACGATGGCTATGAAATGCTGAAGATATCTTTCTCGATGAGTATCGGACCCAAGAATAGAAGCTTCTCAGTGCTGGAGTTGCGTTGGAAGTGTTTCTCAAAATCGTCTCGGAGAATTCTGTGGTAGAAATAGATCCAGCAGACAAGTGTACCCAGACTGGAAGAAGTATTACCCAGGAGAAGAATATAAATAATGGAACAATGGTCACATAAATATATTCTTCTGAGTGCATCTTTCCTCAGGATGAGCCCAAGTGACAGGACCGAACCCATTTATAGGTGCGATGTGAAGCATTTAAACATGAATAAATAATCACCACATTAATATTTGAGTGTAATTGCCACAAAACAAAAGAAGCCACTGCTAAATTTACAGCAGTACTTTTTACACTGTGTCACCGGGCTGGATTAGGCCATAAAACTCCTGGATAGATTTCAAACACAAGCAAATGAAGGTTCAGGAAGGAAACGCTGAAGAATTACAACTCTCAGAAGGTTTGGAAATAGAAGATTAGTATCAGCCTTACAGTAATGGTGCAGGTAAGTTAGAAAACTGTAGATTAAACCATAAGTGGTGTTAAATATTCACACACAGTAAATACAAGTCAGCTGCAGCAGCATCTTAGAAATAGTTGATCCTGGCACTGGTGGGTGGAGTTGAGTAGATGCAGCGCTCAGTGGACTGGACCTGTTCCAGGTTTTGCTCATTGAACCAGCTCAGTGTTCTGCCAACAGCAGGGTCGAAGTGCATTTGTTGTTGTGTTCATTGAGTTATTTCCCTTTGTTTCATGATGGGTTGTTTTGTCCTGTAGCTTTAACAAAGTGCATTTCACAACAGTTGCAAACAACATAAAGCTTTTGTGGAAGTCACCACTTCTGCAACTGTAAATGCGACTCTGTGTGAGGCCATAACCACACTTTTAACCTCAATAGCTGGAGAGTGTGAGGTTCTTGCAATGATCTCATAACCTGAAATCCTTTTCTTCCACGGTCCTACGCCCCGGTCAAGTGACTGGTCTCATGAGAACCACATGAGGCCATTAGGTTCCCCTCACCCTCTGATCCGTCCTGTGATTTGTTCTCACTCTGAGCTAATGTGATAATCACACTTGCTGCAAGGCAGTTGTTGGAACTTGTTATGACCCTTGATGAAAATATATATTTCTCATCCTCTACATGTGGAAAAAAGGAATGAAAGACAATAAGTCAGTGGTAGACAGTGTTGTGCACGAACGAGTTCAAAAGAATGTGTTCATTGAACATGTTCATTTTTATGAGAACGATGAACTGAACGCAACTTAATGACAAATAATGAATTTGAACGGTAAACACGTTCATATTATCTGAGGTCTAGCTAAAACGTTACGGAATGTTTTCCTGAGGAGAGACGCTGTCTAAATCGAATGCTTGCACCATGTCGTTGCTCAGTGCCCGTCAAATTTCTGTGATGTAGCCTAACCTAAACCAACTAACTCAACTTCGCACTACGTTATCCATGATTCATCGCACACACATGTAGACCAAACAAGCAACGTATTCCAAGACAACAGCTCTCGGTCTCATATAAAAATGGCAAGTGAAAGCAGAGACGCAGACTCAGCGACTACATCCGATGCACCTTATTATTATTTGCGGGATTTTTACACACTGTCTGATAAAGATTCCGACAGTAAAAATCTCACCTTTCTGTGCAAATTGTGTCCTCCTGCCATGAAAAAGCAAGTCCGGATGTCAGCCTCATCCGCATCTAATTTAAAACGGCATGTGGAGCTGAAGCAACCAGCTAGCCTAAAAAGTTATCTCCAAGTAATTGAAAGTCAAAAAAAGACCAAGACATGTCATCAGTACTTGTTAAGCTGTCCAAGTAATATTTCAGGACTTTGTCTGAAAAGTTAACAACCTACCTCTCTTGAGCTGTTTGATAAAAATGGCCAGTCTTGATTTTCATGTTTCATTTCATTTTCATTTCATGTTTTTTTACAATATTACATAGCCTACATTATTTAACTGATGCCATTTTCTAAAGGTAGGTGCAACAGACAAAAAACTTTGGGGTAGTGATGGATCATACTTTTCTTTAAAAAACAAGTTAAGTCTTTCATTCTCACTTTCCACCTTTTAAAACTATGAAATGAACTAGTTCAGAATTAAAATGGTGAACTATGAACGTGAACTATTCATGTTTACTTGTATGAACTGAACTTTGAACTAGTTCATGAGAGGTGTGAACTTGCACAACACTGGTGGTAGAAGTGGTGCGTGGAAAGAGCGAACTTGTTAATCCTGTGGTTGTCAAGGAGATAATGAAGAACAAACTGACCACACAGTAATTTTCTCCTCCCTTGCACCCTCTCACATTAACTTTGTGTGAGTGTGTAACATTGAAGGGCAGCAGGATTCATGGGAACATGACAGTGTGACGCCATGAATCGGACAGAACAGTGGGGCTCAGCTGAACGGTGATGAAATAAAGTGAAGTCAAAACAGCACAAAGCACAGATCAGTGTTAAATAATACAAGAGAAGATCAGAAGACAGGAATGCAACATGATGCATCTCAAAGAGCTCATAGCTAGTTAGCATACAGTCTTAACTTGTGGTGCGTTGTGTGTGTTTACTGCAGTGTAGCGTGATTGGCCTTCTACTTTGTTTCTGGGATGTTCTGGCCCTTACATGCCTGATTCCAGTAGTGTGATGCTTGTTGCAGTGTTTAATGTATTTTGTGCCTGGAAAGTTCTCCTCTAACGTTACCACTAACCATGAATGTTTAATCGGACTCACCTTGCAATAGATCTGGATGCAACAGATCGGTGACTTTTGCCTATGTGTTTGTTTTATGCCACAACATTGCACATGGTACTAAACAACACACACACACACACACACACACACACACACACACACACACACACCTGCTTTCATGCAGAACATCAGGGAGTTCAGTTTCATGGTCTTTAACAGTAATGTTTGTTGGTAAATGTGAGATTTTCATGTTATTCAGTCATCCTAACAAGGAAGTATATTTGTTGCATTTGAAGGCTATGATTTGTAAAACTACGTTGAATGGTTTTACCAATTTTGGAGAAATCGTGCAGTGATATTGCAAGAATGTGCAGAATGGTTTGAAGTACACTTATTTGTTGCATCATAGCGGGACTGCAAGAAGTACTATATTACATGGTTTTGATTAAATGACACACATTGAGTCATATGATATTCTGCATAGTTTACATAACAGTCATGTAACATAACGCATAAACGAGAATAGCCGACTGCAGGCATATTATCAGGACAGAATTTGGACAGATCAATATTATAAATTACCTGCACCTCTTTGTTTTTGTCTTAAAGAGAAGAATGACATTAGCTGAAATAAAACTTTCATAAAAAAGAGCAACAGCTTTTCAAAAGTTCAAACTGAAAGCTGAACAGACACTAAAGGCTCTCGAACGAGAGGCTGAAATTAGCATTTGACTGCAGTTCTTTATCAGTTGATCATCATGTGATCGATGTAGAGTCCCTGGAGCCCGGACCAGCACCACCAACCAGGAGGGTGGACCAGTTACTGAGGAGTCAGTTTGACCGGCAAACAGACAGAAAAGCAATGGAGAGAGACACAGAGATAAAGGTCAGACAGACTTGAATAATCAGTGAGGCCTCATTAAAGAACTAATGCCAACTCCTGCTCACACAACCCCAGACTCCAACGTGGCTGCAGTTAGTCTCTGACAGGGAATGAATTCACTGCTCAAATGATGAGAATGAAGAGGCTCATTCAGGTAAAGCTTTCATTTCCTCAAATATGTCACCGCTTCATTTCTTATGTTTTTGTTTCATCTAGTTTCTTTCTGCGTTGTTGCTTTTTATAAAAACTTTTTATTTGGCCTCGCTTGACATCTGAACACTGCCATAGCAACGGTTGAAGCTTTGAGGCATTTGGGTCAGCACTAGATCGCAGTAACCTAGAGATCTGCTGGTACACAGTCAAGAAACATCTGATATCACTTTGTCTAAACTCACACTGCTTTTCTGCAAGTCTACAAAAGATTAGTCGCTATGTAAAAATTCAGTGTTTAATCCTACTTCACTTGTGGCATAAAAACTACTGTTACTTTCATACCCAGACTTCCTGTAAGGTGACGTCACTACAGCTTTGGCCCATTTCCTATCCACTAACATGGAGTAGGCAGGTTTTATGACCTATACTGCAGTCAGGTGATGATTGAGACGCTTTGGCTTCACTTTAGGGAAGCTGTCATGTTGTCCATCTTTATATTCTGTCTATGATTTGAGATGATGGAACATGAGTGTACATTTTAAGTTTGGCTGTCTGTTATGATAGCGTTGTTCTTTTTTTTTTTTTTTTGGCACAGTCAGTTAATCAATAAATTTACAGACCACGATTCAGCAGCAATTTTTAACAACTCATCGATCATTTCTGTCATTATCCGGCAGCAGAAATGTTCCAGTTCAGCTTCTCAGGGTTTGATGCTTTTCCAAGTCTTGTAGTTAGAATAAATCAATTCCTCCTACTGTGGATGTGAAAACATCACCTTGGGCTGCAGGAAATTATAATTGTTATAATTGCTATTTTATAAACTTTGTGATTAAATCTATAAAGGAATTTTTCTTTTTTTTAATTGGGAAATTTAAAATTGCCCTGATTTTATTTCAGTAGTTGTAGAAATGCAGCGGTAGACACTTAGGTTTATAGTGTGTGTGTTGTAATAATTACTGGCTTCACAAACAGTGTAATGAACACCATCCAGCTGCTGTGTCCCACAGGACAAACATTAGGGAAGACAGAAAAGTGCTCCCATTAGTGAGTATAGGAGAAAGGCAGAGAGGATGAAAAGTTAGGGGAATAAACACTTTGGCAGAAGATATAAAAAGTATTAAAAGCATTTTGGTGCTTTTCTCTGAGCTCCTGAGAGACTAGTAGACAGAGTTACATTACAGCAGGAAGTGAAAGCACTAACGGAGTGCGGTGAAACGCATGTATACAAGCCCAAAAGCTAATGGCATTGTCACCCTGAGGAAAATAAAAATGTCTGAACAGTTGAAACTTGAATAACGAAAACCCCACAGGACTGTTGGTTGTTACCAGTAATATGAAAGCACCACGGCTTTTACCATAAATGTTTTACAGGTGAGCGAGCCAAGTCCAATATTAGTGAAAACTAAAATCTTGAATGTGAAAGAAATATGTGCAGTGGATTATGTTTTTGTTGTATGCACCTGCAAGAAGCAGTTAACTTGTAAAAGTAGTTGGAAAATGGGAAAGGAAAAATGAAGATTAGAAGAAAAGTCTTTGTGTATATGCATGTTCTCCTCATGGCTGCAATCTCCACATACTCCAGCTTCCTCCCACAGTCTAAAACGTGCAGATTAGACTTTATTGCCCGTAGGTGTGAACGATTGTATGTCAGCCCCGTGATTGACTGGTGACCAGTCCAGGGTGTTCCCTGCCTCTCACCCAAAGTCAGCTGGGAATTGCTCCGACCCCCCACAACCCTCACAGGATAAGCAGTATTGATAAAGGATGGATGGACTGACAGGTCGGGTTTTAACACACTCATGGTACATTCACACTTATAACTCTTATGCACCAAAATTGACCCGGTAGTGAAACCGATTGAATCCAGTTTGTGTTTGTGGGTTTTTTCACCAGTAGAAAACGGGATTTACTGTAATTGTATACACTTTTTATGGTTGTTTATTTTTTCTCAGGAAACTTTGAGTATAGCTGACCCTCAAAAGTCCTTCTCCTGCACAGAAACCATATAACCAGCATATTTTATCCACTAAATACCCTCTCGTAACAGCCCACTGCTTTTAAATGGTACTGCTGGAGTTATTTTTGGTTGTGTCCACAAATCAATGCAGGCACTTAATGTGACCTGTGTACCCCCCCCCCCCCCCCCCCACACACACACACACACACACACACACACACACACACACACACACACACACAGATGCTCATAGATTCATTAAAACACACACACACACACACACACAGATGCTCATAGATTCATTAAAACACACACAGATTTGCTGAGTGTAGAAGAACAGTTTTACAGATGCATTTCCGTAACACTTACTAATGTGGTTTATTTTTTTTATTGCATGAGAAAATGTGGGTTGTCGGGCTAATTCGATTGGCTCAGTGTGCGATTGGCTGTGTGAAACAAGACATTGGATAAGACAAATTTAATTTAATTTGGGGGAAAGTAGATTTGAAGTTTTTACAGAGTTTTCTGTGTTCTAGGATCTCTGCACATGCACATGATGTTTGTGAGTAACAGTGCATTAATGGTGAGCTGAATCATTGGGATTTACGAGACTTTACGACATTTATTCCCATGTGATTTGAATGCAACATGAGGTAAAGTCATGGGGAGGGGTGTCATGTGACCACCAGCAGCACTCCCTTCTAATCCCTCTCTCTCTCTCTCTCTCTCACACACACACACACACACACAAGCAGACACAATGAAGCAAGTATGACCAGCGTGTATGCTTATTTCCTCGACAAGAATCACACAGGAAATCCACAACAATGCTCCTCTATCCAGCTCTGAGGGAAAAGCACAGTAGTTGGTCTATTATCCGATCTGCTGCCTGCCTTGCATCTATCCTGCATAATCCTGCATCTACTTCATTAAGTGCAGTAACTGCTTAAATCAGCTTAAAACGTACCTAAATCTGTGCTTCTAGGATGTGGCTTTTAGGGCCAAGTATAATCCTGATGCAAAGAAAAACGCCCCGGGAAGACAGAGTATTTGTAATTTGGAGTATTTCAGTCCTCAAATTTAAATCCAGAGCGGGGGGCATGCATATACAGTGTGGCAAAGCAGGTGTGTTATTCCAGAGCCCATCTGAGATCTGCTCCGTGAAAACCAGGCTAATGAATTTCTCTGTATATATATATTTATATATATAGAAGCATTGAGGTCACATCATTCTCCTCCTCTCTTCTTCCCTCCTTTCATTTTGGTCCAAGGTGCACAGCATCAAAACACACACTGTCACTTTAGTTCATTTTCTGATAAAGCAACCTAAAATGAGCATCTGGCTTAGTAGGAGGTCTGGAGTTGGTTGGAGGTCTGGCTCTCCACACCTTCCAAAGCTTGGAAGCAGTCTCTGTTTTCTGATGACACAAATACGTTCACCTCACTGCATCATTAACCTTGATTGTGTGTTTTATGTGTATATGTTTTTCCTAAACTTCTTGAAAAATAATTTAAAAGGTTAAAGGTCAAAATGGTCCTCTCCTCCCCTCTCTTCTCTGAATCAATAGTTTATCAAAGCTGAGATTCTGCAGGGAAAGGCTCGGCAGGAATAGCTTATGTGGGTGTACAGATAAAAGATACTGACGATAAGATTCCCCTGTTGAAAAAGCATAACGATGTTCTCACGTATCACGATGGAGATACGATTGAGCTGTATTCATCTTTACAATAGATGAATCTTATTGTACCAAGAAACAGAGATACACTCCATACTATAGCAGCCTTGTGTTTTATAATCATACACAAGAAGTGCTTGTTAATAATTGATAACATAATTTATATAACACCTTTCAGTATCCAAGTTACACTGCGTTTTAAGTGTGAAAACCACATAAGAAACCAGCACACACACACATTCACCCGCACAGTGGTCTGCTGTCAGTTTGTAGTGGAAGTAGCTCAGTGATGCCTGATTTCCTTCAATTCTTTACTTTGTTCCATTTTAATTATTTTAATTGTTACCAACAGTAGATGTATTTTTGTCCTTTCCGATTATTTTCAGGGAACATAAGGCCCTGTTCACACCAGATCATTGTCGTATTCATTCTGCATGAATATGGTAGATGGTTCAGATGCGTTTGTGAACAGCAAAAACAAAAGATTAGTTTCCTTTCCTTTTCAACTATTAGATGCAATAAGGTTATGTAAGGACATGCAGGTGGAATGAAAAAAATCACTTACTACACGCACACACACCAGTACAAATGCTGAATCGTAAAATCCAGTGACTCTGATTAATACCAGCGCTGCGCTCATGTGATCTGTGTGTGTGTGGGTGGTTACAAAGTGGTGACGACTGGAAGGGTCAAATCACTAAATCCCCCAGAGACAGACACTTGCAGACAGTTTGCTTTATGACTGGCTTTGGTTTAACTGATTAGTATTCTGTTGTCTCATCTCTGGTAATGCCACCGTGCCTTGCTGTTTTATCCACATGCACACAGGAACACACACGCCACAATCACAGATTTCCTCTAACACGAGTCAGTCATCTCTCTTTCTCTGGAGTTTTTCCCTTTCAGTCTGGCCTGCAGCTCCTCCTGCCAGCTCCTCTATTAAGGCAAAACATGTACTGAGGCTTGTGTCACCATTTGTCGGGACACATAATCAAACATCCCAACATAAATCCACAAGGTACTGCTGAACCAGCACTATAGGTACTACCACCAGCGATTTACAGTGGACTTATTGCCTTTCCCTGTTCTGACTGTTGACATCAGTGGACGTTTTTTGATTAAAAGTCTGAATTTTTGTCCAACAACCTTACTTTGTTTGCAGGAAAACCTGTTTCATCACTTACAAATCTCCACATATCACATGGTCCTCATAAGTGAATGCAGTCTGCCCTGATGGATCTGTTAATGTGGTAGATTGGTAGCCTTTAGGATTTCACCCTCAGCACCTTTTTTAATTAAAAGTTCAGCATGAAAATTCACACTAGAATTTGGTTATAGTAGTTTGAATGCAGATGTTTCTGAATGCGGACGTTTTTAAGTTTCTGACAGTGGAAACAAAGGAAAATAATCATCAGCATTAGTTGATATCACATTCAGTTTGTGTAGCTTATGTCAGTTTTTCTAAAAGCCAAAATTGAAAATCTTGAACACTTGCAGTTGGTCATCCACTTCTCTTCAACGCTCAGCTCTAAATGCTACGTCATGCTCTGAGGTTAAGAGGGGCCGTTTTAAAGGTGGATGATGAGGGTTTATCACTATCTTATTTAGTCTGGCTTGTTGGCCCGGATGAGGCTGAACGACACAGTGACAGATGGGGAACACAGCTGGTATTTAATCTGTGACTCAGGGACACACACACAGCGTTGCACATGTTTTTATAAACTTTTTTTGTTTGTTTTAAATGTCACATGCACATGTAACACAACAATATACACAGCACAGGTTGACATTCAATTGTTAATCCTCAAATTCATTTGCATTGTGGTCGTTATCTTCGTACATACTGCAACAGTTAATCACTTCACTGTCTCCCAGGCTTCCCAGCTGTGTTATGGCAATAGATCTCCATGTGCAACGTGCACGCAGTTTAAAACACAAGCTAATACATGTTTACTTCTACCTGGTTTAAATCATTAAAAGTCTATCTTCAGCAATCATGACGAATCTGGAGCCTTCTGAAAATGTTCTGTTGAAGCACTTTCCTCCCAATGTTATGTGCAGTAGTCATCACACACACACACACACACACACACACACACACACACACACACACACACACACACACACACACACACACACACACACACACACAGCTACACACACAGCTACACACACTGTATTTCTGTATTTAATGCCTTGTGATTCAGCAAAGAGGAGGTGATTTCTCTTATCTCCATAGTTCAGCGGCAGCAGAGAGATAACACACATTCATGAGGCATGTGTGCGGTCGTGTTTGCATATGTAACCCTGATGTATACCACAGGATTTAGATGTGTGAGTGTCTCAGTCAGCGGTATCGCATATAGCAGGTTGCCGTCCATAGCTCTTTGTCAAGAATCATTTTCAGCGCTGCCTGTTGCAGTAACAGATAAAATACTTAAGAGCCGGTCATCAGTGGAACAAAAGCACAGCCTTTTAAAAGCTTCACACAAACAACAAGGTGTGGGTGTGGGTGGCAGTGATTCCTCTCTGCTGCTCGCATGTATCCAGTAATGTTATCTTCACTTTACAGGCATCACACAGTAGCGACTCTAGTGCATGAGATGGAAAACCTTCCTGATAGTTGTTTCCTGGAGGCTGGAGTTTGTGCAATAAACTTCGAATACATCTCAGTACATCTACGGTAATAAGGCTACATTTGAAAACACATTGTTTCTCTTATGTCGAGAAAACTGAAAATGTAGGTTACATTGAATGTATTCTTTGGAGAACAGTGCTGTAAGCTGAAGTGGGAGCTGTTTGGAATTTAAGATAAAGTCACCGTCAGTTAAAATGTTTGTAGCCGAGTGTTGTTGATATTCTGTATTCTTCATTCATGTTAGTCATCATAATGTTGTGCAGATTGTCCCTTGAGGCAGATTTGTGAGTTGTTTTCGTATTCATGTTGGTCTTATCACCCACCTTCTCAGCAGAACAACACAATAATGATCTGGTTAATAGTGTTTTTTATAACCCATAATCAAATAACTGTTTTATGGTCTCTTTTCTTGTTTTTCAATCCCTCTTTCCTCCTGTGTCTCTCGTGACCCGGGTGTGAGTTTGTTTTTAGGAAGTGTGTGTATGGGTCACTGTGACTGGATGGGTCCAGCTCTTCCTGTTTACAATATGGTCTTCTGTTCCTGAAGAGCATATTGCACAGTGTGGCTTCATTTGCTGACTAATGTTGCATTCAGGTCATGTGGGAATAAAGAATGTTATCTAAAATCTCCAATTTAGCCCTAAAGTGACAAACCTGTAAAGAATTCTTATTTTATTCAGAATTATTTGACGTGGAGCCATAGAGATTTTAGTTAGATATTTACATAAATCTTCAGGTATATTCTTGACATGTAAGTTCACATCGTCTCCCAGAAAGACTGAATCAAATGTAAAATTCTAAATTTAGATACATTTTTAGATTTTCATTTTTTTTTTTTCATGTTTTCTTTGCATGCATTTTAAAATAACTTCCCTGTGTTAGTTTCACTTCCTTTAAACACTCACACAGACTCACACACCTGTTGAAACACACGCTTAATGTTCTTGTTTGGATGAGTTTCAGAATCAATTAAAGAAATAGATGAAAACACACTCGCCACAAAAACACCACACTAGAAGAATAAGGGAAGTGGGGCTTGTCTTCTCATCTAAATTTGTGTGTGTGTGTGTGTGTGTGTGTGTGTGTGTTTCCCTGAAAGACTCCCTGTGCTTTCTACTGATGAAGCTCTAAGGAAAGTAGATGTGGCTGCTGATCGGTACAGACAGAAACAAAACCTCCGCACTCTCTCCATCCTTCTCCCCTGACCACAAATGTTTCCCTTCCAACTATAAATACACCCCCTGAAAACCTGCCGCGTCCTGAAACATAAAACGCAGCTAAAACTGATTATCAGGGTTCAGAATAGCCCAAAGTCTCGAGTTGCATTCAAAAGCCAAAGGCCCGAGCTAGGTTTTATTTTATAAGCCCAGCTTTTATTTTGTAAAGATGCCGTTTTATTTGATTAAACAGAGACAGGCTTTCATGTAAAAAGGATGAATGCGGATGAAAGCCAAACATAATCGATAGGAGGTAGATTGTCTGGTTTAGAGGCCGTCCAGGTTGTGGTGAGAGATGGGAGTGCAAAGAGGTGAGAAAACCGATAAAGGTGCATTACGTTGGAAATGGAGGAGATGACAGTAAGGAGGCCCACTGATTCCCAGTCACTGCCATCTGTCTCCATTCACTACATCTGATCCATACAGATAATCACGATTTTCTTATAAGATCATCATCATCTCTTAATGCAAGTGTACTTTATGTAGACAACTCACAAAATGTCTTCCTCCTATACCAGGTCTTACAAATGGCTGATATAACAAACGACAAGGCATAAGTTTAACGCCGACATACGAGTGGTTACATGTTGAGCTGTTTTCGAAATGCACTGAAGTCCAGACATTCCCCTTGAATTTTCTGGAGTGAGTATACAGCAGGAAAATGTCAGTGAGTGGGTGGGTTGATGACGTTTCTAAGACGCGCTCGATGCAAGACTAAAAGAATACAAAGGTGAAAGGAGAATGCCATACACGTAGAAGATGCTGACGAAAATATCAACTTGGAGAGACAAGGATATTCGAGAGCTTCTTTATGTGTGAAAGACAAACTCTGAAAAATCTCCAGACTCAATTTTACGGACACTTTCTGGAGTTGGAGGAGGTGATTAACTTGGCTTAGCATAGTGACTGGAAAGACAGGTAAACAGCTGGATCTGCCTCTGTGCAAAGGGAAAGAAAACCACCCTTTTAGCACCTCTGCATTTTATGAATTGAGCAGTTTGTGATGTGACACATTTTGCAGTGGAACGCCTGTAGTGATGAAGATTAAACCAGAATTAATTGCTCACCTTTTTTCAGTAGCTGCGGGGAACAAAAACCAGACTCTACTATTATATATATCAGCACTCACACACAGCATGTGAACCACTGTGCTGTGTGTGTGTGTGTGTGTGTATGTTCCTGCTCCATATACAGTCAACTCACAGGAAGTGTGTAAGAAATGTGTTGGCCAAAGCAGACGCCGCAGGCAGGTGGGCGTGAAGAGGAGAAACAGCAACGCCGTGTGGGCGACAGAGTTGGCAAGCTGTCCATGTGATCTGGTTTTCATCAGATAGTGTGGTCCTTCTCTGATGCAATGGTTGATTGTGTTTTTATTTTAGAACAGGGTGTCAGGAATTGACTGCTGAATGCATTAACACAGCATCATCACTGGTCGTCCAGATAAAGGAAAGACCTTGTCTTTCGCGCTGAAGACACGTGTACATCTTGCAGATATCAGTTTAATACTCATACATCAGTTTTCTCCTTCTTTCCATTTCCCTCCCTTTGCTCTCCAATGGATAATTAGAGGTCACGAGATATAAATAGCTCTCCATTTCAAACAAGGTAACCTTAGAGCAGCGAGTTAACTGGTTATTGTCTGTGTGCAAGTAAAAGACGCACATACACACACGTAGAGAAACTGGGACATGCAGCCTCTTGACACTCAATCTCATTGACCGGTCAACAGATTATTGTCAACTCTCAAGTGTGTGTGTGTGTGTGTGTGTGTGTGTGTGTGTGTGTGTGTGTGTGTGTGTGTGTGTGTGTGTGTGTGTGTGTGTGTGTGTGTGTGTGTGTGTGTGTGTGTGTGTGTGTGTGTGTGTGTGTGCGCTACATAACTATTAAGCGACTTAACACCATGTTTATTTGTTCTGATGCTGTGACTGACAGCTGTTTTTGACTGAAAGAAAGAGAGAGGATTTGGTGTGTTCAAAGTTCAGCTTTCTCGTCCAGACCTGCCTCTCACTCTGGCTACTAAAGCTGAAAATGACCAGGGGCTTAAAGATGACTGTGGCCTGCTGTGACATGAATGCCCTCTGCACACAACTCAGATTGAGGCCATTGATGACTTTTCAAATTTTTTTTAAATTACAATCGCTTCATCATCAATTTGCAAGGTCACTTTAATTTGTTATGCTTGGCTGATTTGGAAAAGTGTTTTCAGATGGTGGTTAAACATTCAGGTTTTTATCTGTGACCTTCTCCTTTACACTGACTTGATAGATTCACTTAGAGGTGGTAATAGCCAATGAGCTTCTTTTGTAAAAACTTCGCTGTGCAAAAAGTACCCTTCTTGCATTTTTTGTATTGGATTTGATCAATGAAAGGATTAATGGACTGCAGGGAGTTCGTCCTTGTCTGTGTTCCCCTCATCCGGGCTGGTCATGTGTCATGTGTGTGTTTGGCGCGGCAAGTCCAGTCCTGTCTGAAATACTTTAAGTCAAAATATCTGACTTGCATGTATCAGGTTGAGCTGGTGTCTCAGAATACAAATACCAAGCTCTGCAGTGTAACGTCTATTTGTTCTTGTTTGTATATCTGGCAGACTTTAAGCTGTGTGTTTGGAGTTCTTAGTTAGTATATATTAGAAACATTTAAAAGGTGACAGATATATTATTTGCATCCATAATATTTTGGAGATGTAAAGAGCATGTGAACAGCATGAAATGGAAAAATTCAAGAAGCAGAAAAAGGGGGTAAGAACATAAACTGAATTGCAGAATTTGAATGTTGGGGCATTTTTTAGCTAAAATGTGAAGAATGAATGACATATTAGATATTAAAGCTTTTTATATTATTTGTAATAGAAGTTGCATGTGGCATTTTGCAAAATTGGCACATTGGATACATTGAATTTAACATAAACCAATCAGACGTTACAAGGAAAGTCTGTTTCTGGCAAATTAAGAAGGACTGAGAAAATAAGAAAAAAATCCCTTCTAACACGTTGTCATCTTCATTAGTCGTTTGTTCAGTTGATGTGAACATTAAAAATATCCCAGCAGTTAAATCAGGAAACAAGTACAGCAAAATACCAAATGAACAAAAAGAGAGGAGCATCAATGGCGGAGAGATCTGTCCTCCGTCTTATCAGTCTGTTTGTATATGCACACAAGTGTGTGTGTGAGAGTTTGTGAGTGTGCATGTTGTATCTGCATTCCAGGCTGAGTCACATGCAGGTCTGTGTATTTGTGGTAACAAAAGCGCTCATTCATTGAGGAGAAATTACTCATTCACACAATGTCCTGTATTTCTTTACTGTGCTTGAGTGTTTTGATTGGAAGTGTGAATGCAAGGGATCCTCGCACAATCATTTATGTTCCAGAAAATCCTTGGCAAACTTGGATGTTAAATAAAAACGGGAAATCAAGTTTGAATGTATAGAATTCAGACCTGCGTTGTGTGAAGGCAAAGATTCATCCACTGATCTATACTCTATATCACCCACAGAATACAGTTTAAAATGAAAACTGACCTTACATGAGCAGTGCAAACGCGCGTATGTTTCATGTCCCACTCACACCTGTTCTGTGTTGACTGCAGTGTGTTGGTGAGGAGAACTGGGTGGACAGCAGGACCATCTACATCGGACAAAAGGAGCCTCCTCCTGGTACTGAGGCCTTCATACAGCAGAGATTTCCAGACAACAGAATAGTCTCATCCAAGGTCAGTGAAAACGCACACGAAGATCAAATACTCACTATATTCTTTACTGCTCAAAATCAATTACTCCACCACTGTATTATATTTAGAGTAAGAGAGCGGGTATAGACATAAAGACAGGACAGGAGAGAACAGTTAGTTCTGAAGCACAGTTCAGGCTGCTCTTTTATTGTGAGGGTGAGTTATTCTTGGTAATTTTACTCTGTGTTACTCAAGGATAGGTTTTAAAAGGTTTCAGTGATCTGTCTAGTCTGGGGTCATTGATATTTTTGTGCTGTTTCTGTTGTAAAAGGGTTTTCATTGCTGTTTTTGGAAATAGATTCATATTTGTACTGTCATCTTTATTAAAAAACACACTAGAACTTACTGGCATCAACTTCTTACCAAAACAAAGATGACAGTATGTCTTAACGCTGCCTGAAGAAAAACAATGAGCAAACTGAAAACTGCACATACTGAGTTCATTCGATGTTTATATTGCAGTGTGTGTCATTAAATATGTTAACATGTTTTCATGCACAATTTCACTGTGTCACATTTCCAGTACACATTTTGGAACTTTATACCGAAGAATATGTTCGAGCAGTTCAGGAGAGTCGCCAACTTCTACTTTCTCATCATATTTCTGGTCCAGGTAAAAGATTTTTCTCTTCATGCATCAAATATTAAATTGTCCACATCTTCTTCTGTGATAAATTCTTTCATTTGTGCTCTGTTGTTGTCTAATGCTGTAATTTATTTTTAATGTTTTCTATTGTTTGCCCTCAGTTCTTCAGTTTTAACTTGTAAAGAACCTTGTTTGGAAAGGTGCTATATAAATAATGTTTATTATTATATCATTTATAAATGTTCACTCATTCATTTCTCTTTCTCTCTGTGTTTTGTGTGTATGTGTCTCTTCAGCTGATCATCGACACACCCACCAGTCCCATCACCAGCGGGCTGCCGCTCTTCTTTGTAATCACAGTCACGGCCATTAAACAGGTGAGACCATGGTTTTCAGTCTAACTTTATTGGCATTGACAATGAACACAACACTGACGCACCTTATCCCTTTTGCACACCTCCCTCACTCAGGGTTATGAGGACTGGTTGAGACACAAAGCAGACAACTCTGTCAACCTGTGTCCCGTCCTCGTGGTGCAGCATGGGAAAGTGGTCCGTAAACAAAGTCGCAACCTCAGGGTACGTGTGTGTTCGTTTGTCACCAGATAAATCACTCTCACCACATATAACATAAACAAGGATTTGGTGTATTTTGTTTTATTGGTTCACACAGGGATTTTCCCGCTGATTGTGTGTTCGTGGCTCAAACAAATACATTATACCCATATAATAGTACCTTCAGTAGTTTTTGCACAATCCAATCAAAAAACAACCTCCTTGGTGGAGATAACAACAGGTTACATGAGTTATATAGTTAACAGAGTTTTACACAAGACGGTGTATTTGTTAATAAATATTGAATTTCTCTTACTCAGGTTGGAGATGTCGTCTTGGTGAAAGAAAATGAATCTTTTCCTTGTGACCTTATACTTCTCGCCTCGTCTCGAGATGATGGGACCTGCTTTGTAACAACAGCCAGTCTGGATGGGGAGAGCAGCCACAAGGTTTGTATGTGTGTAAATGTGTTGCCTGTATTTTCAAGAAGAGTATTTTCTTTTTCTCTTTCCATCCCTCTTGCTGTCATTCTCTCTCCCTCTCTCCTCCTCTGCCTCCCTCTATCATCCTCTCACACTGTATTTTTAATCTTCATCTTTCCCTTCCTCCCTCTTTGTCTTGATTCCTTCACCTTCTCTCCCCCTTTCAGACATACTATGCCGTTCAAGACACCAAAGCCTACAACACAGAACAGGAGGTGGACTCAATCCACGCCACAATAGAATGTGAACAACCACAGCCAGACCTGTACAAGTCAGTACAAAACAAACACTCGCTTACTCTCCAAATGTTGTTGTGTAACATAAACACCTGAAACATGTCTCTCCCCTTTGTCCTGTTCAGGTTTGTGGGACGTATCAACATCTACATGGAGAACGAGCCTATGGCCAGGTAACCTGAACCCCTCGCATATCAATATGTATTAGATTGTGCTAATATTTTTCACTTGATGATGATAAAATAGAATCCAAACTGCTTGATTAGTGATTTCTAACTAAGGTAAAGTTTATACTTTTATCATGTTGTATAGGTGTACTGGGAGAAACAAATCTCACAATAACTCCTTCACAATGATAGTTAACTGTGCTGTCATCTGTGTGCAGGCCTTTAGGATCAGAGAACCTGCTGCTCAGAGGGGCCACACTCAAGAACACAGAGTACATATATGGTAAAATCACCTGAAATAATAATTAAGGGTTACCTACTAACTTTTTGGGAGCTTTCAATTGGATTTTGCTGTCTTCTTTTGTGGATAAAGCTCTGGTAAAATCTAATGAATGTTATTTTGTTTGATTGAACCACTTTAATGCTCATGATTTCCTCTTTCCTCCTCTCAGCGGTTGCCATCTACACTGGCATGGAAACCAAGATGGCTCTCAACTACCAGTCCAAGTCTCAGAAACGCTCTGCAGTAGAAAAGTAAGCTCCCTCTCCCTCTGTCTCTCTTGCTCTCTGTCATTTTAACCTACATAAAATCATTTGTTTCAGGAGGAGAAGCTGTTTGCATCAATTATCATTAAAATGAATGCCAAACATCCTTTTTTTCCCCCCAATTAACACAGACGTGTATAATCATTTGTGTTTTTACTCATCCCTCCATCCATCTGTTCACTTTTCATCCCTTCATTTCTTCAGTGGGTCTTTGTGAGTCTGTGGCTCGCACTGACTCGATCACTTTCTCTCCATCTGAATCTTGTAGCCAGATGGCCTGTAGAGATATGTAGGTGGATTACATTTACACTTGGATACAGCGTGTGCCTGATTAATGCATTGGAATAGTATTTGTCTCCCTTTTGCCAAAAAGAACTTGGCTGCGAGTAACTGCCTCTTCTCAGCTGCTGCATGTATACAATTATCTATATTTGTGTGTTGCAATGCAAACACGCTGTACCTGTGGGAACTGAACAGAACTGTGAACAGATATGTCATTAGCTGCTTGCTGTCTCCCCCCACAGGTCAATGAATGCCTACCTGGTGGTCTACCTGTGCATTCTCATCAGCAAGGCCCTCATAAACACCGCACTGAAGTACGTGTGGCAGGCCGATCCCAACAGAGACGAGCCGTGGTACAACAGTAGGACTGACACAGAGAGGCAGAGGCACATCGTGAGTCTTTCAGTCCAAACACAAATCCTGTTTTCTTTCTCACCTGTTCACCTCCTCACACTCTTCATTCTTCTCATCCTCAGGTGATCAGGGCGTTCACGGATTTCCTGGCTTTCATGGTTCTCTTCAACTACATCATCCCTGTCTCCATGTACGTCACCGTGGAGATGCAGAAGTTCCTGGGTTCCTATTTCATCATGTGGGACGACGAGATGTTTGATGAGGAGCTGGGGGAGCGAGCAGTGGTCAACACGTCAGACCTGAATGAGGAGCTGGGACAGGTAGCGAGGCAAATGTAACTCTGAGCAAACTAAAGCTGTTTTCAACTCCGAAAAATGGCAAGACATTTTCCTGCTGTATTCTCACAGGGACTTACGCCAAACTGTTTTGGACATTTTTAACAGGGAGCTGGCAGGAACATTTCAGGACTGTTCAGTGCATGTCTGAGAGCAGCTTAAAGTAAAAGCAAATATTACTGTATTACACATAAGAGGGAGATAGAGAGAGAGAGAGAGAGAGAGAGAGATTTCAAATGTGACAATTTGGTGTAAACACTAAAATAATCTTTAAGAAA
The DNA here is from genome assembly GCA_026259375.1 of Verasper variegatus. Lineage (NCBI taxonomy): Eukaryota > Metazoa > Chordata > Actinopteri > Pleuronectiformes > Pleuronectidae > Verasper > Verasper variegatus. The sequence goes on along the minus strand of CM048038.1, from coordinate 25,379,026 downwards.
CTCTGAATGCAAGATTTCAACAAATTAGATCTAAAATCTTAGATGTAAACGAGCCTGTGTTATGTTTTTCCAGGTGGAGTATGTGTTTACCGACAAGACCGGGACTCTGACAGAGAACAACATGGAGTTCATTGAGTGCTGTGTGGACGGACACGTTTATGTGCCTCACGCCATCTGTAATGGACAGGTAACAGCTGATGTGGAAGCTCGTCATCACACACTCATAATTGTGTGTGCCTGTATTTTATCCTTGCGAGCTTTAACACACAACATACTTTTGTTTTCTGTTGCTGTCATTGTCACATGCAGCGCATATTTTAATGTCTTCATATATTTGAATGGCTTTATATCGTTGCTAGGTGATGCCTGGTGCAGTTGGTATGGACATGATCGACACATCGCCAGGTCCCGGAGCCAGGGTGAGCACATCCTGAGTTTGAATGTGTTGTATGTGTGTGCATTTTTGTGTTTAAGGGTAACGCAATGTTTTGCCAGTCCACCCAGGAGCATGAGGAGCTGTTTTTCCGGGCGCTGTGTTTGTGCCACACGGTGCAGGTGAAGGAGGAGGAGACCGTGGACGGGATCAAGCAGGGGATCCACCAGGGCAAGTCCACCTCCTTCTACATCTCCTCATCGCCGGATGAGGTGGCACTGGTGGAGGGAATGAAGAGGTGGAGTGCACACACATACACACGCACGTTTTTTTTCAATGACTTGCACGCATTCAGTTCAATGACGGTGTGTTGTTGTCTGTCATAGGCTCGGTTTCACATATCTGAGACTCAAAGACAGTCACATGGAGATCTTGAACAGGGAGGATGAGATCGAGAGGTGAGCGTGTTCCTTTCTAACAATGTTTATCTCTTTAACCCTCAGCAACTATCAACTATCACTATCTATATGCTGTTTATTTTAAGTGTTGATTGTGTGACTTTTTTCATCAGGTTCGAGCTGCTGGAGGTTTTGACATTCGACTCAGTCAGACGGAGGATGAGCGTCATTGTCAGAGCTAGCACTGGTAATACACAACAAACTGTTATATGTATGTGTGTATATATATATATATATATATATATATATGTGTGTGTCTGTACAGTATTTACGTTTTGTCTTACACACTTTCCCCTTTTTTGTGTGTATGAGCAGGTGAGCTCTATCTGTTCTGCAAAGGTGCAGACTCCTCCATCTTCCCTCGGGTTGTCTCAGGCAAGGTGGATCAGGTTAGAGCTCGGGTGGAGCGTAACGCAGTGGTGAGTAATTTTTTTTCTGGGAACATTCCTGAAAGGTTGTGACTTCAGTGGTTTCCACAGCTACGGCACGTGACCACAGCGGTTTCCATGGTTACCACAGTTTAGTTTTCCCATACAGGTTCCAAAACGGCTTGTAACAAACCAAAATTGCACAGGCAGTTATTCCCATCACCTCTTAAAAAGGTGCATTTTCATAATTTCCTTACTCTCCAGGCTATATATTTATCCAAATTCTGAAATGTTGCAGCTGCAGATAAATCGTATAGTTGTCAGTGAAAACAGAAGGATGTGTGCTGGGTGTTAAAGTCATATAAATAGAGCAGTTGCTGCCCACACACTCACATTGAGATCATTTGATTCCACTTTGCTGAATCAGTCTAACTGTGTGTGAATCTTCTTTCTCCTCCAGGAGGGTTTGCGGACGCTTTGCGTTGCCTACAGGCCTTTGAGCCCTGAACAGTACCAGGAGGTTTGCCACTTGCTGAACGAGGCCAAGTTGTCACTACAGGACCGTGACAAACGACTGGCTGAGGCCTATGACATCATAGAGAAAGACCTGATACTCCTGGGAGCCACCGCTGTGGAGGACAGGTGGAGGATCTCCTTTTAAACTTCGAATTTTATTGTATAGAAATCCAGTCTTTGCCTTTAGTCTGTACTTCAAACTCTGCTAAGCATTAACTCCTGATTCTGTGTACTAATAGTGCAGGATTGAAAGAGAAATTGAACCCAGAAGGCATTGCAAGTCAGCTCATTATGTGCAAAGGGAGGCAGAAAATATTCACTTCCAAACATGTCTGGGACTTTTCTCTCTTTCCTCCACAACAGGCTCCAGGAAAAAGCAGCGGACACCATCGAGTCTCTCCACAAGGCCGGGATGAAGGTGTGGGTGCTGACAGGTGATAAGATGGAGACGGCGGCCGCAACCTGCTACGCCAGCAAGCTTTTCCATCGCAACACCCAGATCCTGGAGCTGACCACCAAGCGCACAGAGGAGCAGAGCCTGCATGACGTCCTGTTTGACCTGAGCAGGACGGTCCTGAGGCAGCACGGAGGCATGACCAGGGACACTTTCTCTGGGTTTGTACATGTGCAGTGAAAACACAGTGTCGGTACAGCATTTAATTTTTCCTTTGTGTTTCCCTGACTATTAACTCATCGTGTGTTTGTGTAGCTTATCGGGTGACTGCCCTGACTTTGGTCTGATCATTGACGGGGCCACCCTCTCTGCGGTGATGAGGCCCGGCCAGGAGGACTCAAACTCGGGGAACTACAAAGAGATCTTCCTAGAAATCTGCCGCAACTGCAGCGCTGTGCTCTGCTGTCGAATGGCGCCGCTCCAGAAAGCACAGGTATGGAGACTTCTCATGGCACCAGTATTGTTTGACTGGTTTAGAGTTCCTACGTATGATGCGACTTTTTGCTTTCTTGCCATTTTCTTTCTAGATTGTGAAGATGATCAAAACCTCTGAAGAGCATCCGATCACACTGGCGATTGGCGATGGAGCAAATGATGTCAGCATGATCCTGGAAGCCCATGTTGGCATCGGTTAGTGGCAGTTTCGCTACGTCCTGCAATATCAGATGCAATCGTGCTTCTCTTTAGCCGTTTTCAGACATGAACTCCGTGAAATATATTTTCTATTTTATCTATTTGCTGGGTCAGATGCTACAAGTTCTACAGTTTGTAGTCTGCACTTGTTAATCTAAAATACCGGGAAATGACAAACCTCTCTGCGTCTCAAGGTATTATGGGTAAAGAGGGTCGTCAGGCTGTGAGGAATAGCGACTACGCCATTCCGAAGTTCAAACACCTCAAGAAGATTCTGCTTGTCCATGGACACTATTACTACATACGCATCTCCGAACTAGTGCAATACTTCTTCTACAAGGTAGTGTTTGATGGAGATGAGTAGTTTTATTTTCTCTGCCACCTGCTTTTCTTTAAATGTATTTTATGTCTTTTTCCAGAATGTCTGCTTCATCTTCCCCCAGTTCCTTTACCAGTTCTTCTGTGGCTTCTCACAACAGGTACACACACACACACACAAACACGCGCACACAACACACACACACACAGAAAGGATGAATGGCTGAAACGTTTCTCTCTGTACTTATTTCCAGCCGCTGTATGATACAGCCTACTTGACTCTGTACAACATCAGCTTCACCTCGCTGCCCATTCTGCTCTACAGTCTCATAGAGCAGCACATTAACATGGAAATCCTGAAGAAGGACCCATCGCTCTATAGGTCAGTGTTGACACCTGTTTCTTGTCTTCATTTGCAAATTCTGAGTTCGCTAACCCAATGACAATTTATGCTCACATCAGCTACATCAACTCTCTTAAATTCATCTGTTTGTTGTTGGTAACAAGCTCTCATTAGTGCATATTTACAAAAAAGAAATTCTCTGGATGTTTCAGTGATGAGATCTTCTCCAGCACATGATTTTATGCAGAAATATGCTGCACCTGAGTCTGATTATTCCAGAGAGGTAATGAGCACAGTGTGTTCACACACAAAGAAAAAATAAAAGTCTGAAGGTCTGGACCAAACGAAGTAGGGACAATAATTGTATTAAGTAAGGTTATTTTATATCTAAATTCAACACAGTACTAAATTTGCTCACAGCTCAATCAAAATAAAAAAACAAAACAGGTTTCCCATGATTAGATGAAGCCTTTTTCCTCCCTGCCTTTGTTCTTTCTTTTCCCTCGTCTCTCTCTTTCTGAAGATAAATTACAGGCCTCATGTTGTGTTTCAGGTTTTACGACTGGCCTCTCTCAGTAATGTACTGTTGAGTCAGTGCATATGAATCAAATTAAAATATCCCATTACATTTGTTTCTGGTTAAAGGTAGGTCCCTAAGGACGCTAATGTCGTACTTATCAATAAAAGTGTAATCAATCATGAAAGGTCGTCAAAGTAATTCATGATGTTTGCTGTTCTGTTGTGTTTATGTTCTCAGAGATATTGCTAAGAACTCTTTGCTGCGATGGCCCAACTTCATATATTGGACCGTCCTGGGTGTATATGACGCCATAGTGATGTTCTTTGGTGCTTACTTTCTGTTTGACAACACCACCTTCACCAGCAATGGACAGGTAACAACACGCGTGTCTACGACAATTCATTGTCAAGGAGATACATTTTTTATAAACTATAGAATCTCCTGTTTCATTTTGTCTGTTTTTACGACAGACACAACCACATCTATAATTTGCTACCTTTCATTTGTCTTTTGCTGTCGACTTTGATTGTAGCTAGAAATTACAGGAGGAATATTTGAGCATATTGAATATAATAGTAATAAGGTCATGGTGCATGTAAGCTTTTTCTCATAATGCACATGTTATTTAAGTGATAATTTTCACCAGACGATAAGTAATTGGAGTCTATGATACCTGATATTTCCCAAGTACTAAAATGCAACACTTGCAGCTAATTTCCAAGACAAATATGCAGCATGTGATGTTTACTGTTTGCTTCATTGGTTCTGCAACTGGCCAACCAACCTTCCTCTGTGACTTTCTGCAGCATCTGACTGCAGAAAAAAGCAGAAAAGGTTTTTTAGCCTTCTGATCTAACGTGTTCCCTTGAGTAAAGGATGATTTCATTGGACTGACAGTTTTATATACAAGTTGACAGACGTTCCATTCACATCCGAAACGCAACAGACAGCACGGCGGGTTTTCCACCATCTTCCTCTCTGTTCTCAGTTTCTGTCCTTTCATTTTCAAGAAGCGTTACTCTCCCAGAAACCCTCTGGACTGCTTTGAGTTGCTTGATTTCACTTGAGTTTTGCATCTAATTTGTTTTCTCTTCTCCAGCAACAAAACTGTTGTTTATTTTGTTATGATTTTCTTCTTCTGGCCTTCTCCTCTTTTTCTTCCTCTTCTCTTACCTTTGTGTTGCTTTTTCTTTTTTGATTCTCTTTCCTCCTTCCCAGCTAATGACAACCAACACACAGATGGTAAGCCTGTCCCTATCTCTCTGTCACCTCTGCCCTTAGTTTCACTTTTCAATTCACTGTCCCGTCACGTAGCCTGATCCCAGACCACCCATCATCTCTTCAGCTCTTGTCTCCGTGTCCGATGCAGATACAACAACTGCAGGCTTCTGTGTAGTGTCCTGGCTTTTCCTCGAACCACGCTCATGTGTGCAGGTGTCGATGTGGTGATCACACACATTAGCTTTACAGTGTGTGTGTTTGTGAGTGTGTGTACTTAGTTATAATCACAGGATAAAGGAGAATAGAATAAAGATTTGCACTTCTACCTCCATTACGTAATTCAGTCATTCTTCCTCAGCTGATAGTCAGCGTAGAAGAACACTGTCACCTCCTGAGGTTTCTCTCTGAACATCAGGATTATTTGGGTTTATAGGCTTATTTTATTAAGACGTATATCGGTGAAGTGATGTTTTCATCCATCACAACACTGAAGCTCTTTTGTTGTGATAAGACTTTAATGATCTGATGGTGGAGAACTTGTTACAGCGGCACATTGTCAAAATCTGAAAAGAACAAGCGAAAGTGTGAAAATAGGCAAATTAGGATTAAAAAGTAAGTGTTCATTCATTTTTTTAATATCCTGCATTGCATCCTTTTTAAAGAAAATAGTCCTGCCTAATGTAATACATTTTCTGGAAAAAAAAACATTTTTATTTGAACCAGTTATTCTTGTTCATTTCATTAACCATGCAGTTCATTTAATTATATTCAGGAAAATGTAAAAAAATCATATTAGTACCATGTGTTGCTTTGATAACAGCAGGCAATCACCAAATGTTTTCTTCATCATGTCACAGCTCATTATTGTAATTTAATTTGTTACCACGTCAGCTGGCCTTGGAAAATCCTATTTTTTGTTCTTTTTTGTTCTTTTTTTTTTTTTACTTTATTGATTCATATTTCATCCTTTCTTTTGTATCCAACACATTTAGAGAAACTTTTTGAATGTCAGTTGTCAAAGGGTTTAAAGTCAAACCAGGAAGAAAATGCAAAAGCCAGAGTATGACATTTTTCAGTAATTATGGCATTGAAAGAACACATCAACATCTGTTGTTCCCAGAAATAAAAATATACCGTTTTCAGTTTACGTTGGCACGATCATCTTTAAGTTTTGAATCTACATGACTAATTACAACTTTTTCATTGATTAATGGCCCATGTAGCTCATTAATTAACACATAAAGTCATTTAAAAACACCTCATCTCACACGTGTCCCATTCATCAGTCATCTGATAGTTACTGCTCCACCTGAATGCTGCTATCTGAGCTCCCTGCCATCTGTTTGATTGATTGATTCCTTATTGAATATTTGCACCATAGTTTATCTCCATGTATAATATTAACAACAGAGCTGTACGTGCATTAACCTCTGAATTTCTCCTGAGTATATTTCATTAAATCCAGGTGAATAAAGGGTTTCACGTTGTTTCTAGCTGATTGTGCGACATAGAGATGTAACAACACAACAAAATGAATGAATTAGGATTGAACATGAAATCCTTCCCTCTGTAACGTGTCTGACGGCTCCACTTGTCACCTTGTTTCTGTAGATGTTTGGAAACTGGACGTTTGGGACGCTGGTCTTCACTGTGCTCGTCTTCACTGTCACATTCAAGGTAATACAGAGTAAACAGTATCTAAACACAGACATGCTCCCAAGCATCACTGGTGTCTTTAAGATGAGCTCTAAATATGACAGGTGTTATGTTTCTGTTGTAGTTGGCTCTAGATACTCATTACTGGACCTGGATCAACCACTTTGTCATCTGGGGCTCACTGATCTTCTTTGTGGTCTTCTCTCTGCTGTGGGGAGGAATCATCTGGTAGGTTATGACAACATATTTTCACATATCTCCAGTGAAGAGAGGCAATATGTTTTCGGGTTGTCCGTCCATCTGTTCCATTCTTGTGATGCTTTGAGGGAATTTCTTGAAATCTGTTGCCTAAGACATTACTAAACTAAATCTATCTCTGCTCCTTCCTCTTCTCTCCTCCTCCAGGCCCTTCCTCAACTACCAGAGGATGTACTATGTGTTCATGCAGATGTTGTCCAGTGGTCCGGCCTGGCTCAGTATCATCCTCCTGATAACAGCCAGTCTGTTACCAGATGTGTTAAAGAAGGTGATCTGGAGGGCGCTGTGGCCCACCACCACTGAACGCATACAGGTGGGTGCATTTGTATGTACAAGCAACATGTTGCTCATAGTACAAACAGAAAACAGCATCTGTCGTTTAACATTTTGTATACCAACCCTAAATGTATACCATACCCCATTACTTAGTATTCACTTTCTGTACAGTGAATACTTATCAAAATGTAATTGCATCTTTGAATGCGTAAATGCCGTGTGTTAAATGTCTAACTGATGAACTTGGGTTAGCAGATGTCCGCTGGTTTTGGCTACGTCCCTGCACTGTTGGGTGTAAGTCAGTACGCTCCTCTTTGTTTTTGTGCAGTGCTCCTTTATTTCTAAGCCAGATAGGACAACAGAGATAGTGTTTACTTTCAACTAACACTCGAAAGGTTTTATTAATGGAGAGTTAGTAATGACATTGAAGCTAAATGTGTAAAGATGTGTTTAATAGGATAAAACACATCACAGAAACAAGAGAGCATACTGTATATTACACTAAATAATGTTTCTAAAATCAGGTAAAGCTCAAAGAGCAGATATTTATTACCGTATTGTTCAGTGTAGGAACAAAACAACAGCCACTCCCAGGCTCTGGAATCTGGTCAGAGAGGAGCTCATGAAAAGCACAGCTGTTATTTTAGTTGCAGGTGCAGCACATGGAGAGTTAGGGACTTTCTCCCAGGCCTGTTCAACTGTTTTAACAGTGAGATCTGTCGCTGCTGAGGCATGAACACATCAAAATAATAGATGTGTAGAGTGTGTCCTGTTTGTTTTCTAACTGTTTGCAGTGAGGTGTGAACTATTGTCCTTTTATGTCTTCCTCTATAACCTGAACGTCTCCTTTTCCCATAACTGAACCTGTCAAGATATTTCTGCTGCTTTGACCCAGACTTATTCATCTCGTAGCTCTTTAAATACAAAGACTTTATTCATAATAATTTTTAAAATCTCATAAATTGATCATGTGGCTTTGACTTTTCCTCCCCTCTTTCCTCTGACCCCATCATCCTCCTCTCCTTGATGAATCCCTCCCTTTGGTTCTAGTGGCAGGCTAAACGTCGCTGCCTTGCCTCCGAGCCCTCCACCATCTTTATGCTGTCTCAGACCTCCAGCAGAATCAGTTTCTAACCCAGCCCCTTCTGGAGGTGACCCTTCTTCTTCCCTGTAATTTCCTTTTCTCTTTGTCCCGTCACTTTCTCCCTACCACTCTTTTTTGCATGACGTGAGTCCCATGTTAACTCGTCTGTTTGCATGCCACCGCAAGAGTCTGTGTTGTAAATGCAGCGAATGCAAGTGCGCTGTTTAGCCTTCCATAATTTTTTTGGTCTTTAGAAATTAGTTTTTGTTTCAACATTGAGGTTGAAATATGTGTATTTTTATACATTAAGCCACAAATCTGTCTGAATGTGTGTGTCCACAGCGGGTAAGGGATAAAAAAGGGTTTGAGAGGGCCATGGCCTACCAGAGTTCTGACTCGTTAATAGATGGAGTAGCTGTCACAGAAGCCTAGAGGGCTTCAGCACGGTAAAATACACACCCTGGCTCTCTGTGTATGTGTGTGTTTAATGGTTGGACTGGGTAATGGTTGGTGAGTTTAACATCCTGCAGTGATGGGGGGGTTTACTTTGCCGTGGTTTGTGGTTCCTCACATTTGACTTTGGGGGTGTTGTGGCTGACTAACACCTGAGTTGCAGTGCATTGTGTCTGAGTTTTTGAAGGCCTCAAAAGTCAAGGATTCTCCAGGTATTGTACAATCTCCCGTCCTGTTCTTCACTCTTTACATGGAGCTCTGCCGCCCTCTAGTGACACAGTATCGCTACAGAGGCACTGTTGGACTGAACCTTCATGCATGTTTTATTTGTCATGTGTTTCATTTGCATGGTTTTACATGGTGTTGTGGTATTTGTTTATCTCCTCATGTTTATGCTCTAATGACAAATGTACTTGGGTTGCAAAGAGGGACATTATCATCACAGCTGGCCATCTAGATCAAAGCTACTGCAGAACTTTATTAGTAATTAACTGATATAATCATATGAATTGTACGCAAAACTGGGAAAACTACATCTGGTTTTGTGCACAATGACAGTCATGTTAAAACACAAAATGATACATAGATACTTTATTGATCCCAAGGGAAATTTAGGAATGGCCCAAACTGCAGTAGTGGCCCTAACCTTAAAAAACAGCTTGAGACCATACAGAAATGTGATGTCCTCAAATGTTAGTGTCCTATAACACAGATTGAATTTTGGCCAGCTGAGAGAACAGTGTTTCCTCTCCTCCACCTGCTCTCTGAGATCTGTCCACAAGTAACATTTCTTTTTTACTTTTATATCCATCTCTTCCCCTCCTTCTCCTTCTCCTGCCTCTTCACACTCGTGCAGAATGCTGATAAACTCTATAAGGGCCACCTCTCAGAGTTCACCCCCCTGGCGTCCCTCCACGCCCCATCCAAGGCTGGCGGCCACCGGCGTGGCTCAGGAAACCAAAGGAGCGCTGCGCACCCTCGGAGGTCTGAACCCTTTAACAAGAAAGTCATGTTCACACGCTGGCAAAGAAAGACAGACTACAGCACCTTCACCCCACTCCTCCGATTCACAGATGGCTCCCGCCACATGGGCTACGGAGGGGCGGGGCCTGAGACCTCAGTCTAATTTATTTCTCTTTAGTACTTTTTTAAATCCTGAATTTCTGATATCGGATACATTTGGAGCTCCCTGAGGAAAGAAGGTGACTAAGTGTTACTGAGCTGGAGTTAAATGATGGACCATGTTGCTAGTAGCATCTATAATCCATCTCTGAGCGATTACAGTGAACATAACCTTTATAACTTCTCAGCCAAGTGTGGCGCAAAGCACTATGGGACAACTCTGGAGAGGACTCCATCCACGGGGGCCTCATGACGTGCAAAGGGCTCAGCGTACTAAATCAAAACTTTGATTATAAGAGACTGAAAATATGCACACTGGCCCTTTACACCTGTCTGCCGCTGACAGCAGGCAGCTGAAGTGTACTTTTAGGATTTATACCACACTCCTTTTTAGATGTGTTGTGATTGGAATTCTGCAGATGATGATGACGGTGCTTTCTCAGCACATGCTTTCTCTGATCAACCATTTTCTTTTCTTCCATTCCTGTCATCTCTCTCTCTCTCTGTCAATCTGTTCTTCCTCTCTATAGGACTAACTGGTGTTGCCTGTGTGCAAACTTGTTATCCCGAAACACTCCGTAGGACTCTGGGGTCAGATCCTTCAGCGCTGTAAGGAAGGGTGCAGTACAGAAGCTGTTAGTGTTTGTAAAGTGGATCTGAGTTGGTCTTCTCCTCAGTTATTAGTTCTATTGTGTCTTAAAGGGAAAAAGACCAACTTCAGCTCCACTTTCAAACTCTTCTGTAGGTAGAGTAGAGTGTTTGGTGGGATAGATATTTGTGTGTGTGCTGATAGCTACAGTTAGTGTTTGTGCTGCTTTCATTCCTTCTCTCTTATCGTCTTTGAAGCACTTTAACATATATTTATCAGTAATGCTGAGAGATTAATCACTGAAGTTTTTAATACCTTATTATTTTAGCGATAGAATCCAGTAGAAATGGCTTCACATCAACTTAATGCCTTAATGTCATCGTGTAAATACCAGAGATAATAAACCAAAGATCCAGAAGAAACGTCCAGAGCAACTCACTCCAACACTAGTGCATGTCTGAAAGCAGCTTCATAGACATACTGCAAGTTTTCTTTATCTAGATAAAGTGTGTAGTTTATAAATTGTCAGGTTTGGAGAGGTTCAAATAATAATTTGTTTCCATACTTTTTTAGCACCTTAGAAATGAACATACCAATCGTCACCACCTTCTGTCAAGTGCTCCAAACTTACTTGATGCCTTAAATTCATAATAAAACAGTTTATCTGTGATGTGTTCATCAGTGGTTCAGCCATTTAATATGGAGGACGCACATCCAGTACATCCATGCAATCCTTATTTGGTTTTACTCTGTCATACACAACCTACACAGAATATTCACAAACAATAAGAAGATTATTCAATCAAATACAGTTTTATGTACAAAAATTACATACTTTATTGTATTTATTTCCATAGTGGTCTTTATTATGATCCCACTATCTCTGTCTTTCTTTTAAAGGCAGTTTCATGTGCACAGGTCAGCGTACAGTCACCAAAACCTCTGCTCCTCGTATAGAGAAACGCCAACAGAAAACAATAGCGGTCTGTTTTCAAAATGATTTCTCATTCAGCCTTGGACTTGCTCGGTCTGCCTGAATGAGGTGCTTATACCTTTTCATATGAAAAGATTGACACAATATAGAAACATTGAAGGCACCACCAGCGGCTTGTGAGCTCAGATTAGCACAAAGACAAAACGGGTGAAAACACGTAGCCTGGCTTCAGGTTGAATCCCACCTCTAAACCTCACTAATATATGATTATATAGAGAAATGTGTTTAAAATTAGTTTGGTGTCTTCTCT